>OZ005658.1:44879731-45077030 GCA_963930645.1 Salticus scenicus
TTTAATTAGATAAATCCATTAAAAATTAATTGCATAAATTGTCGAAGTTATCATAGTAGTTGGACTGGCAATATAAATTTAAGTTGAACTTCGAATCTGACGCCCATTTTACCCTATCACCCACCGATGTTTAGGAATGGCCCCCTATTTTTATCATTTGTCGGTGATTTTATGGCTATAAATTTGGTTTTTAGGAGGGGAGGAGGATTATTTTAACTGTTAAATATCTTCTGAGGGGCGACAGAATTGGAAATTTGTAAAACATGGACATTTATGACAAGGGAATATTTATTTATTTATTTTTTATTTTTTTTTTTTTGGGGGGGGGGGGGGATTTACCACTGAAATTAAGCATTATGTATCTTACATTTTTTTAATCTGTTATTAATGTAATTTTTTTAACTTTATATATATATAATTTTTAGGTGTTAATTAATTATTATTCATTCTTCAAATCAAATTCATGGTTATAAAATTATTGAAGAGGGAAAGAAATTGAGGGAGGGGGTGATATTTCTAGAAAACGGTAGGTGTCTGGACAAAATGGGATCCATATTCGGATTCAGGACATTTTACATAAGAATCAGAAAGAATGGTATCGGAACTCCATTTTTTTTTTTCTGCAGAGCAGTGTTATTAATAGTTTTACATAACAACTTTACTGTTTCAATATTTCTGGGTTTTAAGGAGTTAGCAATTAATTAGTTCAAGCTGCTTAAGCTTGTGTAAAATTATATTTCCATAATATGGAAATATAATTTTTTGAAAATATTATAAAAAAAATATATATACAGATTCTCATTAGAACTATTTTCTTTCTCTGTATCAAGTCCGGTACATGAGATTAAAATTCTAAAAATTTTAACTCCCGTAAATATTTATGGAATATTTTGAAACTGATATGTTATTCAAGTTCACAATCGGGTGTTCCCTACTGAAAATGAAGTTTATACCTCTACTACTTTGTGCACAGGGAGACCCAAAAATATTCGAAAGCTGTGTGTTCTATGAGAGGAGTTTCTATAAACCATGTTTTAATACCTTTACTGTATAGAAACTTTAATGAAATTTTAATATGTTATTCAAGTTCCCTTTCGGATGTTTCCTATGTAAAATCGAGTACATTTCTAACTTTTTTTGTGTGCAGGGGCACTTAAAAGTATTCCAAAGCATTGCGTTCTGTGAGAGTTATTTTTATAAACCAAATTTAAATAATTTTACTTTGCACAAAGCTTAATGCAATTGAAATAAATCATTCATATGCACAAAAGACTGCCTTCTATATAATATAGTATGATTAGCATTAGATTTATACAGCCACACAAAAATATTCAGTTACATTAAGAGCTATTAATAAAAATTTGCTAGAATAGCACTTTCGTTTACATTAAGCGTTTTAACACTTTCTTCTATTTTTAGTGGGAATGTGATTTCAATTTGTGTATCTGTCAGTCTACCTTTCTATCTGTTTGTTTCCGGCTCCTAGCGTCGGTAAATATTTTTAGAATTTTTTAAAAATGATACAATCAAGTTCACTATGGTGTGTTCCCTATTTAAAATAACAGTAATGGATCCTGTGCAACTAGTTTGTTTACAGAGACAAAAAAAAAAAAAAAAAAAAAAAAAAGAAAAAAAAAGAAAATGTTAATGGATTAAGTTTTAAGACAGAATTTTTTAAAAGCTATATTTAAAATCTTTCGATTGTAAAAATCATAAAAACATTCACACGTATTTGTAATATTCTAAAATAATTTTTTGTATACAATATGATACGATTAACATTTTTAGATTAAAAGTTATTTGATATAACAATTACGTACAATTGAAAAGTGTTACTTATCAATGCGTGCTGCATAATTTTTCTTTCTTGTTTTATCTTATGAATAATTAAGTTGAGTTAAAATTATTTTCAAACTATTAAAAACCACCCTAAAAGGAATACATTTAATAAAATGGCATCTGTTAACGTAAAAGTAAAGTAAAACTTTAATATTTGATTCCTCGAAATACACTGTGTCCCAAAAGTTTAGACAATCAATAAAACTTGCATTAACATAAAAAGTAATATGGTACAATGAAAATTCGCTAGATAGATAATAAACAAAAACAGTTTTGCTGATATACACATATAAATTATGGTCAAAGGTTTAAAATTATAAAATGTATATTAAATTATATAAAAATGTGCTGTCCAAAAGTATAGACACCTGTAAGTGTTTTTTGGCTTTACATTTATAAGAGTAACTAAAAACTTACTTTAAATATTAAATTGTATTGCTACGACACTTTATAACGTGAAATGCACGTTGTTCCATAGAATTAATTAAGCATTAAATTACAGAAGGAGTTTTTTATACCACGCTTTGTCAATTGCAGTTTTTAAGTCATTTTACGCATGTATATTGCTTTCCATTTTCATATATTTTACGAGATAAGATCTCCCAGTACTTTTTGAAATTCTGGAAGTTGATGCAATTCCACGCACAGATAAATTATCAACAGAAGCCTTATTTAATAACATTCTATCATCACGTAGCGTTGTTTTCTTTGGTTTCCGACTCGCTTTCGAGTATTCCATGTTCCATCTGATCTCCTGACTATAAATACTGCTCAAGGATATCTTTATTCCTCTCAATATTTGTACTGGATTTTGTCCTTGCGCTTTTAATTGTAAAATCTTAATAATTTCATCTTTAGAAATTTCTTTAGAACGTGGCATTTTTTAACAGAATACGCAGGAAACATCTTTTCCGAATCACAAACAAAACAATACATTGAACTCATTAAATTATTATGCTAAATATATGGCAGACGATATTTCAATTAAAGGAAAAAATTATTCTGCATTTATAGAAGCAGACGACAATAAAAATATTTTATTTTGTGAACAAAAATGTCCTGCACTCGCTTCGTATTTCGCGAGATGACAACAACATGATAACAGATGTAGCAAGGCAACTATATGCAAATAAGAAGTAAGAGCATGCGCGGACAGTTACTTGACGTCAAGGAAATTTTAAGCCAGAAATATGCTTGATTTGGCATGCGTAATTTTCCTAACTTGAAGTTGGTCTGAGATATCCTTGAATTAGCAACTTTGTTCTGTCATGGTAAATTCAGTTGAAAGCCAACCTTGTTTCAAGGAAGTGTGCTGTGTGGGTGTGTGCCTTTACATGTAAGAATAGTGAAAATAAATCCTGTCGTACAAAACTAAATTTTGTTTTGTGCAGAATTTTATTTTTGAATAATTACAGTACAGAAAACACTCATAAAAATCATCCCCCCCCCCTGAATTTTATTGTATCGAAGTGATTATTTCTCATTGTGATTGTTTAGAAAAATGCACGTTAACCTTAGGACGGAAGACTTAACTTCAATCTGGAGTTTTTGTAGATCAGCTTTGTGTAACACCAAAATAAATTAGAAATATCAGTCCTATCGTTACGAATTTGGTACAAAATGAACGAAGCTATTTTTCTTAGTCCAGGTGTGCAAACAGTTTCTCGACACGACAACTAGATTTTTGTTTTAAATTAACAAAAGTATGAAATTTAGGTGATAACACCTCATTTTAATTCATTTCTGTCATTTTAAAAAGTACGTGGCCCAGTTTAACAGTCAAAAAATGAGATAAAAATTCAAATTTAAAAAAAAATTAAAATTTACTGATTAAAATTAACAACCCTCCGTATATAACTAAATTCTGTCTTTGACAGAATTCTTAATTTTTAATTTTTTTATCTCATTTTTTGACCGTAAAACTGAGCGAAGTATTTTTTAAAATGACTGAAATGAATTAAAATTAAGTGTTGCCACCTAAATTTCACACTTTATTTAATTTTTAAAAATCTAACTATCGTGTCGAAAAACTGTTTGCACCCCTGGATTAAAAAAAATCTCTTCTTTCATTTGATACCTAATTTGTAACGATAGGACTGATATTTCTAACTTATTTTAGTGTTACACAAAACTGATCTACAAAAGCTGGTGACAACGTTTTTACTCAGATTGAAAGTAATAGTCCTTCTAGTCCTTAAAAAAAAAAATTCTCTGTCTTATGATTTTTGAATTTTTACTTCCGTTACCCGACTACAGTAGGTTATGGAAGCATTGTATTCGGTCCAAAAATTCGATATCGAGATTTCACCTGATTTACATCTTTTAATGTCTCTTGAGTCAAAAATGTGGTTTTTGGCAATTAGTCAGTGTGTGTGTGTGTGTGTGGGGGGGAATCTTCTATCATATCTCCGAAACTAATAAAGATACAGCTACGAAACTTCAGAATTAAGACAGAACTGGTGTACTGATGAATTTTCCAAATTTTGGTGAAAATTGGAAAACCGGAAGTGAGGTCGTAAGTTCGTATCTCAAAAACGGATCTAACCATTTTCTTCAAAGTTGCTACATAAACACTCTACTGGATATCCTTTCAAATCATGTAGTTGGTTAGTTCAGGAAAATTGACAGCCGTCCTGTATAAATAGCTGAATTTCAGGTACTGCGAGTGGATTCCTTTCAAAACGGCTGCATGGATTTTTTTCAAATTTTCAATATTAACCCTCTTTTAAATGTAATTGTTGTCATCCGGTCAACAAATTTTGGTAAAAACCGGTGTCTCAGAAACGGCTCTAACGATTTTCTTGAAAACTGTTGCATAAACCCATTTTAGATATCCATTCTCATGCTTTACGTGGTTATTACAAGAAATTTAATAGTCATCGTGATCACATAAACCAGTTTTAGATCTCGGAAATTGGTTAAAATAAAAAAAACCTGTAGCAATATTTTTTTTTCTTCATTGCTATGTAAACTCTATTTTATGCAGAAACTCTATTTACAGAAAGCATGCAGATAGCTCGACCTGCGGCTTATTTCTGTCGAGCTATCTACATGATAGACCAGATGTTTCTGCCTAAAGGTTGTCTGAGTCAGTAATGCCGACTGGTTGTCGGCCTGGATAGCTCAATTGGTAGAGCATTTACCTTGTAAGTCAAAGATCCGGGGTTCGACTCCCGGTCCAGGCATTATTTTCACTCAGTCGGAAAAATAAATTTCAATAAATATGATTTTCTTCGAAATCAATTGATTGTGTGATTTTAATATATTGTATTTCTTTCTCCCATTATTTAATAGTGTTTTCCATTACCTGTGGCTTATTTCTGTCAAGCTATCTGCATGATAGACCAGATGTTTCTGCCTAAAGGTTGTCTGAGTCAGTAATGCCGACCGGTTGTCGGCCTGGATAGCTCAGTTGGTAGAGCCTTGACCTTGTAAGTGAAAGATCCGGGGTCCGACTCCCGGTCCAGGCATTATTTTCACTCAGTCGGAAAAATAAATTTCAATAAACATGATTTTCTTCCCAATCAATTGATTGTGTGATTTTAATATATTATATTTCTTTCTCCCATTATTTAATGGTGTTTTCCATTACCTGCGGCTTATTTCTGTCAAGCTATCTGCATGATAGACCAGATGTTTCTGCCTAAAGGTTGTCGGAGTGAGTAATGCCAACCGGTTGTCGGCCTGGATAGCTCAATTGGTTGAGCCTTGACCTTGGAAGTCAAAGATCCGGGGTTCGACTCCCGGTCCAGGCATTATTTTCACTCAGTCGGAAAAATAAATTTCAATAAATATGATTCTCTTCCCAATCAATTAAATTTGTGATTTTAATATATTGTATTTCTTTCTCCCATTATTTAATGTTGTTTTCCATTACATGCGGCTTATTTCTCTCAAGCTATCTGCATGATAGACCAGATGTTTCTGCCTAAAGGTTGTCGGAGTGAGTAATGCCAACCGGTTGTCGGCCTGGATAGCTCAATTGATTGAGCCTTGACCTTGGAAGTCAAAGATCCGGGGTTCGACTCCCGGTCCAGGCATTATTTTCACTCAGTCGGAAAAATAAATTTCAATAAATATGATTTTCTTCCCAATCAATTGATTGTAAGGATTTTAATATATTGTAATGTTTATAGAGTCCAACGAGCTATTTTTGGCCCTTTATTCAAAGTATTTTTAATCTTTCACGTGTGAAATTTGAAGATTTCATAGTATTCTAGAAAACCAAATAACGCTTTTCTATATATTTTTTAAATAATAGCATAGGTCTTTTATAAAAAGATATTAAAAAATCACTTTGTGCATGTTTTTGTAATATGTTTTTTTTTTTTTTTTTTTTTTTTTTTTTTCTGAAACTATTTCTAAACAACCTTGAATTATTTATAGCAAATGTATTATGATTTGTAGATACTGAAATGTTTTCATTTTACTTGAGATTTTGAAAAAAAAATAATAATAATAAAAATAAATTTTGTAAAATTTTGTAAAATTTTATTATTCAAATGTAAAAGTATTTTTTTTTATAAATTGTTAACGCATTTGTATTGTAATATTCAAATAGATTCATAGTATATTTGAACTAGAATAACAAAAAAAAAAAAAAAAAAAAAAAAAAAAGAAGAAGAAGAAGAAGAAGAATTAGCGAAGCTCGAGCATTTAAAATAATTAAAGATATTACAATTTTTAAATTTACTTTTTTGCTTTTGATAAGTTCGAAGACATTTTATTATACTTATTACTATTACATTTTAACTCTAACGGTTGCTTAATCCCTTCGAAGGTAATTCGTTCAATCTGTATATCAAATGCTATTGCTCAGAATTATTTATGATAGTTGAATAAAGGTGTTACTAAATTTGGCGACAATGTTTACAGCACTTAGGAGCGTCTGGGCTGGCAAAGGGTTAAATTTAGAAAAGCAGATTTTAATCTAAGTTACAAAGTAATAAATGTTTGCTATGTAGGATTAAATCATTTTATGTTTCGAAAAAAAAAAAAAAATAATAATAATTTATTCGTCACATTTCTTACATCTCACAATCAAATTATAATTTATTTATTTATTATTATTATTTAATTCATATTCACATTTAGCAATGATTACTATTCAATTTAATTATTTTTATTTATTTAATTGTATTTATAGAAATAATATTGTTATATAGTGAAAATAATTAAACTTATTATTTTAATTATAAATGTAATTAAAATTTATTTTTATTTATACATTTATAATACAATTAATAGCAGTATAATTGTAATTTTTTGCACATGCAATTTTATTATCAGAAAGCAAAATCTAGAAAAAACGTGTAATCATGTCTCACTAATACATAGTGCCAATACTAAAATGTTTAATAGAAGCTGGTATATAGTTATCTGTAAAATTACACTTCTTGAATAAAAGCAGAGCTACTTGTTGTTCCATAAAAAACCAAATTGAAATGTCCGCATAAGATACTGACGGTAGTGGGGACCTTGGCAACGCAGTTCCGGCGAGGAACACTGTCGAATGTAGCGAATACCTGAAGCAAAATTTATTTTTGTATTTTATTTTATTTTATTTTATTTTATTTTTAGTACGATAGGACTATTTGTTTCAGACACCGATTTTGTGCTGTCGCCTTTTATTTTATTACACCTTGATATGTATATTAAGATTTAGATAATATTTAATTTAGAAAATAAAAAGTGCGCATGTAGATTGAAATTAAAAAGTACTGGATATTTTAATTTCAATTTATAGAGATGTCAACGATATTGAAAAAACTATTTTGGCCATTTTCTTTCGTTTAATAAACAGAATGAAAAACGAGTAATATTTTATCTGGAGATATTTTGTCTATTTAGACCAATAATTCCCCCCCTCTCCTCTGGCATTAAGTTAAAAAAAATAATGAAATAAAATTGAAAAAATTCTGCTAAAGCAATGGAGCAGCTTGAACCTCTTGGCAAAATTTGAAATTTATTACCAAAATAGTTCGGTCGCTTCTCACCAAGATGTTTACTTACGTAATTGCGATACCCATTTTAGTTTATCGTCAAAATGAAAACAAAAATATAAAAACTGCCAAGGGGCTCCTGTGCTAGAGCTGTACTAAATTAATTTTAAGAAATGAATATAGTAACCGTTGCTAGGGAATGAAAGAGTTCCTGCATGTCTTTATATGAAAAATGTGACTAAAATAAGTTTTTCTAGATTAGAAACACATCTGACTTATCCTCTTTTTATCGAAGATTACTTTTCATTGCTAACCTTCACTTCGTCCGTGAGAAAATATGGCAGAAACGTGATTTTCTTAGAAACTACTTGAACGATTTTGATAAAAATTCAGATTTAGGGATATTTTGAGTTTACAATTTAATCTGAATTGTGCTCTTCTTCAGTAAAATTAGCGTTCACGGGAAACCCGCGTTTTGTCAGGGGGGGGGGGGGGAGTAGCTAAGACTGCGTTTTCTTCGAAAATACTTGAAAGATTAGAAAAAAAAAGATAGAGTTTATGTGTTTTTTCGACGATATTTTGATATTAAATATTTTGATCTTCAGGAATTATCATTCACTGGTAATTCGCACTAAATCCGGAAAAAATATGACAGAAATTTGGTTTTGTTTGAAATCGCTAGAACAATTTAAATAAATATATATATATAATATATAGATAGTGTTAGAGATTTTTTTGAGACGTAAAATATATCTGATTATTAGGTAACTGATTTAAATATTAGTAAACGCAAAACCTAGAAAAATATTTTCTAGGAAATTGCTAGATTTAGGGGTTTCCGATTATAGTTCGATTTGAATTTGTCTTATCTCCATGAAAATTAGATTTCACTGGTAGCCAGCGCTCCCCCGAAACAAATATACATATATATATATATATATTGGGGGGGGGAGAGGGGGTTGGGGGTTTTATTTAATTTTATTCATTGATAATTTATTCCTATATTTAAGTTTTGCATTTCCTTTTGTAGCAATTCTGCGCATTGGCTTGCAATTCTCTTTTTTTGTTTTTTTTTATATGTAAACTCATAAATTCGTTAAAATAGTTACCTTTGTATATATAAATAATACACTTCCGAAAACGAATCATTGTATTACACTATGAATAATTTTTACAATGAAACCAAGTAAACTGTAATTCAGGTACTGAATATAAAAAGAGAAAAACCTGTTTCATAATATTAAAATGCTTTACATTAATATTTAATTAAAACACTGTTTTATGCAGAATATTCGGTTAGTTCATAAATAATAACAATAATAACAATAATAATAAAGTTGCTGATTTAACAAATAATTGTCATTATTTTATTCTAACAATAATGTCTTTTATTATTAATTTTAAGATTCCTATGAAAAAAAATCGTCATCTAAAAGATATAATTTAAATTGAAAAAAATAAAAAGTTTTTATGCGAAGTTCTGTTTAGCCAAGCAGTATTTTAACTGATTTTACAAATTATCAACAGCTCTTCTTGAATATTTTTCACTATTCTATTCTTTTGTTATCAACCCTCTTTTTCAACAAAGAAGCATATCAACTGTCAGCTTACCTTATCGTCATTGTCCGCCCCTTGTCAATCCGTGTTGGTAAAAGGGGGAAGGGTCAGTTACAAGTTTCCGTCTCTAACGATTTTGGAGTAGTTATTTAGAGTTACAAGAATCAGGTTCGCACGATTTAGAGAGAGATTTCTTACATTACAAGAATCAGTCTCAAACCGTTTCGAGGGAGTTTGTTCGTGTTACAAAATTCCGGTTCAAACGCTGAGAGGGTTAATCTTATACCGTAAAAACTGGCAGATCGTCCGCATTCGCATATGAGCCGCATCAACACAATCTTAGGTAATGTAATGATAAGTTTTTCAGAAGTGCCACACCTTCGTGAGAGCTGCACTATTTTATTTCGGCCCTTATGAAGGTGCGATGCCAGAAATCCGCTCCAGCTCTTTCATAATAAAAATAATATATAAGAAATATAAAGATTGCTTAAACGAAAACGAATTCATTTTTAATTTATACTAGCCGCCTACGAAGACCAGCTGTTTCGTGATCCTTGAAAAATCCTATTTTACAAAATTCCCGCTCGGTGGCGAGTGCGGCACCTTTTTCCCGTTTCAGGTCCTGACACCCCGGTACTGAATTTAATGACTTATATAAGTTTAAAAGTCTTCAAAATTTTAAATGATGTGTTATAAATAATTTAATCATAATTAGAATTCTAAATATTGAATTATTAAAACATTAAAGCGCCCTCTGGCGACAGAGATTTACAACATACACTCTTCAATTTCAATTCAAATAACTTTTAAAATGATACATTACTTATGAAATTATGTTAATTAGAAGCTGAGATACAAAGATAATATAAAACATTTTTATAAAAAGATTTGTGTTTGATTTATCCAAGGTTTTCTCCTAAACTTGCGTAATTCCGGGATATATAATGGTAAACATCCTTAGTACAAAATGTGAGTGGAAATTGAAATTCGAAACTCTGCAAAATATAAAAGAATAAAAGCGTTCTATGTTTTCCATTGTTTTCTCCAAAACTCCCATTCCTTTTCTACATTTTTACACCCACCTTTCCGTCCCTCCTAATAAATTTACACTTGAAAATATCTGCAATCAATTTATCTTGTCTTAAAACCTAATAATACCAATTTTAAATGCAGTAACTTTCTTTCTTTTTTGCCCCTTCATCCCCCTCCTTAAGCCCTTCCGAATAATTCTACACTTTCAAAAATATTCACAGTTGAATTATCGGGCGTTAAAACCAAATATTAAGAAATTTCAATGGCATATCTCAATTTAAAATACTACAAAATAAAAAGAAAACTTAATCTTAACATTTTTTTTTTTTTTGGTGACGTGAGTCGTGATAAATATAATTCCCAATAAAAATGTAACTTTTTTGTTCATTCACATATTTTCATGAAAATTGAACTGTAGCTTTATAATATGCTGTCTAGGCCAAATATTAAATAAAATGTAAGGTGAGTGAAAATTTGAAAATTGCCATTTTTCCCTCTCTTGCACACCATTGGAGAAAAATTCAGAATGTGTCAAGGGAGGAGGGTGGAAAAGAAAAAAAAATGGCGTAAGAGCTGCAGATAGAAAAAATACAACTTTTTTTTTGTATCTGTAGCAGTTCATCTGCCGGTTTTTACGGTAATTATATGAAAAACTTGCCTTGTAGGTATATGAAACAAATGAATTTTTCAAATGATGAATGCTGCATTCAGTTTTTACCTAGCCATTAACTGGTACTTAAAATAAAATCTCAGCGTGATTTTTTTTTTCTGGAGCGGGGGGGATATGTGTGTGTGGTAAAAATAACTCTTAATGTCAGATATGAAAATTCAATAACAAACTTTATGCATGGGAAAGTATATTAATTGTAATATAGATGTATTATAATAAAGGCCAATTGATTACACAAAAGTCCTAGTGCCTTCTGTAGGAAGTGGGGTCTTTCTAAGGAGTACTATCTTGAACACGAGTTTTGAGCGAAAACTCCAGATGATTATAATAAAAGCTCAACATGTGAATTTTTTTTTTCTGTGTGTGTGTGTGTATGTGTTATAAATAATATTCAATGTCAAATTATGAGAATTCTATAACAAAATTTAAATTTGAGCATGAAAAATTTTAACGATTGTAATATAAGATCCTAGGTGTGTTGAAATTGAGGCCAATTGACTACATCAAAGAACCAGAACTTTCTGTGGGAAAGGGAAGTGAGTCTTTCTAAAGGGTCCTGATTTGTACACGAGTTTCAAGAAGAACCATGGAAAATTCTAGACAAGTCAAGTAGGTCAATGAGGTAGGTACATATGAAAGCTCAACTTTTTTTTTTTTTTTTTTTTTTGGGGGGGGGGGGGGAGTATGTGTGTGGTAAAAATAACATGTCAGATATCAAAATTCAGTAACACACTTTATGCATGGGAAAAAGTATGATTTCTAAAATAAGATCCTAGATGTGTTATGGCCATATCACACGAACAATTTCGTTTAGCTTTTTACTAGACACAACATGCTCAACTTTTCCAAAAGATGGTTGAACAAGTTGATTACATGCTGACCTTGAATCTTCCACATACACTGCTGTGTTGTGTTTAGTAAAATATTGTGCAAAAATCTATCATATGACATGGGCATTAGAGTTAAGTAAAAATTGACTGTGCGAAGGTTCTAGTCTGTTCTGTAAGAAAGAAGGGGTCCTAATGGTACACGAGTAAAGCGCAAGGCTGCGGTAGATACCAGTGGCGGATTTAAGGGGGAACTAGGGGGGTGAAGCACCCCCAAAACACTGACATTTACAATTGAATATTGCAATTGCAAATTTTTTATTGGTCTAGAATAACACTTTGAAAAATCTTAGCCCCCTCCCCCCGCCCAAAGTCAAGTTCTGGATCCGCCACTGGTAGATACATATAATAAAAGCTCAACATGTGAATAGTTATGTGCATGTGTTAAATAAACATTTTATGTCAGATATAAATAATTTCTGACAAACTAAATTGCATCAATTGTAACATAAATCTAAGTTTGTTGGAGTAAGGCCATTTGATTACATGAAGGTCCTAGGACCTTCTGTGGGGAAAGGGAGAGGGTCTTTCTAAGGGCACCTAACTTGTACTATAGTTTCAAAGAAAACCGTGGAAAACTCCTGATGGCTAAATCGATAAGTAAGGTATTTATAATAAAAGCTCAACATGTTTATATATATATATATATATATGTGTGTGTGTGGTATAAACAGAGATGACAAGTTATTGCTAAAAGAAAAGATCAATTTCATACCACTATAAAGACAATATATTGAAATTCTATAACAAACTTGGAAATTGGTTTTTAAAAAAAAGGCACCACTATATATATATATATATATATATATATATATATATATTTAAATTCGCTATATAAGTTCTATTTAAAGTCTATCAGCTTTCTCTTACAGGAAAATTTTTAGGCATCAACTTTGTTAGGTCAATTTTATATCTTCTGATCACGTTATCTTAAAAAAAATAAAAAATACTTCTAATACGTGTAATAGTGGATTATGGAAGTCGTGTGGTTCTTTCACACCAGATTTTTTTTTTCTCTTTGTATGTATGTATTGTATAAATAACATTAAATATCAGATATGAAAATTCAATAACAAACTTTACATTTCTGCATAGGAAAATGTATCAATTGTAACGTGAGATTCTAGATATATTTGTCACTGGCCAATTAACTACATGAAAGTCTTAATACTACCCTTGTGGGGTTTTTCCTAAAGAGTATTAACTTGTGTTCGAGGTTTGATTAAAGAAAAAAAAAAAAAAAAAAAAAAACTATAGATAATTTCAAAGGGCTATGTTGATGAGTGTGATCTGGTACTTTTTGTTTAGAACCTTGTTCAGGATAAGAAACTCAGCTACTCAAAATCCTAGAGAAAACACAATTACAGAATATATCTAGAATTTTTTTTTCATGACATTGTAAGATGAGTACATTCCTTAAAATACATTTCTTACCTCCCACACACACAGACATTCCCTCTTAAGAATAATAAATGAAATTTCTGAGAAGAATAAATTATAGTTAAGTTGTATT
Source organism: Salticus scenicus (assembly GCA_963930645.1). Classification (NCBI taxonomy): domain Eukaryota; kingdom Metazoa; phylum Arthropoda; class Arachnida; order Araneae; family Salticidae; genus Salticus; species Salticus scenicus. The sequence continues at coordinate 44,893,172 of OZ005658.1, forward strand.
TCTCAATTTTTTGTTTTGTTTTTTAAATAAAAGAAGATATATAATTTTTTTTTTAGGTATTCATTATTTCATTATACACACGTTAGTTACAGTTCATATCAATTTCAATACATAGATATCAATTCATGTTTTAATTTATGTGCAGGGGGTAGAATAGTAGTTTAAGTAGCCAGGGTTTACTTCTAGCTCATAATACAGGAAGTCATTGATAACTTATTTATTATCATAGATCTTAATTAAATTTCTGATGTTTGTACTGAATTTCAAAATATGTAAAAATAAAAAGCTTGAAAACGGAAGCGATATCCATGGTTTTTCTTATATGCTTATTTGTTTGAAATTATAGAGTGAGCAGCAAAATTATTGAAGCACACATACACAAATTTCATATACATTTTTTTTAAACATGATCGCTAGTTTTTATCATATTGCATTTTTAGAAACAGCATAAGATTAAGTTAATGAACTCGACAAATATTTACCTAACAAAACAGTATTAGGTGCCAATCTTTTCCATAAGAATTATGTTAGCGTTTCAATAATTTTGCTGCCGAATGTACAGTTTGGAAAGAAAAAAAAATACATGTTTTAAATTACATTAACTTTTACAATAATTATTTCAATTGTATTTAGGATCTTTCACATATATTCAACAATTTCCTGAATTGATTATTAATATTTTTCATCATTCATTTGATTTGCAACAAAAAATTGCAAGTTAAATAAAATATTTATGGAATATTTATTTAGAACCATACTGTTGCTACCGCTACTAAGATTGCGGCTCGCAGGCAGCCATGTTTGTTTAGAAATATGTTTTCTATTGCTAGCGACAGGCGGCGCTTCAGACGGTACTTATGACGGAAGCGTAGCCGAAAACTCGATTTTAGGTACCATATTTCTAATATGGCGATACTATACCTTACCCTCTAATACCATGGTTGTCATGTAGCTTGCCGCTGGCCAGCTTGCAGCTTGCTAACAAATCGTTTAATGCCTAATAAACTTGCATATAATGAATTATTTATAGTATTAATCACATATAGTAACACAGTATGAATTACACTGGAAATACAACGTACGAAACACCTCTGAGCACATATTGTAAACATAAAAATTGAAAATAATTCCATCATTTGAGTATTGAAGATTCCTTTATCTTTAAACACACACAACAGCGAATTAAATATTTTAAGTAATGCGATTTAATTTAAAATTGTCAAAAAAGAATCAAGCAGCAACAACCAGAGTTTTAGGGTCGGCGTTAGTTCACATCCATCGGCAGTCGTGACGTCGTCACTGCTTGTCACATGATCAAAATAGTAGATTGCGTCATCGGTTGCTGCTAGCAGTTTACCTTCATGATTATTTTCTATCGTACGTTTCAGCGAGTACCGATGGCACAGTGGCTAGCACATCCAACTATAATCTCTGAGTACATCGGTTCGATCCTATGCTGGAATTTTTGTGTCATTTTGTAACTTTGTGTTTTAAGTTCATTTTTCATATATTTTAAGTATTTTTGTGTTACTTTTTGATTTAAATACTGAAAAATAAATAAATAATAATAATAAATGCATTTCCTAAGAACTTTCACTCTACATAAATATGCAGAATATATAGAGTGAAATATATATTTCTCTCTCTCTCTCTTTTTTTTTTTTTTATTTAATTTATATATATATATATATACACACATATAAGAGTTATAATTTTTAGCTTTAAATTTTTGCAATTTTCAACTTATCTTAATTTTAAATTTTCCCTTTATAGGCACCTCTTTTGATTTAGGGATCCCTAAATCAAAGAAAAGAAAATTTTGAAATATGTAATCTTAATAATTAAGTCCTGGGAAGTTTTCTAAAAGTATTATAAGTAGTTTAAAATTAATAGTAAATAATAATAATTGAGTTAAGTAATAGTACTCTAATTATTACTAGTATGCTATTGATTAAAAAATATGGGGTGACACACACACTTCCTTCTCTTAACTTTCTAGTTATAGAAGCACTTTAATGTGGCATATATTTCCGTGTGTAAGGGGGGGGGATGGGAGGATCTATCATCACCTTCATTCCTTATTTGAATGTTTAACAAACATTCATGAAATATTCATGGTTGTTATAAAACTAAAATATACATTTAAAATTATTCGCAGAACTTTACTCACCCCACTATTGGAAACTTATAGATCTTAAGTCAAAAATTTCAAGTGGCATTCCCATACAATCTTTCAAATACCAAATTTGAACTTCTATGATTTTCATGTTTTTAACTTATAATGATAGCAGACTCTAAGCTAAAAGTCTGATATATGTATTCAGAAAACCTCAAAACGTGCAATTGTAGCAAAATTCTAAGTCAAAAATGGCCCAACCAGTTACCAAGTAGCTCTGAGCTCAAAGCTGGTAGACGGGAAGTGCTGGGTTCGATCCCAGATTGCGTACATTGACTTAACCATTTCAAATTTTCCATGGTTTTCTCTGAAACTTGTATAAACATGGGCTAGAACCTCTTAGAAAGGCCTCCATGGAGGGCACACCACCTTTGACCTAGGACTCATGTGTTGCCAGTCGGCCTTGCACACAAACACACCTAAATCAAAAATTGGACTCCAAAACAAAATATTTTTGCCGTATAAGTACGAGAAAGTAATTATAATTTCTGGAGCCCTGTACAAAAATATATTATGCAGTGTATTTGACCTGAATTATTACTCAACACATTTTCTTAGTTCTGCTGATAATGGTCACCTTTTAGTTTCAAAAATGGTACATTTTACAATTCTTATAATGTAAGATTTCAAAAATTTCAGCTTTTGATTGACATAGTTTCTATAATGAAATGATTCGTTTAAATATTAAAGATGCGTAAATATTAAACTTTGTGTGTATGGTAACAGAGGGCTGAGGGCTAAGGCAAAAAAAAAGAAGCATTAGCATAAGACTGAATTCCTAGTTTGTTTGAATAGTCAAAAATTAAATTTATTTAATTTTGAAGAAACTGGGGGGGGGGGGGGGGGGGCAACCACCCACTTAAAATAAAGTAACAAGTAAAGCAGGAAAAAAGAAATTTCTAAATTAATATTCCTTTGTAATGACTCTTCATTAAATTATTGGTATATTTTGTTTTTACTGATACTGGGCAAACTAACAATATTTTGGATTTTTTAATAAATTGGTATTATCAGAAAGATATTAGTATTATTTTCCCTTTTGTAATAATTTTCCCTTGAGCAAGATGTTGTCAAATGAGTATTTTTTCATAATAATTCGTCTATTGTTTTAATTTCATAGGATTAATCTTCATTTCTTATGCTATTTCTAATTTATTTGTTTGAATTTTTCCTTTATCACAAAAAATTATCTTTTCTTATACATATAAATATTTCTTGTATATTGTTTGAAAAGGTTTTTATAATATAATAATAATATTTCATAATTATGATGATCAAATACTAGGAAGAAAGACTTGAATAAATCAATAAACAATTACTTCAAAGCAAAATATATAGAAAAGTTAATAAATACTGAAAAATAATTTTGAAATTTACAAAATTACAACTATATCTTTATCAAGGACTATAGCAGTAGGTTAATAGAAAATGAGTTGGTTTTAGCACAGTAATATACCAGATTGTGTAGTATCATTGTCATTGCCCAACAACTCAAAGATTTCAACAATGAATTAAGATATTTAAAAAATGAAAATAATAATAATAATAAAATAAAAAATATCAAACATTTCTCTCTCTTTTTTTTTTTTTTTTAATAAAAACACCTATCAAGTAATACAGCACATTGCATATATTTAAAAAATATAGATCATTATTTCTTTTTTATTAAGCAGAAAATAATTCCAATTTTTTTATACATGTAATGTCTGTCACACAATTATTATTATTTTTTTTTATTTTTTTAATGAGACAAAAGCCCTGTGTGTGTAAATTAAAATCTCTGGACTCCGGATGTATTTCAGTTTAGAGCAAATGAGTAACAAAGATCAATTACTGAAAACATGCTTTGTTGTCATGTTTGTCACGCTATAACTTTACCTCAGTAAATGTAATTATTTTTTCTTTAGATTAAAAAAAAAAAAAAATGTATTATTTATAAGAAAAACATATAGATATAACGGAACACCAAAATTCATTAAATTTAAATTTAGTATTTAAAATTGAACAAGAAAGCTGTGTGATATGTCTGTCACAAATGAAATTAACCATTACACATCACAAGCAGATTGTCAATAAAGCATTAAAAACATTTTTTTTTTTTTTTCTGAATGTTTAGAAAAGAATCACTAATGGATCAGAATTTTACGATTGTACTATATTTTACTTCAATGAAAACCTTGTCGCTTTTGAAGCAAACATATTTAGATAATATTTAATTTCGTGTTATATTGTTCTTGCAAAACAATTATAAATTCCTCAAACGAAATCTCATTATTATTTCTGCATATATATTTCATTATTCTGGCATAAACAGAACATGCAAAACTACCTTTCTATGCTTTGACAACGACAAAATAAAATCCATGCAAAATTGCCGGGTTCCTTTTAACTCTTTAGACACACCCCCTTCTGACGTCACGACTGCCGATGGATGTGAACTAACGCCGACCGAGCTTTAGAGCAGTGGAGCAAAATCAAACAGTGTTGCCAGATAGGAATTTGAAAATTTCCCCAAAATAGATTTTATTTTTCCCCAAAATGACGTTTTTTACAAAAATTTTCCCCAAACACAAATTAAAGAAAAAAAAAAAAAAAAAAAAAAAAAAAAAAGGAATAAATTACTTTTTTATCAACAAAGAATATATAAAACTAGTGTGATGTGGCTACCACAAGACTTTCTTCTGTATATTTTTACACAAAATTCATGCAATACAAATTATTAAATAATTTATTTCCTTCAGATTATTCCGCATATGATTTTTATCTGACAGAATAATATATCACTAAGTGATGAAAAAAAGTGAAATTTTTGCCAATATCAGATTTTTTTTTTTTTCTGTTTGATAACTTTATTGTAAATTATCACCTATCTATGATTCAACCATTCGTTTTAAAAATGATTACACGATTTTTTGAAAAATACACATATTGAAAATTTACACGTCACGGAGGATATTCTTCCCAGAGCAGGGATGGAACACGGGCGCAGAATTCATACCACTACCAATGTAAGAAAATTTTCTACCTCTTAAATCAACGATATTACAGGTAGAGAAATTTCTTACACAGATTCCGGTTTGAATTCTGCGCCCGTGTTCCATCCCTGCCAGAGGGGAAGCGATGCTCCCATATGCACAGACTTTTTCTCTAGTTTACTACTCCTATTATCAATAATTCCTATCAATTTTACAATCACACGTTAAAAACAACTCATTATGTACATTCATATGAAATTTTGTCCGACGCTGTCATGTTAAAAATTTAGAAGAATATGGGATCGCAGCGTTACCTGTTCAGCGATTGATCCTCAAATCTAAGCAGCACCAGTTTATGTCAGGGTCCAACTAAATACAACTTTGGTTAAATTTCGTTCGTTGGTTGGTGAGATGCAGCGTCCACAAATTTTGTGATACACACTCATACGCAGATAGACATTTTTTAAAAAGAGTCAAATTCGGCTTGGGACATCCTAAAACGTGAAAATCCATCGAAAACTGAAGTTCGAAAAATTAAAAAATGCATTGTTATCATGTTTTGAGCTATTCTAAAAGTTTCAAATGTCTAGCTAGTCGGGAAGTTATATAATCGTTGAATCATATAAATGATACCGAAGGCAGCGGGGACTCGAAATAATTGGCTAAAAGTATTAAAAGCATGCATTGTCATCATGTTCTGAGCTATTCTAAAAGTTTCAAATGTCTAGCTAGTCGGGAAGTCAGTTAAATAAAATTTTTATTGAATTATGTAAACGCTACCGAAGGCAGCAGGCACCCAAAACAATTCGCTATAACTATTTTTTAAAAATACATTGTCATCGTGTTCTGAGTTATTCTAAAAGTTTCAAATGTCTAGCTAATCGGGAAGTTAGTTAAAAATATATTGTAAGATTTGTACTGAAGAAAGAAAGAAACAAACAAGATAGCGAGTTAATAAAAACATGATAAAATATCAGCATAGTAGTAGCACCCTTAGGACTATATATGCCAGAATCGAATTGGCAAGAATTCATATCCTAAGGTTCTTATATGTATACCTTACAATATTTCCTGCGGTTCGGTAAAATGTTTCGCGAGATACAACTTTCAGTATGTTTTGCTAACGTATATATGCACACACAGACAGAGACAACGCGTTCAGGACGTATCAAACATGTAAATCAATCACAAACGGAAAGTCAAAAATTTTCACAAATCCAATACCTTTTCTCCATGTATATAGAAAAGTAAAAACTACTATGCTGTGGCCATCACAAAGCTATCTTCTATAACATTCTTACTGTATGTATACAATAGAAGATTAATAAAGTACAATATGAATAATATAGAAGTTAATAGCTATAGCTTTCCCATAAATGAAAGAAATTTTAATATACCAGCAATCACCGTGGGTTGATATGCACCAAAATTTATCCAGCGCACTTTTTATAACAACTAATATATCAAGTTGAATGCATTTATACACTATCGAAGTTAAGGTATACCATTTTTGAGAGCGGAGAAATTACAGCATAGCATCGCCCTCTTTCATGCAATATGCGCTCAAACTGAATCAGTAAAAAGTTTCATGATATTCATCTTACATATCTAGTATGATGCTCTGATTTACTAAAGAAAGTGAGATTTTCATGAAAATTGTGGTTATCTCAATATAGCAGCACCATCTACAGACACTGTATGTCACATATATAATCAGCACCGCCGCTTTACATCATGATCCAACTAAATATATAAGGCTTTGTGGAATTAGGATTAATTCTTCATTTGGCGTGTATTTATTTGTAAAGTTAAATAAGTACAAAATTACACCCAAATACTCTCAAAAACAGATACACAGGCAGACAGACAACTTCTAATTATGGTCAAATAGTGCACAAAACATCTGAAAGCCTAAAAATTCATGGAAAAATGGACATTTTTTTTTTTTTTTTTTTCAAACCGGTACTTTTTAAGCTTTATGATTTTCTCCCCAAATTTCCCCGCAAAATAAAATTTTTCCCCAAGCATTTTCCCCACACTTTCATTCTCCCCAAAATTTCCCCACGGGCAAAAGTTTTCCCCAAAATCGCGAAAAATTTCCCCAATCTGGCAACACTGAAATCAAATATCAAAATTGTAAACACTCACACCGCGCGCGCGCGCGCAAACGCAAAGGTTCCCATCCCTCTGTCTACCGATTTACCTGCAAATTAAATAGAATGCTCCACTTCGTAGGGATCGAGCTCAGTGATGCCAGATTGGGGATTTTGTCCCCATTTTGGGGATTTTTGAGGCTTCTGGGGACAATTTTGGGGACCGAATGTTTGTGGGGACTTTTTTGGGGAATTCAAAAATTTTTGGGGACAAATCTGGGGAGTTCTTCAACTTTCTGTCAATGTTGGTAACGTAATGATTTATCCCTACGACCAGGGATTTTCAATAGCTTTATTGTTATTTGGGGATTTTTTTCAAAAATTGCCTTCATTTGGGGAAAAATCTACGCTTAAATCCACTTAAATCTGCTTGATATTTCTTTTTGAAAAAATTTTTATCTTCCCTTTTTAGTAGAAATTAAGTTGGTGATTTTTTCGAAAAAACCCCCTGATTTGGGGAAATTTTAAGACCTGTTTGGGGAAATAATTTTCGACCATCTGGCATCACTGATCGAGCTTAACATTGAAGCGTTAGTTGTATGAACTCTATGTTAGTTGTTGTTGTTCTTCTGACGTACTAGCGTACGGTAACTTAAGTGTTCCTGTAAATAATTCCTTATTGTGTAGTTTGTCGTGATTAAATGTGTGTATTAATTACTTATTCGTTATTAGTGGACCCCAACACACAAGATACAACAGTTTTGTAATTTGGAGTCTTATTTATGCAAACTACACGCAACATATAAGTTAAATAATCATGTATTGCGTTACAAAATAAAAAAAAATATAAAATAAAATTAAAAAAAAAAAACGTGTGTGAAACATGGTTTAGAGGTTTTATTGAAAAAGATAATTTGTATAAACATTCATATACACTTACATCTGAAGAACAAACGTATATGTAATAAAGTATTTTATATACTTTAGTATATAAAATACTTTTAGTATATAAAATACTATTTATTTAGTATAATATAAACTAAATTTCAATCTACGAGTCCAAACGCATGTGAATAAAGGATTCTCTCAAATGGCATACTTAAATGATCACATACGCTTTCAAAGAGAAGAAAAGCCATACGTCTGTGAAATATGTTTCAAAGGATATTCTCAAAAAAGAAGTTTAGGTAGCCATTCACGCACTCATACAGGAGAAAAGCCGTACGCCTGTGAAATATGTTTCAAAAGATTTTCTCAAAAAAGAAGTTTAGGTAGCCATTCACGCACTCATACAGGAGAAAAGCCGTACGCGTGTGAAATATGTTTCAAAAGATTTTCTCAAAAAAGAAGTTTAGGTAGCCATTCACGCACTCATACAGGAGAAAAGCCGTACGCGTGTGAAATATGTTCTAAAAGATTTACTGCAAAAAATTATTTGAGTACACATTTACGCATCCATACAGAAGAAAAGCGGTACGTGTGTGAAATATGTTTCAAAGGATTTTCCCAAAAATTATATTTAGATAACCATTCACGCACTCATGAAGGAGAAAAGCCGTACGCTTGTGAAATATGTTATAAGAGATTTACTGGAAAACGAGATTTATATAGACATTTACGCATCCATACAGGAGAAAAACCATACGTGTGTGAAATATGTTTCAAAGGATTTCCCCAAAAACAAAGTTTAGTTGCACGTTCACGCAGTGGCGGATCCAGAACTTAACTTTTGGGGGGGGCTAAGACTTTTCAAAATGTTAGTCAAGACCAATAAAAAATTTACAATTGCAATATTCAATTGTGAATGTCAGTGTTTTGGGGGGGGGCTTCAGCCCCCTAGCCCCCCTTAAATCCGCCACTGCGATTCACGCACTCATACAGGAGAAAAGCCATACGCGTGTGAAATATGTTCTAAAAGATTTTCTGGGAAAAATGACTTGAATAGACATTTACGCATCCATACAGAAGAAAAGCCATACGTGTGTGAAATATGTTTGAAAGGATTTTCCCATAAAGGAAGTTTAGATAGCCATTCACCCATTCATACAGAAGAAAAGCCATACGTGTGTGAAATATGTTTCAAAGGATTTTCCCAGAAAGGAAGTTTAGATAGCCATTCACGTATCCATACAGGAGAAAAACGGTACGTGTGTGAAATATGTTCGAAAGCATTTGCTGTAAAAGGAATATTGGATAGACATTCACGCACTCATGATTTGTGACTCATACAGCAGAAAAGCCGCAATTGTGTGAAGTATGACCACGGATTAAGAGTTTAAGAGGATATATCACTAATGCTACGGAAAAGTAGTAATTTTCATCTTACCGATAGAGGGCGAACAGATCTTGAAAATCTACCAATCAGCGCGTTTATTTACATTTGTAGCGGTTCATTGGTCGTTCTCGGAAATACGGAAATCGTATCGTGTGATGGCTGAAATTACGAATTGCTTCTTAAAATTTACGTATTTTGAATTTTAATTACGATAAATAAGGATAATTTTATTTTAAATAAACACTACGGTTAGTAGCTTTGAATCACGAATTTGATTAGCAAACAATGTGTGATTTTCTTTTCCATTGCTCTATTTTGTTATTGTTAGTCTCTTTCAGTCTTGCAATGATAAACTCTGTTTTTTTTTTTTTTTTTAAAGTGAAATGAAAGTTTACTTGATATATTCTTTATTCTAAGTATTTTATTTATTCTAAGCATTTAGCTATTAGTAATTGAAGTACACGTTTCCATTTTAAATCTGTGCCATGTATATGTTTATGGCGATGTTTTTATATGTGTCAGAACCTGATTAACCTTAAAGCTAAGGTAAGCTCAGTATCTTTTTTTGCCCCCTTTCATTCGATGAATATTTTCTAATTTCTACACATACAGAAACAAATTTAATTTCTATGCATTGGCATATAAAAATATTATAAACTGAAAATACTGTCTGTGTTTATTATTATTAGCTGTTTTTCATTCATATGTTGGGCCGCGGTAGCCCAGTCGGTAGAGCGCCGGCCTCGTAATTGGAAGATTGCGGGTTCGGTACTCGAGCCGGTCAAAGACCGTCGTGTACACTAATGGTGGCTGGTGTACGTAAAATCTGTCGTGGCCGCAATGTCCTCCATGTTCCCATGAAAAATTATACCTCTGGGGGTCACCGAAGCGGGAGAGCCATCCCTTCCGTGGAGGATCAAAATTGTGATGGCATGTCTCCGGACCACCTCTAGGGGTGTGTCCCAGACCGTCGCCAATTGCCCATCTGCGCAGCACTAGTGCGATGTAAAACCCAACCAACCATTCATATGTCTAGGTGGTTCTACCCATAAATATAACATCAAGATTGTATATGATTAGTTAACAGTTTATTGATTCAATGTCTGCATTTCTGTGTAATAGAACATCTCCCAAATATTTTGTACTTTCTCTTGCTTTAGGTGAACTTTCTCAGAAAAAAAATTTAAGCATCAGTTTGAGAACCTGAAACTAGAAATTCGGGTCCATGTTTGCAATCATTTTGTTGTCGATCTTAAATCTCAGGTTGAAGCTTCTACTTCCGGAACCTTTTCGGTAATCAGACCCTGACAAGTGTACTGATAGTTTACTGAGTAATGGATTAACACTAAGTGCTGATTAATGAAGAGAAGATTTAATCCACTCTTTTCTCCTCGTACTTAATTCATGTAATTAGTTACATGTCATGGTCCTTTCTTATCAGTCATGTTTTTTTTCTTAATATATCAAACATGGATGATATGTTGCGATTTGCCTAGAAGACGGGAAGAATTTGTCGAATTCTTTTAAGTGAAAGCCATTTTGCCTTATTAATATTAAAATTTTTTAATATATATACTGTGTGTTGTCATGAATAGTCTGCTTGGGAAGATTTGCAGCATTATTAACTTTTTTTTTTTAATGTGTATACTATGTGCAGGGCTGCTACTCAATGAAGACTCCAAAAATTGTCGCTTTAGTGGCCTTTCATAGGAAAAAAGTCTCCTAAATAAGTCTCCTGAAGCAGAAAATAGTCTTCGTTTTACACCTCTCCAATTTCTTCTTTTATCCAATATTAATGTTATGATTATATAAAATAATCGGAATAATTAAGCAGTAATTTTCACTAATAATGTTTTAAAAAAAGAAAAATTTTCAAAAAAAAAAAAAAAAAATTCTGAGTATTTCAGATTACTCAAATGTATATATATATATATATATCAGCAATGCATAATATAACCAGACTGATGATGCCAGCTGCTCTTGCAACCTAAAATTGGTTTAGCCTGATATTCACTTTCAGTCCTTTTTCTTTTAAATAACACACAATGGGTTGAATTTTAGTACTTTTCTAATATAATATTTCAAAAATTAGTGACCATAAGAGGTTATATCTCTACTTATTGTGATAGAATTAGAATATATGTGAATCATTTGAATTGAGCTAAACAAGGTATATTTAAGAGTGAGAAAGATAAATTTCAATTTTCCAGATACAGTAGAGAGTCAAAAATCCGCACAGCGCGGGACCAGAGGTTGTGCGGATTTTGTGGATTTCAGGGCCCATAAAAAATGATTTTCATTTTCAATAATAAAAACGGAATATTATTCAAACTAAACACATCACATACTAGTGAATAATAGCACTGAATATTAAAGGGAACACTGAATATTAAAACATTACTAGGTAGATAAGAATAATAATGAACATTAACAGAAATATATAATGAAAAAGATATTTGTCAAATTTAGATAAAATCTGTTCACATGTAATTAAACTGCACTTGAACCTGCATGATTTATTTATTATAAATAGTAGTAACACAGTTTTTTTTTTTTTTTTTTTAGAATTTTATTGAGTTCTCCCTTATAATTATGCCTTCATCAGAAAGCATTTTAAAAAATTAGTTTGTTATTATTTACCTGATTGTTATTATCATATCACAATAACCATTATTTCCTTTTGATGAATTTAATATACTGTCAATACTTTTTTTTAGCAGTAACTTGGTTCTTGCAGTCTTTCATATTATTATTTTGTTTTCTTTTTTTGTAATCATAAAATAAAACATAAAAATCTGTATTCAAGATCTTTTTCAAAAATTCTGATTTGCACTTTTGTAACTTAATAGTGAATTTCATCGTTTGTATCTTACAAGCTGTGCGGATTTTGGACTTTAAAGGATTTCTGGCTCTCTGCTGTATTTACAATCAAATTTTTCTGAATTTTAAAAGACAATTCACATTTTCCATGAGATTTCTGCTAAGTTGGAGATTAAAACTCTAATTCTCTCAGCTCATTAATTCTAAAAGGTATTTGAAATTTAGAATTAATGAGCACCAATGGAATGTTCTTAATGAAGAGATTTCTAAATCATCCATTGCTTCCCATTGCTGATCTGTTGCTGTTTTTACGAAGCTTTTCAGATTTTTAAAAATTAAATAAATAAAAATCTTGTTAATTTTTCTTCAATACTCGCATAACGTTCTCTTGCTAAGTTTCTTTTGTTTCCTCCCCCCCCCCCCCGTTTTTTTGTAATTTTTTTTCCCTATGGTCACATCTACTTATTTATAATTCATTTTCTTTAAATCTTGTCACACCAGTATTTATACGGATTTTCAGTCTTATTCATTTTATTTTGTGCATTGCTGCTTTATTTGTTACATTTTACTTTGCTCTTTGCCTGATGAAGGGTCATGATACTATATTGATCTGAAACAAATGAAGTTATTATTTTTTTTTTTTCTATGAAAGTAAGTCACTTTATTTTTACATAGAGAAATGGTTTTACCCTTAAGCACAGTATTTTGCTGCTTAGAAACATGCAACCATCAGCAAGGAGACATGTTATGAAAAATAATATTGCAATGACAAAAGTTTCACCTTTTCATAATATACAGTGAGTGAGTAAAGAAGTAAATAGGAGAAAAAAAAATATCATTTTCTTTGACCAAACACTAAAATGAAAACCTTCTTAATCTAAAGGCCTATCTAATTTATGAAATTAGCCTTTAAAAAAAAAAAAAGGTTGATGAAAAGTTATATTTTTGCCGCATGTTGTCGAAACAGAAATAATTCACTACTAATTAACAAAATTTATATTTAATTGCAATTATATGCAGATATTACTTTTGAAAATTAAAATTTATGCATTCATCAAAGCTGATTCCCAAAATGTATTATTACTAGCAAATCCAAGCGAAATTTTTGCGATTTCTTTTTATTTATCTTTAAAATTTGAAACTTATAAGTCTTATACCAATTTCATCACCCAATTTAAATTTTAATCCATCAGAAGCCAAATTATTATTAGTTTTTGTACGATGAAACGCTAATGATAGTTAAACCAAATCATCCAAAGACAAGTTTCAAAAGGACCCCTTTGGTGATTTTTAAATTTTTGCCGCTATGTTGGTGATGCCTTTAAATTTTTTTTTTTTTTTAGTTATTCATTCTGGCATAGTTTTTTGTAAATATATATTAGCACCTATTTTGATTATGCTTTTAATTATTGCGTTTTTTCGTCAAGCTATGACAAAAGTTCCTATTTTACCATGTTTTTTAACTTATATTCTTGTTATTTTGTTTGTCCGGTACAAATCTGGCTATTGATTTTTAACTAACTTCCCTGCTAGCTAGACATTTGAAACTTTCAGAATCGCTGAGAAACTGATGACAACACAATACTTCAAAGCCTGATTTTCAAATTTTTGTTAGTTTTCTTTTAATTAACCTGTTAGTAGTCACTAGTTGGTCAATTTGCCGCCCATCCTTCAATGTTACCAGATTTTTTTTATTCAATAGCCACCAAAAATTTTAAGTGGCATTCGATATACATAAAAGGCGAATAATATCGAAGAAACCTAGATTATATCACTTTTAAAAATTATTGGTGACAGTTGAATAAAAAATGCGCAATGTGTACCAGGTGGGTCTATAGCGACTACTAACGGGTTACTTGAAATATGAAAATAATAACCTCCTAATAGCTTTAAAAATAGACATTAAAATATTAGCTATAATTTAATTGTTGCGAAAAAAATTTACATGTTCATTTTTTTTCTACATAAAAATAAATGCATCTAATTAGAAGTGAACATTAAAAAATTGTAAAAAGTTAAATTATGCATCTCACAAAAATTGGCGTTATTATCACTTTAAAAATCTTATATGCATTGATAAAGTACTCATGTAGTTATATAGCTATGATTCAACAGAAAATTTTAAAACATGGTATATAATTCTTTTTTTTTCCCCTTATAATTATTGTTTATACATTTAAAGTATTGTTAGGTTTTAAATGATGCTTGCAAAGATTGTAAAGATGCAACTTTAAAAATAGTTTTTTCTATAACATGTCATCAGACAAATGTCGTCATTTGTTTAATTACATCACTGAGCTGAGTCCATGTGCTTAAACACTGCTTATGTATTATTTTTTTTAAATATTTTTACAGGGTGATTTTGTACAAAAAAATGTATAAGAAAGTCTTGTGGTAGCCACAACATACTAGTTTGCATTCGTTTTCATAACTTATTCCCAAACTATTATTTAGCTCCCCAAAAAAATTCTTTTCTAGTGCCCGATTGAGAAAATATGTCATGATTTGCATATGATTACTTAAGTAAACATTTTTTGTAAAAGATATCTTTTAAGATAAAATTTTGAGAAGGGTTAATTTTGGACTAGGATTTGTTTTTAAACATAACCTTAGAAGTTCCAAAAAAAAGTACACTTAAAACTGTTTTGTTCAACAAATCCTTGTCAAATCATGTTCTTAGACTGACTAAGAACATGACTTGACAAGGATTTATTTAAAAAAGCAGTATTAAGTGTACTTTTTTTGGACAAGGTGTATTGTCCTTTATACTTACCATCGCAGCACTTCCTTTAATGACAATGCATTAAACTTTCATTTCACTTTTAGATTTCTGTTCACTAATTTAAAGTTTTGTTCAGAATATGATGCTCACTCAGTATTTTAAAAATCAAATATACATTAGAAGGCTTTCATAGGGCGGTTTATTGAGGTTTTACTGAGTGACAAATTCACAAACTTACTATTCCACATGAGAGCAAATCACATTTTTTTTTTCTTTTAAATTGGCTGAAAATTGCAGAAAATAAATTTTAGAATATAATCCCATATGAAATCACGTGATAATTTTACCCCCAAAGGATTTTGTATAATTTATTTCCTTAGACATTAGTCTTGAATACATTGAAAAATCTATTGTTGCCATGTGAAGTATTTGTTTAGTTAAGAAAATTCTATCGCATCGACTAGCAAATTGAAAATTTCCTATTATTTAGTACCGATCCTATAAAAAAAAAAAAAAAAAAAAAAAAAAAAAAAATCGGATCCTTACTTTTTGTTTTATCTGGTCCTTTTCACAATGTTGCAGCTGTTATCGCATTCAAACAAAATTTCAAACTGACCATTCATATGAGAGTGAGTGCATAAGAACTTGGGGGGAAAAGTGGAATTTTTTTTTTTTTTTTTTTTTTTTTTTTTGTAAAAGTTCACTTATTACTGTTTTGTTAAATAAATCCTCGTCGAATCATGTTCTTAGAGCTTAGACAAAGAATGTGATTCAAAAAGGATTTGTTTAACAAAGTAGTAATAAATGTATTATATATATATATATATATATACAGCAGTTATTGCTAGCACTCATAATTTTGTCTGTGTTTTCTAACATTTCTTTAATTTTCAATACTTTATTTTGAAAAAGATAAAAAGATAAAAATTGAATAAAGGTTTTTTTTTTTTTTTTTTTTTTTTAAATACCTTATAGTTCCAAAATAAAATATTGAAATCGAAAAAAAAAAAAGTACCTTAAAAAGAACAAATGCATACCTGCTAACATTGAAGGATCAAAATAACAGATATTATAGGTGGTATTTTTAGGCCTAGAAAACTTGTGTTTTCGACATACAACAATATTTTAATCCATAGCTTAAATTATCAAACAGTTATACAAGCAAATTAAATTATTAAATAAAAATTTAGTGCTTTTTATAATTAAAAAAAAAAAGGTTAAGTTTTGGATAAATTATAGGTATAACAAAATCTTCAGATTAAGGGAGAAATGTTTGAGAATAACGAAGAGTGGAAGACAGCCCCAAAATAAGTGAGAGCTGGCAGGTATGCAAATGTAATGGTTGTGATTTTCTGAATTTAAAAGCAGAATTGAAAGTAATTGGTTTAATTTTTCGCATAATTTGCTAAAAGAATAATCCAGAAGTTAAATATGATATTTTATAATCAACGGAAGGAATAACTGAATTTTCTCAATTGCATGTCTATTACGAATCATGTCATTCGATGTATTACACTTTCCCAAATTTAATTCATACTGAAGATTTCTAATTATATTTAGTTCATGTCACTTACATAAAGATAACTTTTTTTTTTTCTTAAGTTAACCAAATTTAAAGTTATTTAAAAAAAGTGTGTAAACTATAGAATGTTTGTTATCTTTATGCAAGCAGTATAAAAATGAAATATTTTTTTATTATTATAACACTACTTACAACAAACAGGGTAACGTACATAGTAGTTTTACAGTTGGTAACAAAAGTCTCCAAACACTAGCAAAAATTCCTGTGTAAAAAAAGTACACATAATACAGTTTTTTAAAAGAAATCCTTGTCGAATCCTGTTTTAAGACCGACTAAGAACAGGATTCAACAAGGATTTATTTAACAAAACTGTATGAACGGCCCTCTTCACTTACCGTCGCCGGAAGCCCAATCCAATGTTATTCTATGGGGAAATTTTCTTCACACATAACTTATTAACTAATACATATTTTTTAATTTTGTTTTCACATTCAGAAAATTCCCAACTGGTTAAATTGACAGACCTTTTTTAAAAATGTACTTTTTAAAATATTTTATTTTGAAATTGCAAAATGAAAAAATGAAGAAATTTCACTGATTGAAAATACGTATTTTACAGCTTCAAAATAAAATATTAAAAAAATATTTTTTTAAAAAAGGTGCGTCAGTTTAACAGCTGGGAATTTTCAGAATGTGAAAACAGAATTTAAAATTATGTATTAGTTAATAAGTTATTTGTAAAGAAAAATTTCCCATAGAATATTAGCTTCGGCTTCCAGCGGCGATGAGTGAAGCGGGCCCTTAAGTGTACTTTTTTAATATAGGAACTTTTGCTAGTGTTCAGAGACTTTTGTTACCGACTGTGTATAACAGTAAGGAACTTTCAAAAGAACCTAAAATGAAAAAAAAAAAAAGTTCTCAGGCAGATAAGTTACTTATCAACAAGTTTATTTAACAAATTAATTAATTCTTGTCTATACAGTTTTTTTTTCCTCAGCCTCTTTCTTTTTAAACTCTAACATTTCTTTAAACCGTTTCTCTTTCTTTTCTTCTTTCATCTGCTGATTTTCTTTGTAATCCTCATACCACTCGGGAAAGTTTGTCCTTTCTCTCTTATTCAAAGGCGTCTGGGGAATGTTTCTCAGAGTAGTAAGAGGCGTCTGGGGATTTCCACTATCTGAGGAGCTTTCACCAAAAGTTCCCGGTTCAGATGAATCCATATCGGCGGGAGTTTGTGCAGGTTCAACTGAAAAGACAGGGAAAAAAAAAAAAAAAGAAAGAAAGAAATATGAAGCAATATTCCAAAAAACTTTGATTAATAAAGAATGCCAGCTTTCACACAATTTATATAGTGTTCAAAATCCCTAATACGAAATGTGAGCGGAGTATCTGAATTCGAAAGCCTACATTACAATTAGAATTGGAGATATTGTAATAAAGATATTCTGGCTTTTCTATGGTTTTATCTGAAACTCACGTACGGAATTTAACCACTTATATCAGTTTAGAAGCCCGCACTATATTAAATGATGCATTATAAGTAATTTAATCATAATTAGAATGCTAGATATTGAATTATTGAAATATCAAAGTGCCCTCTGGCGACAGAGATTTGCAACATATACTCTTCAATTCCAATTCAAATAACTTAAAATGATATAGTACTTATGAAATTATGTTAATTAGAAGCTGAGATATAAAGGTAATATAAACATATTTATAAAAAGATTTATGTCTGACTTATCAATGGTTTTCTTTGAAACTTGCGTAATTCCAGGCTATATAATGTTAAAAATCCTTAGTACCAAATGTGAGTGGAAACTGAAATTCAAAACGATGAAAAAAAAAAAAAAAAAAGAACAGAAAAGAATAAAGGCATTCTGGATTTTCTGTTGTTTTCTCCGAAACTCCTGTTCCTTTTCTACATTTTTGTTCCTCCCTCCCCCCACCTTTCCATCCCTCCTGATAAATTTACACTTGAAAATATTCACAATGGATTTATCTTAGGTTCTAAAAAATATACCCTTTCATTTGGTATTGAATTTGTAACAATCGGACAAACATTTCTAATTTATTTTCCACTTTTTTTGCTTTTAACTCCATTAAAATATCTATTTTTATGCAATAGCGGTGATTTCTCAGGCATTGAGATCACTTTTTGATTAGACATAGGCTGACATTTTAAAAATTTTAATTAGTTGCGGAGGTATTAATTAAAGTCTTTTTCCATTATTCCCCCTGTATGTCAAATTTTGTACTTCTACACGTATAGATGCACAAAACAGACAGACATCTTTTATTATTAAAGACAGTGTTTAACTACATTAAGCATTTCCAGGATTTTGTTCATTATCATACTTAGATTGGAAAATTTCAGACTGTACTTCCATATTAACAGTGCTACTTACATAAACATTTTTTATTCTCATGATTACTGTAAAAAAAGTGAAAAGAAATTAAATGATAGGTAAATCATATTGAGTAACAACTGCTTAGGAACACAGATCATTGAAATAACAGAACAAATAGTAAAAAATATTGCAGAAAAAAAAAAAAAAAAAAAAAAATTAAAAAATCTAAGAAATAACGTGTGTGGATCAAGCCAAATTTCTGGTAAGTTTTGTAGTTGCACAATCAATGGCATGAGCTCCAGAAAACATACAAATTTATAGAATACCCCAACTATTCAATGAAGTGTAATAAAAGTTTTTAACTTCTAATGAATTTTCAAAAATAAATTAACTTACCCATCGAAACCAGCTGCCCTGTTGAGCTTTCGATGGTGGCCAGTGGCTGCACATCTGGACGACGTCCAAGTACGTCGTCCATCTGCTTAAAAAACTCCCACCTAATGGGTGCAGTTCCAGTTTTCTGTCTGTTGTCGATGATTTTTTATATGCTTTTTTTTAAGTTTCTCCACTTTTCGTTGCAAGTGTGTGGCTCATATGCATAATTATGCTGAATCATTTCTTCAGCCACACACTTCCATATCTGGTAAAAAGAAATACATAATAAATATATTTACAATAGCAAAATAGAATGCAGACAATTAAGAAAACATTATGGATGAAATAAATTTACAAAACGTCTAATCATAATTATATTTAGGGTCAGAACTCAAATCATCATTTCGGTTAAATCTTATAAAAACAGTTACATCAGGGGCTAATCCAGGGTTTAAAGTATTGGGAGCTTGTTTTTACAAAAACAGAATGTATTATTGTTTCAAACATTCTATTAATATATAGTATACAATTAATAGTGTTTTACTGAACAAAATACAGGCAATCATTTAAAATATTAATAAAAACTCGCTTTTTAACCCTACGTCAGGCGCACACGTAGGACGAACAAAATCGGGCGCACCCTCCCTTAGAGGCCAGGTAAATGCATTATTGTTAAAATACTTGTACTACAATCAATAAATTCGAACTTATGCATCTAATTTTTGTTTATTACTTTGTATTCACTCATAATAAGGTCACCATATGGGTGTTTTTTAATTAAAAATCACGTGTAGTATATTTAAAGAATAAAAACCAGAACGGGCCTCTCAGGCAAGGTGCACCCGACGGAGGGTTAAAAAAATTATTTTAACAATGTTAACTTTTGAAGAGGGTCATAGCAAAACAGCTCCAATTTCTACCTGGATGAGCTCCTGTTAATAGTCAAAGCAATACAAAAATAATAGCTGCATAATTATTACATTTGGTTAAAGACATGGGTGAAAGTAAAAAATTTTCGCTGGACTGAAGTACATATTTTTTTTTTTTTGTAATATTGGGTAAAATATAATAAACTCATGCATAATGTATGTAGATATTCAAAACATACATTTCAAAGGTTACATTAATAAATATGATAACTTAGCAAAATTATTTATTCATGTAATTGAATTAACATTAATAGGGGCTGATTCAGAAAAAAAATTGGGACCTTTATTTGCCCCAACAAAGATTAATTCCATAAAATTGGCCTATCTGTATTATAACACACAAAAAAAGACTGAATTCAGTCAATAGACTGAAAACTTTCACCCATGGTTAAAGAATACAATGACTTCTGATTTTGACAGATTTTCAAATGGGACAATAGGTGTGCTAAAATCGCTGGCATTTGCCAAATAAATATTTTATTTACTTATGGCAACCTCCTTTTATAAGAGACAATCTTCCTTTTCTGTGCACTGGTATACTATTGTCAAATCATATGTTTTCATTAAGAATAGAAAAAACACAGGAATGAAATAAAACCACACTTCTCTAGTTATAAATATTTATTTAAAAAAAAAAAAAAAGAAAGAAAGAAAGAACAGTATACTTTTATAGATAAATTCACTTTATGTTTTTTCATTCTTTTCTGTTTTAACATTTAAATTTTACTGTTCAATTTTTTGAATCTCAAAATGATTACATATACACAGTAGAAAGTGATTTTTGTCAATATTTTAACAACAAACAAGTGGAATAAAAATAAACTATATATACTACGTATATATTATTAATAGTGTTTATTGTGTTTTTTCCCCATTTCAATGGCATATTAAAGATGCTGTTATAATTTGCTGTTTTTTTCGCATCATTAAACGAAAAATATAATAAAAGGACATACAAAATTGCATGGAGCAATTTAAGTTAAATATAAATTAACATAAATATTCACTACGACATTTAAAGCAACACTAATATTATTCTTACCTGTTTATTATTCCAGTTTGGGTTGGAAAACTTCCAAAAATTATTTGATACTATTGAAATTAACAGCAGCGTCGAAGCTTCTGTCCACTTTTTTGTGGCCACAATTTCAGCAGATTGAGATTGAGACTCCGACGCTTCTTCATTCATCGACATATTACTTTCGTCCGTAGAAGTGCAGTGGGCCAGATGCTGATTAATTATTTCCATGTTCTCAATATTTTCGAATAATAAACCGCAATTGCTACAGGTAAATGTAAAACGCAGCATATTTCCATCTGCAGCCGCCATATTGTATATAAGACTAACCAACAAGTAACCGACAATAAATCTTGGTTAAATTGGTTAGTTACCGGTTACTTACCGGTAAGCGACCGGAGCATTTTCGAACGCTTTGGTTTTACTACCGGTTAGACTTTTCGAACGGCTTGGTTAGTTGTTGAGTTTACCGGTAGCTTACCGGTGCACACGGATTAAAAGAGATCCTAATCCGTGCCGGTGCATTATCAAACGCGCCCCTGTTTACAACTTTAGTTTTTGACAAACTGAGTGGGGCGCTGCAGGAAATGGACCATGTTGAATAAACGCTTTTATTTATCTGTGATAAGTTGTTTGTGGTGTAGGTATTGTGAACTTACAATCCATTAATGGTAAATTGGAAGGAATCTCGAGTTAATATTGGGACATTAAGCATTTTTTGATTTCTTGATTCACCGTTTAATCTTGGATCAATAAAGTTTAGTGAATACTGAAATATATCTATATATTTATTTGTGTTAGATGGCCAAAGATATTTTTTCTAGGAAAAATATGATTACAGATGAACCCACTAATTCTGATGTAAAACCGTATTTGTGTGAAGTATGTTCTAAAAGATTTTCCCAACAGGGAAATCTAAGTACACATCTACGCATCCATACAAAGGTAAAGCCATATGTATGTGAAATATGTTCTAAAGGATTCTCCCAGAAAGGAAATTTTGATACACATTTACGCACTCATACGAGAGAAAAGCCATATGTGTGTGAAATATGTTCGAAAGGTTTTTCTCAAAAGAAAAATTTAGATGCACATGTACGCTCACGCTCTCATACAGGAGAAAAGCCATATGTTTGTGAAATATGTAATAGAGGATTTTCGGTGATGCGTAGTCTGAATAATCATTTGCGCATCCATGCAAATGACAGACCATACTTTTGTGAAGTATGTTTTAAAAGATTTACTGACGGAGGAAGTTTAAACAAACACTCACGTACTCATACAGGAGAAAAACCGTACATTTGTGAAATATGTCTTAAAAGATTTTCTGAAAAGTCTTCTCTAAATATACATTTACGCTCCCATACAAAAGAAAAGCCATATATTTGTGAAATATGTTTTAAAGGATTTCCTGAAAAGAAAGTTTTAAAAACACATGTACGTATCCATACAGGAGAACGACCGTACGTGTGCGAAATTTGTTCTAAAAGATTTTATGATAAAAAATGTCTGCGAAATCATTCACGCACTCATACCGGAGAAAAACCATTTGTGTGTGGAATATGTCATGAAGAATTTTCTCAAAGGAGTAATTTTAATACACATCTACGCATCCACACAGAAAAGCCACATGTGTGTAAAGTGTGTTCTAAAAAATTTACTCAACAAGAAATATTGGATAAACATTCACGCACTCATACTAAAGAAAAGCCACACGTATGTGAAATATGTTCTAAAAGATTTTCTAAGAAATGTATTTTAATTTTACACTTACGCACTCATACAGGAGAAAAACCATATGTATGTGAAGTGTGTCATAAAGGATTTTCCCGACGTGAAGCTATGATTATGCATTTACGCACTCATACAAGAGAAAAGCCATACGTCTGTGAAATATGTTCTAAAGCATTTTCTTTTAAAGGAAGTTTATGTAGACATTTAAGAACTCACACAAAAGGAAAACCATATGTGTGTGAAATATGATGTGAAGAAGGATTTTCTTTAAATATAGTCTTAATTCACAGGTACGCATGCATGTATTATTATGTTCTAAAGAAAGTATTATGCATTATGTTCTAAAGAATTGACTGAAAAAGGGAGTTTGGATAATCATTCATACTCTCATGCAAGCATGAAAACAATGCGTGTGTAAAAAGTGATTTACAATATTTTCTGAAAATAGTTGTGCAGCATCGATAATGAGGACAACTTACGTATAAGAAATGTTCTAAAGGAATTTTCAAAAATAGGGAGGTAATTAAAATCATTTACTTATTAATAACAATTGAAAATGGAAAGCACATGTATACTGATTAAGCTTAGAAAGATATTCTAGAAAAGTTGCTCATAATAAATATTCATGCATTGAGCAGAAAAGCACAGTCAAAATATGTGCGATAAGGTATCCTAGAATGCTTATGGAAGAATTAACCTTTTGCATTTGTACGCAATCTTATAAATGATATAGTTGTTTCCCACACAACACAATTCATCCCGATTAGGTTGATATTACGTAATCGCGATCAAATATTACGTCCCATTACGTTGAAATTTGCTATCTGCTTTGGTTGATTTTTGGTTGAAACGTCACAAGCAAAGTTGTAACATGGCCCTAAATAAGACTTAGTTGGTACGTAATATCAACCAACTTGTTATGTAAGACATTCAGAGTTTGTCCAATTCATGTAAAATCAACCAAATTTGGATGTAATTGAAACATTGTGTTTTCAGCCATTTCATGTAATATCAACTAGATTTGGATGTAAAATATACATCCAGATCTCATCTAAATCATGTAAAATCAACCAAAATTGAATATGGAATATACATCTAGATTTCATCCAGGTTTTATAGAAATTACGTAAAATCAACATAGCTGATGCATTTTTCTTTTCTTCTTTCTTTCTCTTTTAAGAATTTTAATGCACTTATTTTAAACAGGGGAACCAAAAGCATTGACCTTGTTTTTTATAATGCAGAGAGATTAATTTTAGACATAAATGTGATATTGATTTTCAATATCAGGATTTAAAAATATATGCTTAAAATCAATACCTGTATATTTTTGTCTAAAATTAATATTTGCATAATAAAAAGCAAGGCCAGTGCTTTTGGCTTCCCTGTTTAAAATAAGGGCATTAAAATGCTTAAAAGAGAAAGAAAAAAAAGAAAAATGCATCAGTTATGCTGATTTTATGTAACTTCTATTAAACTTGGATGAAATCTAAATGTATATTCCACATCCAATTTTAGTAGATTTTAATGGAATTCATTACCCAGGCAGAAAATTTGGCAAGATAGCTTTTTTTTTTTTTTTTTTTTTTTTTTTTTCAGATAAAACTTTGTATATCATCTTATTAGAATATGAGACATTTTTGCTCATTGCAAAATACTGTTTTTTTTTTTGTACAGGCGACAATTATTATTTTTTCAAATTCCTTGAAAATTTCTAGTTGGTTTCATAAAATTCTGCACCAATTTTTACTTCCTCATACAAAGTATAAGGAATTATAGTAATCCCGATTTGCGAAATGGATTTTGTATTTCACATTGCTCGAAAACGAATGATCGCTTAATGTTGCCAATTTATATGTGTGACTGTCATGATGTATAGTTGTACACCTGCAAGTGTCGTCTTAACACGAGCTCTCGTTTTAGCGATATAAGCGACTTTACACGATTTTTCGTGACGTTGTACGCATGTGTGTGTATGTCACACACGGATTAGGAGACCAGGATAGAACACTAGATAGGGCAGCGAGCGCGAAAATAGAAGCTTTCCTTTCCGCATTAATTCAGCTGACCAGAGTAAGCGATCCGATCGCCGCCTGGTGTAGTATCTTTGAAACTTATCGGAAGAAAGGGAAAGCCCGCCCCTTAGGCTTCAGTCATCCAACGAACGAACAGCCAGAAATGTAAAAACGCGCTGATTGGTCAATTCTCGAGATTGATCGCCCTCTATATGAAAGATGAAAATTACTACCTTCCCGTAACGTTAGTAATATATCCTGTAGAATCTCCTAATCCGTGATGTCACATAACGCAAAAACGATTGGACGTAGAAAGTTGCGAATTGGTACATAGGTTTGTTATAACATCCAGTTGTGTACCTCCCATTTTGGACTTCGTACGATTTTCCGTTTTGGAGATATTTAAGAAAATTAGGTTAATAATGACCAAAAATACAAAGGTTTTGGCCATAATGTAACAAAAAACTTTAACTCAAAAACTGTTTGGACAAATATTGCAATCGACTTTTAGTTGACTTCCTGACTAGCTAGACATTTGAAACTTTCAGAAAAGCTCAGAACACGTTGACAAAGCATTTTTAAAATATTTTTAACCTATTGTTTCGAATACCTGCTGCCTTCAGTAGCGTTTGTATGATTCAACAGAAAATTTATTTAACTAACTTCCGACTAGCTAGACATTTGAAACTTTCAGAATAGTTCAGAACACAGTAAAAATGCATTTTTTTAATACTTTTAGCCAACTGTTTAAGATACCTGCTGCCTTAAGCAGCGTTACCCATACAAATCTTGTAATCGATTTTTAACTAACTTCTTCACAAGTTAGACATTTGAAACTTTCAGGATAGCTCAGAACACGGTGACAATGCATTTTTTAAATATTTTTAGCAAATAGTTCCGGGTCACCGCTGACTTCAGCAGCGTTTATATGGTTCCAACAGGAAATTTATTTTACTAACTTCTCGACTAGCTAGACATTTGAAACTTTTAGACTGCATTTTTTAAATACTTTTAGCCAATTGTTTCGAATCCCTGATGCCTTCAGCAGCGTTACCAGTACAGATCTTCCAATTTATTTTTAACTGACGTCCGGGCTAGATACACATTTGAAGCTTTCAGAAAAGCTCAGAACATGTTGAAAATGCATTTTTTTTTGTTGTTGTTGTTATTTTTAGCCAACAACTGTTTCGGATACCTGCTGCTTTCAGCAGCGTTTATATGATTCAACAGAAAATTTATTTAACTAACTTTTCAACCAGCTAGACATTTGAAGCTTTCAGAATAGTTCAGAACAGGGTGAAAATGTATTTTTAAAATACTTTTAGAGAACTGTTTCGTGTCCCTGCTGCCTTCGGCAGCATTTATATTATTTCAACAGAAAATTTATTTAACTAACCTCTTGACTAGCTAGACATTTGAAACTTTCAGAAAAGCTCAGAACACGTTGACAATGCATTTTCTAAATATTTTTAGCCAACTGTTTTGGATACCTGCTGCCTTCAGCAGCTTTTATATGATTCAACAGAAAATTTATTTAACTACCCGACTAGCTAGACATTTGAAACTTTCAGAATAGTTCAGAACACAGTGAAAATGGATTTTTTAAAAATACTTTTAGCCAACTGCTTAAGATACCTGCTGCCTTAGGCAGCGTTACCTGTACAAATCTTGCAATCAATTTTTAACTAACTTCCCCACTAATTAGACATTTGAAACTTTCAGGATAGCTCAGAACACAGTGACAATGCATTTTTTAAATATTTTTTGCTAATAGTTCCGGGCCACTGCTGCCCTCGGCAGCGTTTGTATGGTTCCAACAGAAAATTTATTTAACTAACTTCTCGACTAGCTAGACATTTGAAACTTTCAGAATAGTTCAGAACAGTGCGAAAATGCATTTTTAAAATTCTTTAAGCCAATTGTTTCGGATCCCTGATGCCTTCAGCAGCGTTACCAGTACAGATCTTGCAAATGATTTTTAACTGACTTCCTGACTAGCTAAACATTTGAAACTTTCAGAAAAGCCCAGAACCTGTTGAAAATGCATTTTTTAAATTATTTTTAGCCAACAAGCCAACTGTTTCAGATACCTGCTGCTTTCAGCAGCATTTATATGATTCAACAGAAAATTTATTTAACTAACTTTTCAACCAGCTAGACATTTGAAACTTTCAGAATAGTTCAGAACACGGGGAAAATGCATTTTAAAAATACTTTTACAGAACTGTTTCGGGTCCCTGCTGACTTCGGCAGCGTTTATACGGTTTCAACAGAAAATTTATTTAACTAACTTCTCGACTAGCTAGACATTTGAAACTTCCAGAATAGTTCAGAACAGTGCGAAAATGCATTTTTAAAATACTTTTAGCCAATTGTTTCGGATCCCTGATGCCTTCAGCAGCGTTACCAGTACAGATCTTGCAAATGATTTTTAACTGACTTCCTGACTAGCTAAACATTTGAAACTTTCAGAAAAGACCAGAACACACTCAAAATGCATTTTTTTTAAAATTATTTTCAGCCAACTGTTTCGGATACCTGCTGCCCTCAGCAGTGTTTATATGATTCAACAGAAAATTTATTTAACTGACTTAACCAGCTGGACATTTTTAACTTTCAGAATAGTTCAGAACATGGTGAAAATGCATTTTTTTTAATACTTTTAGAGAACTGTTTCAGGTCCCTGCTGCCTTCGGCAGCGTTACAAGTACAAATATTGCAATCGATTTTTAACTGACTTCTTGACTAGTTAGGCATTTGAAACTTTCAGAAAAGCTCAGAACACATTGACAATGCATTTTTAAATTATTTTTAGCCAACTGTCTCGGGTCTAATGATAATGCTTTTTAACATTATGTATATATTTCTAAAGGTGTATAAGGAAGTCATGTGGTGTCCACATCAGTTTTTTTCTTTTGCAGAAGTACAAGATCAGTATTGGTGGAATAAAATCTGAAATTAATCTTGGCAACAGGAGATTGTATGCAAAGCCTAACTATCTATTTCTTATTGACTTGTAATATCATGCACTTTTAAAATGACATATTTTCTGAAAATCTGTTAACATTTTTGAAGATTATCTGCTATGAAAATTAACAGCATTTATTCTTAATATTAAAAAAGTGAAGATATTACATAATCAAATGTCGTAAAGCAATAACAGAAGGTTTAACCCTTTCATTCCCAGCGATGCCAACTGGAATCATAATGTTTACGATTTTTTTTCTCCTCACCTAAAACTCCCACAGATTCCAAGTAAATATTATTATAAACTAGATACCTTTCCCTACCTATATATATTTTTTATTTTTACCGGTAAATTGCACTAACATGCCTGTTGGTGAATGAAATGATGCTTGTATAAGCTTTTCTCAAGTCCATGAAATATGCTGAAATAAATTTCATTTTTGGCACAATTTAAGTGAAATAACAATCCTGACAACTACTTTGTTATTTGTTAAAAGGGTCATAAATAGTATTTTAACCATTTTTAAGCATATATTTCTTAAAAATTTTAATATTTTTATTTACTGAAAAGTTACGATTTCAAATGGCATCTGTGGGAGTTGAATACAATTCAACAGACACCTCTTGATAACTGTGTTGTTTTCATTCATTCACATGGCTATTTTGTTTTGATTCGTACTAATACTATTAATAGTGTTTTCTCATATTATTTTGAAACTTTTGATATATCTATTTAATTAAATATAAGATTTATGCTTTTATGTTCTAATTTTTCAAAATATCAAAGGGAAAACGAGATATTCTTTCAGTTGACAAAGCAGTTTATTTAGTGAATGGAGAGTTTTCAGATATTGGAAGAAGTTATTGAAAATAGCATAGGTAATATATTTAAAGATGGTGAAATGCAAAATGCAGTTAACAATAACTCAATTCATATAGCCCAATCTCTTGGAGGTAAATTTGATATCGAAATAGAAGGTGAACAAGAGACTGTGATAGAAGATACTGAATTTGAAAATGAGTTGGAAGATAATGAACTGAGCATTATTGATGTAGATAATTTTGAAAATCCTCAGACAGGCTGTGAGATTCAATGTAATAAAAAAAGAAAGAAAATGAATTTGAAAAAGATTAAAAGTAAGCATAATTCGAAAAAGAACCTGATCGAAAATGTCTCTTGTATACAATAAGATCATGAGAACTTTGATTGTACATTTCAAGGACAATTTTCAGATCCACTGCCTGAATTATTTACACCATATGAATATTTTAAACTTTTCTCTGATGACATTATAATTAAAAATTTAGTGAATCAAACTAATTTATATTCATGTGAAATAACAGCAAAAATCAATAAACACAAATAAAGCTGAAATGGAGGTATTCCTAGGAATTCATTTCCTGATGGGTCTTGTATCTATGCCAGCATACAATTATTACTCGAGCGACTCAGCATGATTTCCCATGACTGCAGACAGCGTGACTCGGGACCACTTTCACACTTTAAGATAATATCTTCATGTCAATGAGAATAACAAAAATATACCCTATGGTCAACCTGGCCATGATGATAGATGCACTTCGTAAAAACTTGAAAATGCTAGAAAAAGAACATATCAGTATTGATGAGTTTATAATCCCATTCAAGAGCTGAAGTAAACAAAAGCAATACGTCCAAAACAAGCCGCATAAGTGGGGCATAAAAGTTTTTGCACGGTGTGGTGCAAGTGGCATGTTATATGACTTTGAAATCTATACTGGAAAAGACACAGTACAGGTCAAAACTAAACTTGGAATCAGTGGAGACGTAGTACGCATGGTGGAAACTGTCCCAAAACATAAAAAATCAGAATATTTACATAGATAATTGGTTTTCTTCGTATCACTTAGCTGCTCAACTTCAAGCCTGTAATGTATTGATGGCAGGAACTATACGAAAAAACGTATTCCCAAAATATCTGAAAAGAAAGGTCCATTCACAAAAAAGGAAAATGATTTAAAAGCATCTGGACGTGGAAGTTATGATTATGCTACCGATGATAAAAATATAACAGTTGTAAAATGGCTTAACAATAAATGTGTTACTGTGATTTCTACATTTTTTGGAGTGAAACCTGTAAAAGATGTGCAGAGGTGGTCTGTTTCATCAAAAAAGTATATTGATGTGAAACAACCGCACATTATTGATATTTATAATAGAGGAGTGAGGGGAGTGGACTTAATGGATAAGCTCGTAGAACTTTATCGTGTTGATATACGGGGAAAAAGATATTACTTTAGAATAATTTTCCATTTGTTAGATATATGCATTGTAAATACATGGCTTCTTTAAAGAAGAGAATTGCAACAGTTGTCAGGTTTGAAGGAAAAGTATATGCCACTATCTGAATTTAAGTCATCCCTCACAAAAGCCCTTTTGATGATCAACAAGTGCCAGTGCCCTAATAGTCCAAGCGGCGGCTGCAAAAAATTGACTTGAGAAGGTATGAAGCTAATTATTTTTCTATAGATAGAATTCATTGTTACAATGAAAATCTGATAGGGTTGCCTGGTCAAAGCCGTCAAGTTTAAGAGAAACAACCTCACTTCCGGTCACAATTTAAACGATTTTCGGACCCCAAAAGGTATGAAGATGAAACCGGTGCTAAAATGTAGAGATTAATATGCTCTTTAAAATGGCATAGGGTTGCCTGGTCAAAACCGTTAAGTTTCAGAGGTTGCCTGGATAATAGGGGTCAAATTTAAGAGATTTTCGGACCCCAAAAGGTATGAAGATGAAACCGGTGCTAAAATGTAGAGATTAATATGCTCTTTAAAATGGCAGAGGGTTGCCTGGTCAAAGCCGTCAAGTTTCAGAGGTTGCCACGAAAATAGGGGACGTATTTTACGATTTATTTACCCAAGTAAAAAATGATTTACCCAAATGTAAAGATGAAACCGGTGCTAAAATGTAGAGATTAATATGCTCTTTAAAATGGCATAGGGTTGCCTGGTCAAAACCGTCAAGTTTCAGAGGTTGCCTGGATAATAGGGGTCAAATTTAAGAGATTTTCGGACCCCAAAAGGTATGAAGATGAAACCGGTGCTAAAATGTAGAGATTAATATGCTCTTTAAAATGGCATAGGGTTGCCTGGTCAAAGCCGTCAAGTTTCAGAGGTTGCCACGAAAATAGGGGAAGTATTTTACGATTTATTTACCAAAGTAAAAAATGATTTACCCAAATGTAAAGATGAAACCGGTGCTAAAATGTAGAGATTAATATGCTCTTTAAAATGGCATAGGGTTGCCTGGTCAAAACCGTCAAGTTTCAGAGGTTGCCTTGATAATAGGGGTCAAATTTAAACGATTTTCGAACACCAAAAGGTATGAAGATGAAACCGGTGCTAAAATGTAGAGATTTATATGCTCTTTAAAATGGCATAGGGTTGCCTGGTCAAAACCGTCAAGTTTCAGAGGTTGCCTCGATAATAGGGTTCAAATTTAAACGATTTTCGAACCCCACAAGTGTAAAGATGAAATCGGTGCTAAAATATAGGTATTAATATGCTCTCTAAAATGGCGTAGGGTTGCCTGGTCAAAGCCGTCAAGAAACAGAGTTTGCCAAGTAAATAGGGGAAGTATTTTACGATTTATTTACCCAAGTAAAAAGTGATTTACCCAACTGTAAAGATGAAATCGGTGCTAAAATATAGAGATTAATATGTTCTTTAAAATGGCATAAGGTTGCCTGGTCAAAACCGTCAAGACCCGGAGGTTGCCTCGAAAATAGGTCAAATCTGTCAAGGAAAGCAGTCAACCACAAAAAAATTGGCGAGTTTTGAAGATTTCTTAACGAAGTGTAAAAAAATACGAATAGCATTAACAAATAAAATGAATAAGGATGAAATTATATGAATATTTGAAAGGTGTAGCTGGTTCCAGAATGTACAGCGTAGGAGTTATTTTAAAATGGCATATATTTGCCAGGTAAAATTCGTAAAGAAATAGCGGTCAGTCTCCAAAAAGCTAACGGATATTAAAGGAGTTTAACACAAAGTGAAACACACATGAAGACTATTTAAAAAAGGTTAAATACGAAATGATTAATATTTAAAAGATGAAATTGCGAGCTAAATGTAGAATATACAACACTTTTCAATTTGCTTACGATTGTGCTTCAAACCTGTCAAGGTAGAGCGGACAGCTTAGAAAAGGAAGCGAATTCCAGTATTCGTTTATTTTATTTGTTTAATGATATAAGAGATTTTAAAGTATAAAGAAAATTAAATTATTATGCGTGACCATTCTTTTTCTAATCTGTATAAAACTAATTTCAGCTCACGAGCTCGTTTTTTCCGCATTTTTCAATACTTAAAATATTCAAATTGTGTCAAAATATTGAGAAGATAAATTCCCTGAAGAAATGTATGCGGCTGCTTTGTAGAATTTTATACGAATATTTTGGTTTGTGCCGATTTTGTTATATTAAAAATTTGTCAATTTTAGAAAATTTTCTCTATAATTTTTTTTATATCGAATTAAAAATAATCAATAATGCCTTCTGAAAATTAATTATGGGTACAAATAAAGCGAAAAACATTTTTAAAAAATTTATAAATTTTTCGCGTTTCTTAATAACCATGAACTAATTTATGAAATTGAAATTTGTAAATCTTGCTGCAAATCTGAAATAAGAGGGGTTTTTTTTCATATTGTTTAATTATTTATTGTGTACTAACACAATTTTTTATTATGAGTTTCTTGGGCATTATTATCTTAATTTCTGTTAACTTTTGCGGGCGTATTTTCTTATCTGTATCGCATGCTTCATTTTAAATTTTTACTATTAATTCGTTGTTTTTATGGGAAATTTTAGAACAGTTTCATTACAGCTTATTTATTTATTTTTTTTCTTTTTTTAAATACTTTTTATATTTTTTCTTCACATTCGATAAAAAACCCTTCAAAATTAGCTTTTTTATTTATTTATTTATTTTTTTTTTTTTCGAGACAACCACTATTTCTCGAGATTTTTACCTGGCAACCCTATGATACTCTAAAGAGAATATTATTCTCTATATTTTATAAACGGTTTCATTTTTAAATATGTTAGGGTAAAAAGACCGCTAAAATTCGCCCTCACCACACACACACTTTTCGTGGCAACCTCTTTTCTTGGCAGTTTTGACCAGGCAACCCTATGCCATTTTAAAGAGCATATTAATCTCTACATTTTAGCACCGGTTTCATCTTTACATTTGGGTAAATCATTTTTTACTTGGGTAAATAAATCGTAAAATACTTCCCCTATTTTCGTGGCAACCTCTGAAACTTGACGGCTTTGACCAGGCAACCCTATGCCATTTTAAAGAGCATATTAATCTCTACATTTTAGCACCGGTTTCATCTTCATACCTTTTGGGGTCCGAAAATCACTTAAATTTGACCCCTATTATCCAGGCAACCTCTGAAACTTGACGGTTTTGACCAGGCAACCCTATGCCATTTTAAAGAGCATATTAATCTCTACATTTTAGCACCGGTTTCATCTTCATACCTTTTGGGGTCCGAAAATCGTTTAAATTGTGACCGGAAGTGAGGTTGTTTCTCTTAAACTTGACGGCTTTGACCAGGCAACCCTATCAGATTTTCATTGTAACAATGAATTCTATCTATAGAAAAAAAATTAGCTTCATACCTTCTCAAGTCAATTTTTTGCAGCCGCCGCTTGGACTATAAGGACTGACCACCAAAAAATTCTGATTATTCATCAACAGAAATCAGAAGGCCACAATCCATGAAAACAATTCCTGATGTCAGATATGACAATATAGCTCACTGGCCTCAGCACACAGACAGAAAACAAAGACGCAAATTATGTACTAAGTCATATTCTAGACTAATGTGTAAACAAATGTAATGTTCATTTGTATCTAAACAACACAAAAAAACTGTTTCAAATCTTTTCATACCAAATAATTAACATTCCAGTTTTCTCAGATACTGAAGTAACTTTTAAACAAATATATTGTTTTGTACTAACTACAGTGTCAATAAAAATAAATATCGCTATTTAATTTTTTTCTTTAAATGCATAATTTCTTAAAAATTGTATTAATATTTAAAAAAAAAATTAGTATTCAAATTATTTTCATGAACTCCCAATGATTCCAAATGGTATCAGTCACATCTTGACTTGATCACTACTTTAATTCCCAATGATGCCACATGGAATCATTTTAAATTTTAATTAAAAAATTAAAAAGAAAATTTTTCCTTTCTACCTTTTCATTCTGGATGCTAAGTGAGTCTATTTTACAGATTTCAGATTTTTAGAATAAAAAAATAAAAAGTTGGGAATGAAAGGGTTAATTGCAACATTAAATTTATATATATAAAATATATATATTTATATTTTTATATATATATATATATAAAAAAATCTGATATAAGAGCAGGTTCTAGTAGCAGAAATAGTACAGCATAGCAGAGAGCTCTGTAGATTAATTTAAAAAAACACACACACACACAAAAGCCAGGCTTCAATAAAGTACTTAAATAATCTGGTGTATCACTCACACGACTTCCTCTTTCCGTGCATTTTAATATTATATAAGTAGATTGCTTAAGTCTTGAGATAAATAACGTAGGATAATAAAGTTCAATGTAATTCAAAAATAATTTAAAACTGGTTTAGGAATAGTTATTCGACATATAATTGTATGTAAGAGGGATACCAAGCCCCGCTCAACAGTAGTGCTTAGAGTTATTTTTTTTTTTAAAAAGGGCTGTTATTAATTTGACTTCAAACTTACCAATTTTGATCAAACTTTTATGTGGCAACTTAAAACATACTTCAAAATATCAAATTCGAATTTCATGCAGTTACTTTTTTTTACTTTCTCTTCCCACATAGGTAACGTATTGTTTATCAGTCAAATTTTTGAAAGTGTGTTTTTATCATATTTACACATTTTGAGGTCCCCTGAATCCAAAAACCATGTTTTTAGCGGTTAGTCTGAGTGTGTATCTGTTATCAACATATCTCAAGAACAAATAATAGCAGAAAGTTCAAACTTAGTATTCTAAATGCGTATCATATAGGGATGTTACAGTAAACTTTTTGTTGAGACCAAGCAAATGGTTTGTGTACAGGAACATCCAAGTGAATTCAAATACATTGTCTAAGGGAAAATATCTGGCAAATACAGTGTAACATCTACAGACTGACTTAACCAAAATGGAATATATATATATATATATATTAATTCTTAAAAGCATGTTTTGTGTAGATTGTGGTATGAAAATTATTCATCATTCATTTACAAGGCCAATTAAAGTATTTGGATGGGGCTATACTTGGAGGAGTCATAATTCCTTTTGCGTTAAATGCTTTTCAAAGAAGACTAATTTTTAATATAAAGTATTCTTAATAGTGCATATTGATTATAGACAATATACAGGGATACTCAGAATTAAGCAAAATGTTCTTTTCTATTGAATCTAATTAACAGAAGTGGTTTGTATATTTTACTATGGTGCCGGCCACTGCACAATTAATGTTTCATATGCATACTGTAAATAAAGTAATTTTTGAAGTTTTATTTTCAACTTTGATTTTTGTATTATATCATGTTTTGAAGTGGCCTGATTACAAAAGTCCAATTTTTAGCAGTTGATCTGTATGTGTATCTGTTATCGCATAACTTAATAGTAAATAACTGCAGGAGATTCAAATTTAGCACTTTGAATTTCATATTAGGTTACTGGCAAAAATTTTATAAAGACTGGCAAGTTTGAAGGTAAATTAATAATAGCCTAGTTTTTTTTTTTTTTTTTTTGTAATAATTCTATGCACAGAACTGCATATCAAATAAAATTGTTTTTAAAACTATTTTAGAATGTTCTAAAAGTATATTGAATTTTATTATCTTATGCTATTGAACTTAAAATTTAATATGCAATCAATCATTATAATATTGAAATGCAGGTTAAGAGAAAGTGATGTGTGTGACACACCAGATTTTTTAAGATATGGTAATATAAATACATACAGATTAATCACTAAAAATTGGACTTTTGTAATCAGGTTACCTCAAAACATGATATTATACAAGAAAAAACAAAGTTAAATTTCAAAAATTACTTTTTTTACAGTATGAATTTGAAAAACTAATTTTTCTTTCTCAGCAGTGTTCTTCGACACAGTAACGTGTATCGAAGCACTCTCATCAATTACACTGAATATAAAAGAACATTTAGCTGAATTTTTGGTAGCTCTGTTGTCATATTGTCTATAAACAATATTGTGTACTTAAATTTAGTCCCAATCAAAAAACACCTAACAAAAAATGAATTACCATTCCAGCAATTTTCAAGTATACCTAGGCTGACCTGATCAAAATACCTTTATAATAGAGAAGCGTTAAAAATTGCTACAATTATCCAATTATGGGTGTATTTTTTCATTCCTAATAAATAAGGACTAAAAATAAAGTATTACTGATTATTAATTTACTTTCTACAATTATTTAAAACTTAGAAAAATGCCTTCAAAAAAAAAAAAAGGAAGTCCCCATTTGTCCCCAGAAAATGGGGACGTTTGGTCAATATAAGTATAGCCCCAAATATCCAAATATTTTGAGTAGCCCTGTAAACAAAAGATGAATGATTTCCATATCACAATATACACAAAACATGTTTTTATGCATTAAAAAAAAACCCACTGAGCATAACCTAATCTAAAAGAATCACATCTTTAATAGTAAAATTTATGTCTATAAATAACAAGTGTTTTCTTTAATTAACAACTAATGAACATTAATTATTATTCACCTAATTCCTTGTAAATAATTTTGAGCAATTTTTTAAATAACATTTTTTGAACCTTTCTCGTGATTTTTGAATTGCTACAACTTTGTCTTAAAAGCTTATAATAAAAACATTACATTCTTCCAATTTACATTTAACTAATATGGATCACAAATATGTCAAATGGAGACACAGAATCCAAATTAGAAAAATGCATCAATTCCACATTTTACTATTACTAATAAATATGAAACTTTTATACTGTAATTAAAGATAAAACTCAATAGCTTTATTCAGAGCTAATATATATAGCATTCTTTCCAGATCCAGAAATTCCTCAGCACATGTTTTAGGTGATGTTGACAGTTGAAACTGATTTTTTGTCACTCTCCTTTTTTGATCTCAGTAAATGGCACCATTTTCAGTCTAGGACCAGAACTGGTTCATTATAGATGCAGATACAAACCGATTCCAGGCATAGACTGAATGTGACACCATCCACTGAGATCTGAAGTATTTTGGAGAACTTTCCGAACCAAAAATTTTTTTCAGTCTCCAGAAATTAGAGCAAAAATCGGTTCAAATGTTGTGCAAAAAGTTTTTATGTAATAGCAGTATAAGTGTATTGTATGTACAATTTTCAAATATTTTAAATACCACCATATAAATTTTATCTTTATGAACATATTCATTCTCATTGTCTCTCTAAGTTGCATCCCCTTTTGACGCTCAAAGGACTTGACTCTTGACTTTTTTTTTTTTTTTTAGCAGCATTTCATACCACCTGGCATTCAACAAAGTTGGATCACATTAATTACAGGCAGTTAAATTCCTGATTACCTCCATGTTTTCTCATTGTGATGCATAATGGTGGTTGTGAAGTAAAACTGTAGAGGTAATCACTAATTCAAATCACTGTAGATCCAACTTTTTTGGACGACAGGTTGTATCAATGAAATGCAGCTAAAAAGAAAAAGCCAAGAATCAAGTCTCAGTGAACGTCAATATTAGAAACAAAATTAAACTAAGTGCAATTATTAGATAAAATATAAAAACAAGAGAAAAAATTAGAAAGTACTTACGTAGATTAAAAAACACACATATTTTTATCAAACCTGATTTGCTTTTTTTTTTTTTTTTTTTTTTTTTACATATGCTTTTATATATATATATATATACATACATACGTATTTTCTATTTGATTAAACATATATTAATTTTATTTGTGCTTTGTTCCATATGCTGAATTTGTTTTAATTACTACAAATTATGGACTGTTCGGCAAGATACCACGAAGGACTGACTTCCAACCTACCTATATTGGTTTGAGATTCAAATTTCAAAAAGAATCAAAAGAAACAATATGTATTTATGCATTTTTATTTAAAAAATTACATAAAATTTCTTTATTTGCATAGCGAAGCTAATTGAACATTACTAATTTAATTCAACATCTAATGTTTTTCTCTGTAATAGACAAGTTCTCGCAGCTCCTGCAGAGAGAGAAAATAAAAAACATTTCAAAAGGAAAAATAAATAAATAAATAAAAACTGACAGTTATGTTCTTCCATAAACCAAAAATTATATTCAATAACAATATGCAAGTTGTGGTATTTATAAGAAACAATTTTGTATGATTATTTAATTGAAACAATCAGCTTTGAATTTTCTCATCTACAATAACTACTAGATTTTTCAATAATACGAGTAATCTTCATATATAAAAAAGACAGTGTCTGGACGTGTGTCTCCAGACAGCATAACACTAAAATGGTAATAAGGACAGTCATGTGATTCAACACGAAGATGCTTACTGAGATGTCCTAGTACATTATGAAGCCCGATTTTTCAAATTTTTCATCATTTTTTAATTAATTGAAACATGATAATAATAACCTTATATTAACTTTAAATTAGTTGACAAACATATTAAAATTAAACGTGAATAATAATAATAATTATAATAGAACATCATTATAGCTTAAAAATTTTGAAACAATTATTGATAAACATTAATATATATACTTCATGATGCTAAAAACAAATAGCTATTAAAGGTTAGTTCTATTATAATTAATTTTTTCTAATTATTTTTTATATTTTTACTGTGAAATTGTAGGTAATAAACTGTCAATGATATCACATTTGACTGAATAGCACTCTAAACTCTACGAATCAAATTTTATTTTATAAGCTTTATTTATAGGCTTATTGCTTCCTAGGTGATTTTTTTTAACATGATTTATACAGATCACATAATGCAATGATCTCTATCCAAATGTATGGAAAAAAATATAAATTATTTTAAAAGCTACTAAAAAACAGAAAAAGAAAAGCAGTTCTGCAGACTATGGAATATATTTTCCTTTACATTTATTGCCCAGAGGGGACAAGTTTTCACCATGGGTATCTTTTAAAAGAGCTTATCAATACCTTTAGTGTGATAGTGCCACCACAAGACTTTCTTCTGTATAATTTTAATTATACACCAAAATCATAAAATAGAAATTTATTAAATTATTTTCCATATAAATGTAGACGATTTTTATGTGACAGAGTTACATCACTACAGGAAACGAAGTTCGCAGATGCACATTTCCCCCCCCCCCCTTATTTATTACTACTATTATCAATAATTTATATTAATTTCACAATCATTGATTAACAATTATTAATTAACAATTAATTTTATAATTACATTGTTTAAAATAACTCATTTTGTAGAGTTATATGAAAATTTTTTTTGTTCACGTTAAAAATTTAGAAAAAATGGGATTACAGTCCGACCTGTTGAACAATTGATCACCAAATCTAATCTGTATCAGTTTATGTCAGGTTTCAACAAAATTCCAAGTTTGGTTAAATTTCATTAATTGGTTAATGAGATGCAGTGTCTACTGTCTACTACATTAGTGATACACACACAGAGAGAGAGAGAGAAAGACTGACTGACAGACAGACATTTTCTAAAATCAGTTCAATCGTGATCAGAACATTTTTAACTTATTTAATTAGATTCTAGAACCTATAAAGAAGTAGAATTGTTCAATATATCACTTATATTTTTTTTACTTAACTCCCCCCACCCCTGCTAACAGTCGGTGATTGAACGTTCTACAAAAGCAATGTAATATTTAAGCTTTCTCCATCCACAGCATAAATGTCAATATTCATTTGAAACATACTTTATTAGATTCTAGAATCTAGAAAGAAGTGAAATTGTTCAATATCTCTCACTTATGCAATTTCTTGTGACCCCCCTTCCCTCCCCCACTAACGATGGCAATCAAACAGCTTGCGAAATTCTTGCGATTTCAAATCTTTCTACATCTGCAATATAAATCTCAATGTTCTTTTAAAACTTATTTACTTAGATTCCAAAACCTATAAAAAAAGTAGAATTGTTTACTACCTCTCACTTGTATATTTGCTTTACCCCCCTCCCTCTCCACCCTCTTCTAACGATCAGCAATCAAACTCTCCATAGAAGCATTGTGATTTCCAATCTTTCTCTATCCAGAGCATAAATGTCAATGAATGTTCATTTTAAACTTACTTTGTTAGATTCTGAAAACTATAAAGAAATAGAATTGTTCAATATCTCCCATTCATATAATTTTTTGGGACACCCCCCCCCCCCCCTTTACCATTTGCTACCGATCGGTAATGAAACTCCTTGCAGAAGCGTTGAGATTCCCATTCTTTCTCTATATTCAGCATGTCAATATTCTGTTTAAATTTGCTTCATTAAATTGCAGAACCTATTTCGAGGTAGACTTGTTCAATATCACTCACTGATCATGTAATTTTTGTTATTGCATCTTTGAATATATACTAGATTTTGTATCAATTTCAAAATTTAATGATCTTGACACATTTTTGTTTAAATACCAGTATTTTTATAAATGGATTGCTAGCACTATAGAAGAAGAAATTGATCTGAAAGGATCACAGGTTTTATTCGGAAAGTCTTTTATTGAGCTGCCAAAGAAAACACCTGTACTTATTAAGTTACTTAACCCACTGAATGCTGCGATATGAATCTCACAAAAAAATTTTGTATTTTCGTACGTTTTGCGTTACAAAATGCATCCCTAATCATATGTTGTTTAAATAATTAAAAAAAAAAAAAAAAAAAAAAAAAAAAAAAACAATTATTTTGTTAGAAGGTATGATATAGTTCCAAAATGGGAGGTTTGGCACCTAATGGAGGTAGAATAGATGTTGATAAACTGCATAACCCTTTTAAATAAATTTTCTTGATCCGTGTTTGTTATAATTTAAGAAACGAATTTTTTAATTTATATCCAACGTTTTAAACTCCTGCACTTGAATAATACCGTAAAATCCTGAAAGTAACCTCCCCTTTTTTGAAAAGCAAAACGGATAAATTTCAGGTGGGGGAGGGGGGGTTTATAATCAAGACTCTTTAAAAAAAAATGAAGAAAAGGAAGGGGAGGTTATATTCAATGGAGGGGATACTTTCGGGATTTTACGGTACTTACTTAAAAGGAAATATTAAAGGTAATTTCTTACATTAAAGGTTAAAAAAAAAGCTGTGTAATGATTCCATTGATAACATGCATCCGACGCCGACACCTTATGAAAAATTAGTTAAATTAGAAATAATATATAAATATTAAAACTTAATTCAATGCCAAACTTAACTTGCAATGCCAACGTACCGTAAGTGCACCCGAAGATTGGACGTAGTAGCTTTGTTGGATGGAGAAAAAAAAAAAAGGGGGGGGGGGTACTTTCAGGATAACGGAGACATTTCACTTTCAGCGAGAAAAGGGAGGGGGGTGTTACTTTCAGGATTTTACGGTAAGTTATTTTTAGCGATTTTATTTTCTTATGCAGTAGAAAAAGACGATTTTGTTTGAATGATTAAGAAAAAAAAATATTTGAATTACAAACTTTTTGAAAAAATTACCAGCGAAGCTAGGCACTTTTAACATTCAATCTAAAAAATAAAAATATATATTTATCTTAATTATTGTAGAGAAAAAAATTCTTAATAAAATGTTCCCGCAGCGGGAGCTTTGGCACCTACTGGGTTAAATATGCATTTCAATTTCAGTATCAAAAGTTTTCTGTGAAAGTTGGAGCTCAGACATTGAGAAGGTGAGCAAAATGCAATTAAGATGTACAGATGGCAATGACGAAAAAAACTGTAATTTTTGATAAAAGTTTATACATCTTAATGTCCCCCCATCTGGTTACATAGGAACCAGAGAATTTTAGAAAGTTGCATTAATTTCAATGTTTAGACTTTTAGAGTCTCCTACAAGTATTTTATTAGAGTCAGTATGAACAAAATCATAAACAAAATAGTAGTTCTTATACAATATGAAAGATGCCAACTCTTTACCTAGCTATTTGTAATTAAAATTCTATAACTACAATGCTTTGACATATATAACAGATTAATAACATTAGATAAATTCAAACTTGTAATAAAAATATGCTTACTGAATCTGGTAACTTTTTTTTTCTGTAACTCACTGTGAAGTTATGCTGCAGATTATTTTCTAATGCTTAAATAGTTGTCGCAGATCGACAGAAAAATTTCTGCTACTGGGGCCTAAGCTAAATTCCTTACATATTCATTAACTTCTTAAATAAATAATCTGGGGAAGAAAAATACAAAAGGCCAAAATTAAAAAAAAAAAAAAAAATAGCTTATAAATATTGTATACAGGAAGGAAAAAAAAAAAAAAAAAAAAAAAAAAAAACATTTCAGAGTTTAAATTCCAACTGTAGGGGGAAAAAAACATATCATGAGTAATAGTTCACATTTAATAATTACCTCCAAGAAAAATCTAATTTTTAAAAACAAAATTTAAGCCTAATCAAAAAATACCATCAACACGAAGTTACAATTTTCATAGTTTACATAATGTTAACTGTAATTTTGAACTTTATATAAATATACGTATACACATGTGCACTGGAAGAATTTTTTATCTATCTACAATAAAACAAAATTCTGCAATCAGAGAATCTGAGATCAGGTCTGGTATAATAAAAAGAAATAATATAATTCATAAAATGTGCAAAATTTGCATTTTTACAAAGGAGAAAGTATAACTCTTTAGCTACGGCATTGATTTATTATTAAGTGTATCTCATTTATGGATTGTTAAATTAACCTGCAGTGTTGGCTGAACTGTTTCTGCTATTGGTATTAACACATAAATAGCAGAAGACTAAAAATACCAATTTAAAATCATTAAATAAAAAGTGAGAGAACGAGAAATTAATGGTTTGGCTTCTCTCCTAATTGTAAATTGCACATAGTATATATTTAATGTATATAAATATAATATTTACAACATTTAGAAAAAAAAAAAATACTCTTGAGAAAAACATAACTAAATTTAATAAATTAAAGAGTATACATATTGTAGATAAGAGATTCAAAACAGAGAAAGAGAAATTAATGGTTTGGCTTTTAATTGTAAATTGCACATATATAATATTTAATATATATAAATATATAATATTTACAATATTTAGGGAAAAAATTACTCTTGAAAAATAAGTTAAAGAGTATACATATTCTAGGTAAGAAAATCCAAACCAGTACAAGCAGTTCATGAGAAATCTTTGTTTATTCTCATTTTCTATGGTTCGTTCGAAAATTTTACAGTTATTATTGACATAAGTTAACTTTAGAATTACTGAATTTCTCATACTTAAATAACAACTTTCATTAATGAAATCAATCTTAATTTTTTTTATATATAATTTGAGAGAGTTAAATAAAACTACAACAGTTTTAAAATAAATTTAAGCTTTCATGAACACATTTTTGCACTGTTTATCAAAGTTAATCAACTGATAAAGGCATGCTTGAATGGTTAAAAAGCAATGGAAATTCCGATTAAGTTTACAAGAAAATACTTTCATTTCTGCTTAAAATAAAAGAAAGGTCCATTAGGCCATGTAATAATATTTATGGATCGATAAATCAATGGATAAGAAATGATCAACAAACAAAAACTAAAACCACCCATGAAATAAAATTTTACAAATAATAAACCTTTTCAGGGATAATAAGCATTATTACATTAAAGTCAAATATCAGAAATGAAAATAAAATTAAATGATTTTAGATACTTACATGACAATTATTTTCAGATCGCATTCTGTATAGAACAAGAATGTAAAATCGTTGTCACAAGCTTGGCTACGATGGACAATACAACATATGTGACGATTTCGTCGAAATCTACAATCATAACATTAATTATACAACGCAATTATTTTTTCTTTCGCATTTTCACATAATCAAAATGATAACATGGCGGCGGGCGAAATCGAAGCCACGGACGAGAGGAAAAGTGGAATGGTTGGTTGAATGCGCATGCCCAGTTGCTCGTTCTGTTTTTGTAAAAAGTACGCTGCATGCTTGTTGAATTCAACGTAAAAGGACACTTCATTGGGATGAATTCGCTCAATTGTGGAACACATTACTTCAAAGATATTTTTCTAATAATGTATGTCCAAATTTGGTTACTCCGACACATACTTTCACCATGATGGTTGAATTTATGTGAGCATGTGACAAAAATGGGATGTCAGTTCTCTGGAGGGACGTGTTTTGGACGTACGAGACGAGAAATGAACAAAATTTGAACGTATGTGCTGTGTGGGTTGTAAAATAATTAAATTTTTTTTCAAATTTTACATATTTATATAGACTACAGGGCACTGATACTTGAGAAATGCCATGTTTGTGTAAAAGGGATGCTTAAAATGAAAATGCAGATTAGCATATATTCTTTCATGCCTGAAAGGGAAAATTGTATAATCGTAAGAATCTCCTTTAAAAAAAAGTGATCTTTATAAATATTTATGCATATTTTCACCTTAAGAAACAATTTATTAGTATTTTTTTTTTCAAGGAGGAGAAATAGTACCACTCACTGCAAAAAGTGGTGAACGCTAATGATATCCGTGAAGAACGCAGTTCATTAGGAGTAAACTTAGTTTTATTAAGTATTCCCTTTTCCATTTCTATTTCCACAAAATATCAGCAGACCTCACCCATGTAACTATACTGTAGTGCATAAAGGACTGGGATAAGAAAATAAACAATAATTCTCGGTGTTTTTTTTTTTTTTTTTTTTTCTCTTTACTAAAACATTTCAATTATGTATTCACACGAAGGAAGTAATGTATGTTTAATATTTCTAAAATATATAATTTTCT
The DNA here is from genome assembly GCA_963930645.1 of Salticus scenicus. NCBI lineage: Eukaryota > Metazoa > Arthropoda > Arachnida > Araneae > Salticidae > Salticus > Salticus scenicus. The sequence continues at coordinate 44,938,156 of OZ005658.1, forward strand.
ATAAATGAGTGCTGTAAATGAATTTTTGTACTTTCATTCAAATGATTCTAAATGTAGATGTATTTGGAATAACATGGACTGCTAAAAATAGTTTCGGTAAATAAATTTCTTTTATTTCTAAATCCTTAAATATCTTCTTGAAAGAAATGATTTTCAGATTAAAATGAAATCAATGTGAGAAAGAAAATTTTCATAGGGCCCGTTTCACTCATCGCCGCCGGAAGTCGAAGCTAATGTTATTCTACGGGAAATTTTTCTTTACAAATAACTTATTAACTAATACATATTTTTAAATTTTGTTTTCACATTCTGAAAATTCCCAGCTGTTAAATTGACGGACATTTAAAAAAAAAAAAAATTATATTTTATTTTGAAGCTGCAAAATACGAATTTTCGATATGTGAATTTTTTTCAATTTGCAATTTCAAAATAAAATATTAAAAAAAAAAAAAAACGTTTTTAAAAAAGGTCCGTCAATTTAACAGTTGGGAATTTTCTGAATGTGAAAACAGAATTTAAAAATATGTATTAGTCAATAAGTTATTTGTAAAGAAAATTTCCCCATAGAATAACATTGTCTCGGGCTTCCGGCGACCGTAAGTGAAGAGAGCCGTTAAGGAATACCTATACCAAATATTTAATATTCGTTGTTTTGAAAATAATAATTTATTCGGGCTTTTTTTTTTCTTTCTTTCTTTTTTTAATTAAATTAGAAGTACTATTTGCCATTACTTAAATTAAAGGTACTGTTAAAAAAGAAGCGATTTTCTGATATCACTTTGTATTTCTGCAAGGATTTTGCCTTTTCAGCTTTTAAGCATGAAAGTGATAATTTCTCATTTTGATAACTAACAATCCCTAATAAAAATCGTATAAAAAGAAAAGCCATTGTTTGAAAGAGTTAACTCTTTAAATAGAAGCATGGCATTAGCAGAGCATACCTGCCAACTTCCCATTATTTCAAGAAAAGTTCCTGTTTTTTTTTTTTTTTTGAGTCTGTCTTCCACTTTCCAGGGGTGAAACTACCTACCTGCTGAAAATGTTGACAAGTCCTATCCGTCGGCCTTTACTCCTGTAAACATTATATCAGGCTTTCATGTATCCGGCATATGGCCAATGAATTAAATAACATTCACTGAGGATGAATTCACTGAGGAAGTTCAAATGTGACTAAAAGACAAGATCCCTCCATAAATTAAAAAAAAAAAAAAAAAAAAAGATTTTCCAGAAAGAAAGTGAACCAACAGTGATAGAACTGGATGTCTATGTATCGTGTCCTGTTGAAATTTCGAAACGTTTAACATCTAACATCGTTTCGTGTGTCATACTTTAACAGGTACGAAACTAAGCAAAACCTTTACCTAAAGCAAAACCTCCCACATCAAAGAAAAGATGTGACCGAAAACCAGAGAGATCTAGAAATCCAAGAGACACTCCAGAAAAAAAAAAAAAAAGAAAGAAATTAAAGAAAAAAACCATTATGTTAGAATATCCCAAAGAAAAAAAAAAAAAAAAAGTGAAAAATTTCGTGTTTCAAATTAAGATAACAACATGATAATTATTACAGTCGGCTGCAAAATTATTCGAGCACTAGCCAATAATTCCTATATTTAAAAAGTACACTTAAGACTGTTTTGCTAAGTAAATCCATGTCGAATCATGTTCTTAGACTGATTAAGAACATGACTCGACAAGGATTTATTTAACAAAGCTGTATTAAGTGTACTTTTTTTTGGCAAGGATTATTGCTAGTGCTCGAATAATTTTGCAGCCGACTGTATATGATAAATAAATATGTTACTTGATGTTGTTTCTTTTATAAAATACATGTTTGTATGCTTATTTTCTATTCATTACAAAGTGAAATCTAAATTTGAGAGAATGGCCCTAGGTACAATGAGGGTGTTGTACCTAGGGCCACGAGTGAAGTTTTTTAAAAAACCTTCTACTTGTCGGAATTTATTATTTTAGGTATTTATATTAATTCCAGTTGGAAGTAATTAGTCCTAAAGATACGTACATATCAGTTTGATAATTTTAGACAGGTCAAGGGCTCTTTTTTCGGGCATTGAAAAAAAGCGGCCCTAGGTACACGGGTCTCCCCTATATATCCTCAACATTTTGTTTGATAAATTTAAAATGCTTAAAATATAGTAATAATATTCTTAAACACACCAAGAATAAACATTACTCGTAATTATATAAAAATGCATAAATTGTAGTGATAAAATTCTTAAATACACCAGGAATAAACAATATTTGTAATCATATAAAAATACTAAAAATAGTGATAAAATTGTTTAATACATTATTCATAAACAATATTCGTAACGTGTTTAAAAAGAAATCGATCTTTTTCTCCGAATTTTGGACATAAAATTTTTGCTACCAACACGAGTATTGGTATTAGGGTTATGTTAGGGGTAAGGCCAACTGGTTGCCTAAGCATGAGGGGAAATGATCCAGAGGGGAACTTATCCACATAACATCCCCAGGAATTCCTAAAGATGGATATACATCCCACGGACATCCTCGGGGTGTACTATGGATAAGTGTGCTGTTAGGGTAGTAAGCATTTGCGCAAGTTTAAGAGAAAGCCATGGAAACTGCTAGGCCGACGAACGCGATCTGCGATCAAACAAGGCACCTCACGTTTACCAGCTTTTTGAGATCAAAACTACTAAGCCACTGGTGAGGCAGTACAAATACGAACGGAAGCATAAACCAATTTCATTAGCCTGCTTTTTTTTTTTTTTTTTTTTTCAAACTGATATTTAATTTCATCTTGTTAGCCCATTACGAAAAATTTTTATTCTTGGTGCACATGTTTTCTCTTTTCCTGTATTGTAATCTGTGATTCATCACAATAGTCTTTGCCATTTAGTTTATAAAATTATGTAAATCGAATTTATATCACAAAATTAGGAGTAGAGTAGCAGTGACGTCACTGTAATAAAATATCTACTTCAATTTTAAACCAATATTGTGATTATGGTTAAGTTAAAAATTGGGAGAGAAAGGCAGAATCTCGGAATTATTTGTGCTATATCTTCTCTTTGAGTTTTAAAAACAATATTTGTTTTTACTTAAACTGTTAAAATTTCACAAATTATCGTTAACTAGATTATTATTTATTTATTTGAGATAACAGAACAAATGAAGATAATATCGCATGTTTATATTTTCCTTAATAAATCTACTTATTAAATTTTATTTTCCTAAAGTGAAAAGGTACATTAAAAAAAAAAAAAAAAAAAAAAAAAAAAAGCGGGGAAAGAGATATTTATAATTTATAAGTTCATGATTCATGTAAAAAAAGTTCAACAAAGGGAATAAAGACGCAACCAAATAAATAATAAAATGCGAATATAAATAGAAGAATTTTTTAAAAAGTCAAATTAAATATCTCTGAAACCCTTCTAAAAATTATATTCACTTAAACTTAGGGAAGAATGCAGCATCAGGCATATCAAATGGCAGCATAGAATAATAATAAAGGAAGAAGGAGCATAAGTGTTTCTACATAAGCTGTTGCGTTGCCACAACAAACAGCGATAAATGCGCTGAGGATGGGTGCCCTACTTCAAGGTTGCGAGGAGCAAAAGTAGCTTTCGCTGGCATTTCACTAGAAGGGGTTTGTAAGCATTAAGAGTATTGGCGTGCTCCACGGAGTAATATTAATAGGAGTTGAAGGTCCAATGGGAGAAATCTACGAAACTGTGATGTAAATTTTTGGTAAATATTGAGGGCGTCACTTGTCATTACTCCCTATCTCGGCGCGGATATAATGTTGTTTTCAATAGAATTTTGCCGGAGTAAATTTTTAATTTTAAGCAATTTAATTTATCAGAAAATAAGTTATACAGATTTAAAAATAAAAACTTGCCCAACAAAGAATTATCCTAAGCTTGATGTTGGTAAAAGGAAATTAATGCAAAAATCAAATCGCTAGAAACTTATTTACCACCTTTTTTTATGCGTCAAATATACTAATAATGAAAAATTATATTACTGCCATAAGATATCCATAATAATCTACATTTTCAAACGACACAATACAAACAATCTCCATTCTCCAAATAGTCTGTTTTAGCTAGCTTCGGTTCACAAGGATCGTCATTTTTTAAAAGTTCTCTTTCAAAGTAAAATTAGTATAAAATGGCTCTTAAAAAAAAACATGTTGATTAGAATACTCTATTTAATGAAATTTGCTTTCAATCGAAATTTTTTCAGCTTGATATTATTTTTAAAAAAAAAAGATTAAAACGAGACATTTCCCCATTGAATAACATTGCAGAAGCTGGAGAGAAGGAAGTATTTTACGCTGGCGCCATCTGTAAACATTAGAAAACAACATCACAAAATTTCAGCGTTACCTTCTTCTCCTGTCTTTAATACTCCGTGGCGTGCTCCTTCTTTGTTATCATTCTATGAATGGCAGCATATATAGTTACGCTCATCAGTTCCTGATTCTGTCACATTTTAGGCTTAAGAGATTTCCTTGGACTGTTTCATAATTTTAATACTGTAGTTAATTTTAAAAAATCTAATTGTTCGATCGATAAGCTGTTTAATCCGAAGGATTCAGAAAAATTACGGTTCCTTATTTGTAACGAATATTTGATTAGATTCTTTAAAATTAATTAAAATATGAAAATAAAAGCTTTAAAATACATTTAAAATTTTAATTGTTGCCATTTTTTTCAGAATAAAATGAACCATGCTTATCCGTAAAAAGAAAAATAAATAAACATTAAATAAATAAATAAAATAAAACAAAATAAATAAAAGTTTACTCATGCATATGAAAAAATGACGTCTAGGAAATAATAATTTTAAAGGTGAAGAAGAGATAAACAAAGTGAGAAAATTTCGCGCGGGCTTGCTTGCAAATGAATTATTTAAAGGGAGAAATAAATAAAATGAAACTATCATTTTTCAAAGGGCGTCTTAGTCGCCCTATTACAGTAAAAAATGTAATTATAACAATATGCCAGTAATTTTTGTGGAAATAGCTATATTACTCAGCATCGGTTTTTCTGAAAACTTTTGGCGGTTAACTGTGGCGGTTAACTGTAACCACCAACTGGTGATTGACTGATAAACTCACATTCTGACATTTTAACTGTAACTGTAATAACATGGCTAATCATTAACTGCAACTGTAATAACATGCTAATCATTAACTGCAACTGTAACAACATGCTGATCATTAACTGTAACTGTAACAGCAACTTAAAAATAATGTTTTTCAATATGAGCTAGCGTGCCTTACCGGTACGTTGCACGCACGATGTATAAGAAGTTCAATTCTGATCATTTTTCTTAATATATTATTATTTTTAGATGCTTTGAGTCCTTATTATTCATTCAATACTTTGAGATGCTTGATCCATTTATCTGAAAGCATACGACTACAATGGTGTTACAAAACCATAATGGTGACTTGTGAGTGAAAAGATCGCGCATCAACTTCCTTCTCAGCAACACGCGATATCTTTATGCATCCGAGGTATGTGTCATCATTCAGCTAATGCAATATTTAAAATCTCAAGATAAGTGATTTGAGAAAGATGTCGTGCATTTATTTTCAACTATTTATATGATACGCAGTGTTTACGATTACGACTGTGTGCGAAGCCTCGTGCACGATATATCTTCAAATTTTTATTACCGGGGATACTCAATTATGGTCAGTAAGCATATTTTACTCCATTATTTTATGCACTAATGTTGTATTTTTCCCTAAAGTATCTAAAAATTAAGGTTTAAAATATGCTATTTTGCAATAGTATTTTTTCAATTCTCTGTTATGGGTGCTTTATTTTTGCTCATATGAAACCTTTGCTCGATAATTTTTGTACATAACTTTCTTAATGGTAAATTTGTATTCTGTATTTCCTATTTTGTATTGTATTACGTACACCTAAGCTTTTATATATATTTTTCATTATGCCCGAGACTGATGAAAACAGTAGCCATCAAGTGGCATATGTTGGGGTAAAACCACCCCCGTTTTGGAAGACAAATCCATCACTATGGTTTCTCAGATTGGAGGCACAATTTTCTTTAGCTAAAATAACATGTGAAAGTACAAAATTTAATCATGTCGTTGCGGCAGTCGATGCAGATATTCTTACGTCTGTTAGCGACCTTATTATGACTCCTCCATCTGATAACCCATACGAAACATTAAAAAAGCGTCTCATTGAATCTCACTCAGAGAGTGAGGAATCCCGGATACGTACCTTACTGCAGGGTGTTGAACTTGGCGATTCTCGCCCATCCCATTTGCTGACACGTATGCGTTCCTTAGCTGGGGATGCTGTTGGGGAATCTTTCCTTAAATCCTTATGGCTCGCACGTCTTCCTCAAACTACGCGTAGCATTGTAGGTGCATTAAGTGATGACTTGTCAAAATTAGCAGGGGTCGCGGACAAAATTAATGATCTGTCATCAACCCCGCAGGTTAATGCTACTAGCAGCAGTATATGTGCTCCACCAGCACACAATTCATCCCTAGAGGTTAAAATCGAGCAGCTTACTCAGCAGATGAGTGAGTTGGCTGCTATTGTAAACAGGCGTGAACGTTCACGGGGCAACAAATATAGTCATCGTAATCGTAGCCGCTCCAAAAGTCGCTATAAAGAACCAGCGAATAATCAATGTTTTTATCATACTAACTTTGGTGCAAGAGCAAAAAAGTGTAATTCTCCATGCTCTTTTCGAACCCAGGAAAACTAATTTGGCGTTCGCATCTGGGCCATGATTGCGACCGCCATGTAAATCGCATCCTTTTGGCCGATCCTTCCTCTAAATTAAAATTTCTCATTGACACGGGCGCGGATATTTCGGTCATCCCTGTTAGTGTCATCAAACGACCAGTTGTTAATGAGGGGCTTGTTCTTTATGCCGCAAATGGCACAAAAATACCAACTTTCGGAACTCAACGGCTTACCCTTGATCTAAACTTACGTAGAACATTCACTTGGTCCTTTGTGGTTGCTAAAGTTAGCCAACCTATCATAGGCATAGATTTTTTAAAAAGGTTCAATCTACTGGTACATGCTAAACACAATAGTATCATTGATGGTGAAACGATGCTATCATCGCAGGGTAAAGCTACTCAAATTCTGCCAGGCAATAGTGCTGTGAGCATTCTTTTCGGTTCTTCCAAATTTGACAAAATTTTAGCCAATTACCCAGAACTTACTAACCCTTCCCATACCCCAAAAGAACAACCACAGCATTCGGTTTTTCACCATATTGAGACCAAAGGCCCACCTGTATTCTCTAAACCCCGTCGATTGTCGCCAGAACTTCTGGCAGCTGCTCGTCAGGAATTTGAATTTCTTCTGGCTCAGGGTATTGTGCGGCCTTCCAAAAGTGCATGGGCGAGCCCTCTTCATATGGTTCGGAAAGCGAATGGTGGATGGCGTCCTTGCGGTGATTACCGACGCTTGAATGCCATTACTGTCCCAGATCGTTACCCACTTCCACATATCCAAGATTGTACTCAGTTATTTCATGGGAAACAAATTTTTACAACTTTGGATTTAGCTCGCGCTTACCACCAAATCCCTGTTAATCCTGCAGACATAGAAAAAACAGCCGTAACAACACCATTTGGCTTGTTTGAATTTTTGTTTTGTCCATTCGGCTTGCGAAATGCGGGGCAGACCTGTCAGAGGTACATTCATCAAATATTAAGTAATCTTGATTTCTGTATACCTTACCTCGATGACATTCTCATTGCGTCAGCTAACGAAGATGAGCATGAGGAGCATCTTAGGCAAGTTTTAGATCGCCTCAGACTCCATGGGCTTAAGTTGAACCCGGCTAAATGTGTTCTAGGAAAATCTTCGGTTTCCTTTTTGGGATGCCTTATAACAGCCTCTGGTGTAAAGCCACTTCCTGAAAAGACTAAGGCAATAGCCGAGTTTCCGAAACCTAAAACGATTATAGAGTTGCGACGTTTTTTGGCGATGCTCAACTTTTATCGTCGATTTATCCCAAATGCAGCCAAAACTCAGGCACCTTTACACGAGTTGCTAAAAGATTCTAAAAAGAATGATAAACGCCCGGTCCCCTGGAATGATACATTAATCCAGGCATTTGAGGCATGTAAGCACGATCTAATTAATTCTGCAACTCTTGCTTATCATGCTCCGGACCAGCCAATTAACCTAATGGTCGACGCATCCAACATTGCAATAGGCGCTGTTTTAAATATCTTAAATGATAATAGTTTACAACCCCTTTCATTTTTTTCGCGTAAATTGAGTCCTACTGAGCAAAGGTACAGCACTTATGACAGAGAGCTGTTGGCAATTTATTCAGCTGTAAAATATTTTCGGCGCAGTTTGCAGGGAAGACACTTCATTATATATACAGACCATAAGCCACTGACCTTCGCTTTTTCAAAAACTTCAGATTCCAGTTCTCCTCGCCAGCTGAGACAGTTGGACTTCATATCCCAATTTAGTACAGACATTCGGCATGTTGCTGGAACTGACAATGTAGTTGCTGACACCCTGTCACGGATAAATAATATCCAACATTCTTCTACTGATTTTTCCACAATGGCTGCAGAGCAAGCGACAGATAAGCAATTGGCTGATATCCTTGTCAAGCCTGATTTATCCCTCAAACTCCAGAAAATGACAATAGGTCCTAACTTAGAACTTTATTGTGATCTGAGCACTGGTAAAGTGCGACCATATGTTCCTGAGTCATTGCGCTTCGGAGTTTTCAAGAGCCTCCATTCCTTGTCACACCCAGGTGTTAGAGCCACTCGAAAGCTGATCCAACAGAGATTTGTATGGCCTTCCATGCAGAAAGACATTGCCAAATGGGCACAGTCATGTATAGACTGTCAAAAGTCAAAAGTTCATCGACATACTCGTAGTCCACTGCAGCAGTTTCCCATCACTTCACAGAGATTCGAGCACGTGCACCTGGATATCGTGGGACCCTTGCCTCCATCTGAGGGATATACCTACTTGGTAACCTTCATAGATAGATTTTCTCGTTGGCCAGAGGCAATACCAGTGCAGGATATCACAGCTGAAACAGTGGCACGAACCTTGGTGGCACATTGGATTGCCAGATTCGGTGTCCCTAGAACAATCACTACAGATCAGGGACGACAATTTGAATCCCATTTATTTTCCTCCTTAATGAAAATTTTGGGCATGCATCGTATTCGCACCACCCCTTACCACCCATCAAGCAATGGACTGGTAGAGCGATTTCACCGGACTCTTAAGCAGGCCCTAAAATGTCATAACAGTCCTCGCTGGACAGAGACTTTACCTATTGTGCTTTTGGGTCTCCGTGCCACATTTAAAGAAGATCTTGGTGGTACTTGCTCCGAAATGCTGTATGGAACAACACTGTCCTTACCAGGGGAGTTTTTGGAACCTTCGAAAGAGGAGCCACAAACAGACCCAGCGTCTTTCTTACAGCAGCTGTGCCATACCATGCGAGATATTGCGCCAACTTCTACGTCTTTCCATGGCAAACCATCATGTTTTGTGCATCCTTCATTAGGGACTTGTACCCATGTTTTTGTACGTAATGACTCAGTCAAAGCACCGTTGACACAGCCATACAATGGACCTTATTGTGTCACAAAACGTAGTGCCAAACATTTCACCATCCAAATAAATGGAAAAGAATGTGTAATTGGTATAGACAGACTTAAGCCAGCCTTCCGAGCTCAGGATGACATTCCGTCAGCACCGCCTGCTGGGGCTACAGACAGTTCCCATACTCCTACACCTAACTTAGGGGAACCGACAAGTGTGGTACCAAGTCTACCTCCAAACCAAACTACTCGTTCCGGTAGAGTTGTCCGGTTCAATCCGCGATATTTGTGATGGTTCAGTACTTACAGTGCTTGGGGCGGAGTACTGTGGCGGTTAACTGTAACCACCAACTGGTGATTGACTGATAAACTCACATTCTGACATTTTAACTGTAACTGTAATAACATGGCTAATCATTAACTGCAACTGTAATAACATGCTAATCATTAACTGCAACTGTAACAACATGCTGATCATTAACTGTAACTGTAACAGCAACTTAAAAATAATGTTTTTCAATATGAGCTAGCGTGCCTTACCGGTACGTTGCACGCACGATGTATAAGAAGTTCAATTCTGATCATTTTTCTTAATATATTATTATTTTTAGATGCTTTGAGTCCTTATTATTCATTCAATACTTTGAGATGCTTGATCCATTTATCTGAAAGCATACGACTACAATGGTGTTACAAAACCATACTCTTGATGCCCGAAACATAAATGATTGGAATTCCCATGGCATAGGGAAGGGAATCATCTTCTCATTATTTACACACACACACACACACACACACACCCGCCCCTTCATAAAGAGAGTTTCAGTCTCTGCTTTTCTATTTATCTTTTTTATTTTTTAGTCGATTTTTGTTCATTTTCAATTGTAACAGCTTTACATTAAAAGTGTGATTTTGGTAAAAAACTAAATAAGGAATAGAGGAAAGGTATTCAAAATTTCGGGGGGGGGGGTTTGAGTTACTAGAGAAAATTTTCTGGGGGGGACTCGAGTCATCGAACCCCTACATTATCGGCCCCAGCGCAAACACAAACAAAACTGAAATGGTCATGATGGTAATCCAATAGCCTGGTATATATTTAAACAAACTCACAATACCCAAACGGAAACTGAAATGGATAAGTCACTGAGCTAAAGCAGTTCAACATGCACGAACAAAATTCATTTCGCCAAATCTTTTATCTCGCCAAGTACGCTGCGAGCTGGAGGGTACCGTTACTCCAATCGAACGGGCTTCTCGAGAAGTACTTACGAATGCACTTCTTGATTCATTAACATAAAGACGTAAATGATTATTAGTACTCTTTTTTTTTTTTGGAAAAATCTTTGTAACACACATTTGTGGTTTTATTCTCTAATTGGGTAGATGTGTGAAAAAGAAAATTTTTACAGAAAACGGTTTAGAAACTTTTGACTTAAACAGGAAAAAAGGCGTGCCTCCTGTATGAATCCGTTCATTCGTGTTAGTATTTTTTTTTTCTTTTTTAGAATATTCTCTACACATATGTGGCTTTTCCTTTTAATCTAGGTCTCTTTTTAGAAAACCCTTTATGATTTACTTCGCCTACGTAAGACTTTTCTCCTATAGGGATTCATAAACATTTTTTAGTTTCTCCTTTTGATAAATCTTCAGATTAGGTGATGTGTAGAGCGTATTTAGTACTCCTTACAGAAAAACCTTCATGATTTATTTAACATCTCTATGGCTTTTCTCCTGTGTGGATCTGTGGATGCTTAGATGAATATTTAGAGTACTCTTTAGAGAAAAAAATTTCTGACATATTTGACATACGTATGCTCTTCCTCCTGTATGAGTGCATGAATGTTGCGAATGTTTCTTTAAAATTATGTTCTCAGAAAAGCCTTTGATATGCATTATATTCACGTATAACTTTTCACTTTTTGAATGAGTAAATAGGAACTTAAGATCCCTTTAGCGAAAATATTTAATTATATTTGTATACGTTTCGCTTTCCTTCCGTAGATGTCAATTTATCTTACTGTTTGCAGAAGTCCTTAACGGCCCGCTTCACGTACCGTCGCCGGAAGCCCGAGCCTTTTAAAACCTTTTTTAAAAATATTTTTTTTTTTTTTTTTTTTTAATATTTTATTTTGAAATTACAAAAGGAAAATAATTCACATATTGAAAATTCGTATTTTGCAGCTTCAGAACAAAATATAAAAAATTAAAAAAATAATTTTTTAAAAAAGGTCCGTCAATTTAACAGCTAAGAATTTTCAGAAAGTGAAAACAGAATTTAAAAATATGTACTAGTTAATAAGTTATTTGCAAAGAAAAATTTCCCATACAATAACATTAGCTTCGTCTTCTGGCGGCGGTGAGTGAAGCGGGCCCTTAAGAACATATTATAATCATTTTCTCATCTATGAGTGCGTGAATGCCTATTCAAATGTCCTTTTTGAGAAAATCCTTTAAAACATATTTCACACACGTATGGCTTTTCTTCTGTGTGGATGCGTAGATGTGCTTGTAGAATATTTATTTGCGAAAATCCTTTTGAGCATATCTCACACACGTATGGCTTTTCTCCTGTATGAGATCGAATATGCCTGCGCAAATCTCCTTTTTCAGCATATCCTTTAAAACATATTTCACAGACGTATGGCATTTCTCCTGTATGCATGTGTGAATGCCTATCCAAACTTTCTTTTCGTGAAAATCCTTTAGAACATATTTCACAAACGTATGGCTTTTCTCCACTATGGATGCGTGAATGTTTATTCATGTGCCCTTTTTGAGAAAATCTTTTAGAACATACTTCACACACATATGGCTTTTCTCCAGTGTGGATGAGTGTATGATTATCCATATGGTTTTTCTGAGAAAATCCTTTAAAACATATTTCGCACGTATACGGTTTTACTTTTGTATGTATGCGTAGATGAGTTTTTAAATTACTTTTTCCTGAAAATCCTTTAGAACATATTTCACACACGTAGGGCTTTTCTCCCGTATGAGTGCGTGAATGTCCGTCGAAAATTGCTCTTTGAGAAAATCCTTTAAAACATATTCCACACACGTATGGCTTTTCTCCTGTATGAGTACGTGAATGTGTATCCAAATGTACTTTTTGAGAAAATCCTTTAAAACATATATCACAAATATACGGTTTTTCTTCTGTATGTATGCGTAGATGAGTTATTAGATTATTCATTTCCGAAAATTCTTTAGTACATATTTCACACATATATGGTTTCCTTTCTGTATGTATGCATTGATGTGCACTTAGATGTCCTTGATCAGAAAATCTTTCAGAACATAATTTACATGAATATGACTTTTCCAGTGTGTGAATTTGTACTTGTCCATTTAACTGTTTGTTTTCAGAAAACCCTTTCGAACATACCTGGTTCATGTTTGATTTTTTTTTTCTGTATTGGTGATATATGCACTTGTGTATTCTTGTTTGAGAAAAGTTTTAGAAGACACTTCACTCGAACACAAATATGTGCTTGTTTATTGCATTTGTTGTGTATGTAAGTGTAGTCATCATGGAGTAATATTTAATAGGAGACGAAGGTCCAATGGGAGAAAACTTGGAAACTGTGATCTAAATTTTTGGTAAATATTGACTTGCGCCACTTGTCATTACTCCCTATCTCGGGGCGGATATACTGTTATTTTCAATAGAATTTTGCTGGAATGCATTTTAAATTTTTAATTTTAAGCAATTTAATTTTTTTGTAAGTGCTCAAAACTGCATAATTCAGATGTTTCAAATAAATTCTTCGTTCCTAGTTGTAAAACAGGCTATGGTAGTGATAAGAAAAAAAAAAAAAAAGCCCTAAGAGAGAAATAATGTTCGTGTTCGTTTTCTACACCTAAAGTAAGTTTATTTTTTTTCTTTACAAAATTTCATCAGTAAAATCTTTGGTTTTTCTTGCATATGAACCTTATTTACGCATGTAATGCCCGCTAGAGCCCCTAAATAAAATAATAGGCCGGCGCATCACCGCCATTTTTTTGCCTCCGAAGAGGACAGCATTCCCGCTTGGCGTCCTTATCGCTTCCCTAATGATTTTTAAAAATCTTGATCTGAAGCTAATCCGGTCAAGATAAGAGCAATAAGCAACAATAATTTTCCTAAAAACACATTTTTTTTCAGCACATTCTCAGGATGTCATTTTATTCTGAGGATATCCTATGGATGTACGATGTGTTGTTAGGGCGGTTTCTGTTTCTTTTACAAAATGTCGCCAAAACGCAAATACACAGTAATAGAAGGTCTGTGAACACTTTATATTCATTTCTTGAAAATGATTATAGCAGTTTATTGCTAAACAAACTTCTACATCATAGTTTACTTAGCTAAAATTATGAAATATACTGAAATAAGTTACTCTAAAGTAACGTAAGACGATAAAAAAAATATTTGTTGTTTGTTTATCAGAGAAACGCGCTGGGTACATGTAGCAACCCTAAGGCAACAAAATGCCTGATGCGCCAGCTCGTATATATAGGAGCCTTAATGCCCGCTTTTCACAGGATAAATAATGCTGTTCACAATAATAAAGGTTACAATACTGGCATAATTTTTTCATTATTGAGTGCTATATCGATTTCAGGCCATTCTGTCGTGTATGTTAAAAATGAATGGCGTTTTTAATTAAATTTTGGTAATTTTTCATTAATTTATAAGATGCAATCTAATGTTGTGCAGCATTTAAATAAAAAATGATTTACTCAGATATGTATTAAGTATTATATAAAAGTAGAATTTAAAAACTAACTTTGCGAGATAACATCGACCCGCTAATCATAAATGATTTTTAAGCTATTTTAGTACCTACTTCATAACTTATATTTCAAATTACGAGAATAAAAGTTTCTTGTAGTCTAATATTTAAACTTTCTCTTCTCATTGCAACTGTGCAGTTCCCTCCTTGCATAAATCTGAAAACTTTTTTGAATTTCTTTATGTTATGTCATGAATGACTTCATAAAATTTTTACTGAAGTTTTTAATGTGCACTAAACATAAATATTAGAATTTAATGGACTCCCCCCCCCCCAAAAAAAAAAGTACCAATTGTTTTCTTGAATTTCTATTATACAGTATACTGCAGTAATGTTAAAAGAAATGAAATGTACCTGGCATGATCTCAGAATGAAATGCCTCACTGACTAGGCTACCCTTTCTCTTTCCATTTTGAAATATTTTATTAGATACAGTTTCATATTTGTTTTGACACAACTCCATATGTAAACTATTTGCATAAATTCTCATAATATTGCATTATTGTGCAAAATTTTGACTTATTTTCCTATGTTAAAAAAATCTGAAATTTTAATATCTTATGAAATTTTCAATTAAAATATTCAGAGACAATGACTTCTATACAACTGTCATGAATTGTATTTAAAACTAGTTTAATATCATTATTATTAAGATATTCCTCATAATTCCTGTTTATGTGGAATTTTTTTCTTATTTTTCCATGTTTAAAAAAAATCATACATTACAAATAACTAATGAAGTTTTTGAAGTATAATGTGTTCATAGTTATTAATTCCAGCATCAAACATGATTTTTTTAAAAATTCAATATGACTGCTAGTTTTTTCTCAGATTCATTATACTTCTCATTATTGAGCTTAATTTTTTACAGATGGATCCAAGACAAGTGTCTTGTTTGTGACTTTGCCTCTAGTAAAACTGTTTTTAGTTCTCAACTTCCCAACTTTTTATATTTTCTCAACGAAGTTTTTTTTTTTTTTTTAACATTAAAGTTCCACCCAATTTTATTTCACCTCACCCTAACAGGAAATTTATCTTCAGAGACTCGGAGAATTCTGGATTCATTTTAAACTATGGAAATTTAATAGTGGGAAATCAAACCATAGCATTCCCTTATATGATTACATAACTTGTTACTAATAATGTCTTGAAAATTATCTAGAAAGCTTGGAACATTTTCCGAGTACCACCGATCGGGCTAATAACTCTGCTAATTGAGATCAGGGAAGGGGCTGGCACCTGGGATAACAACAAAAACCCTGATCAGTGAAATTGCAGATGAAGCCTCCAGGTGTCAGGCAAAAAATGCCGGCAAAAGCCCAATTAAATAAGTATATATGTACGAAAAAATTAAGAAGATAATCCATTATTTAGAGCTTTCTATATAATCTGCAACATTAGATGATGTGTGATAGTGATGTTCAAATTTTATTATATTTCTCCTTAGACTCATGTTATCATATTTTCTTTTTGAAAAAAAAATTATTATCCCTTTTTAGTAGAATTCAAGTTGGGGATTTTTTCGAAAAAAAAAAAAAAAAAAACCTGATATGGCAAAATTTGAAGACCCTTTGGTGAAATAATTTTCGACCATCTGGCATCACTGCATCGAACTCGTTTTTGTATAGAGTGGAGATTGGCTAAAAAGTTAATGTTAATAACGTCTTTTCTCATTATTAAAGTTGTTATTAATTATTGTGCAGAAAAAACAAAAACTGGAATACTATAACCCGTTTGTTTACTTCTTTTATTAGTTTATTTTGAGAGGATTATATATACTTAGCTACACATTCATTTACAAGAAACATAAATTATTTGTGACAAATTTCATAAATAATTTTATTGAAAATATGAATATACATCTTCTACCTATAAATACGGAAGAAAATCCGTATGAGTGTAATAAATGCTTTAAAAGATTGTCTAATAAAAGTAATCTCATGAGACATCTGCGCATTCATGCAGGAAAAAAAACCATAAGGTAAAATACCCAGTAGATGACACCTTAACGATCTATTAGTATGTTTATTGACATAGTTTGGTGTGAAATCATCTTAGAGAGAATTTCTAATTGGTAATAGTTGCGCAAATTATTCCCCTTCCAGAATGTGACAAGAATTGTAGCAATAAAACTAATGTGTATTTGTATGTTATTTTTTAATAAAATAAAGGTACTATGCTAGTAGTTGACACCTAGTGAAAACAAGTATATTTAGTAGTTGACACTTTTTACTTTCAGTAGTTGACATAGGTATGCTTAGATTAAGATGTACACAAAAAAGAAATGTAATGAAAGTAAATACACAAATCACTGGAATATGTACAGCGAAGAGTACTTTACCATTCTTCCCTGTGCCTAAGCAAGCGTTTTGTATCAAGACTTCTTTTAATACTAAATTGATTTGAAGTCTTAAGTTTGTTAACCGACTTTTGTAACTGACTGTACCTATATGTGTTTATAACCTTAAAAATATATCATTAATCAGTGATTTTATATCAGTTAGTTCCATAAAAATTCTAATTCAGGGACCGAGTACACATTTCTCGTCTGACTCATTTTTAATGGCTCGTTGATATGGTACAACACGTCTTCCCATTCATAGTCCAATTGATCCACTTTTTGAGGCCATTTCCAAAGTCTCCCACATTTCTGCATTGCCGAAATAGAAGGAGCTGTTTTGGTAACATCAGTAATAACCCCTGGAAATAACTCTTCTTCGTAGGAAAATACTACATACTCTCCTACCTTTCTCTCTACAGGATTTTTAAGATTGTTTTTTTGTATGTTTTCTCCATCGCTCTCATTTTGAGACTCGCTTTCACTGTCAAGAGAAATACCATCAGTATTTGAGTCAGAACTATCGTCAAAATGAAGCACCCTCTTTTCAGTCTTTTTCTTACGCTTCTGAATCTTCTCTTTTTTTTGTTTTTTCATTTTCTTCTCTTTTCTTTTGTCTTTCGGCAGCACGTTCCATTTTTATTTTTTCTAATTCTTCCTTTTTTGCTAACTTCTTTATAAAGTATTCTTGACACAGGTGTCCCGAAACTATAGTGGGCATTCTTTCTTTTGTAGGTCGTTTTCTTTCTGGTTCTTCTTTAACTTTCTTATAATAAAAATGCCTTTTGAAGGGGCTGGGGATTTCCGCGGACACTGAAGAAGGTCCAGCTTGGCAAAGGTTCATACCATTTTCAGGAGATTCTTCTAAAACCGTAGGATTGTTGTTTTCAGATGGCAGGTTGTTATCTTCTGTGGTTTGATTATTGCTCTCGTTGATGCCACCAGAAGCGAGCGGCGTTACATCGCTCGCTTCTGTAGATAACAGATTTATATCTTCACTGTTTTCTTTAGCAGGCTCGTTGATAACAATAGAGGCATTTAGCAAACCACTTTCTATTTCTAGTTTTGTATTTTGCCACAATTCAAACAGTGATATATCTTTTTCATCCAACTCATTTTTATCTCCGTTGCGAAATATAATGAGCTTGCTTTGTGGAATACTTTGATTGAGAAACCGAAGCCCTTCTTTTAAAAATCTTTTACGTTCCTCAACATTCGTGAGTTGATCGTCTTCATTATTTAATGGGACAGTGACAATTTCTGGGTTCCACGGAAATAGCCCACATTTCCTAAAACCATTTTCGAAGATTGTTGCGTTCAGTGCAGTGTCGATAACTTCTTTCAGAAGTTTTGGAAAATCTTTTTTCTTTAAGATTGGAGCTTCCAAATTAGATAATCTCCATTCGTGTACCTTTTTTTTCCAATGCTCTTTCAGAGTCCTAAAAACCGCAACATCCATTGGCTGTAATAGATGTGTTGCATTGGGGTACAGGGCAATGAGGATAATTCCATTTTTTTCGCAAAACTGACCCACTTGTAAACTCAGGTGAGACACATGCCCATCCACGAAAAGAATGACCGGCAAAGGAATCTTTTCTTTCTCCAGCCAAGGATGGAAAATGTCAGCAATAAATTCGAAAAACGCCTCGCAAGTCATCCAACCAGAATCTGTTTTTCCCAGACCCCATTCTGGAGGGAAATTCTGCGCAATTTCCTGTGGAATTCTTTTATAGTTAAACAAAACTGTTGGAGGAGGTACAGCACCAGATGCGCTACCTGTCACAAGGACTGTTAGGCATTCCTTCTCATCTGGATTGACTTGCTGATATACTGTTTTGTCCCCCTTTTTTGCTAAAACCTTATCACCCTTCGGATTTAGAAAAAAACCAGTTTCATCTGTATTAAAGATCCTTCTAGGATCTTGTAAGATGTCTTTTTGTTGAGTCTGATCCAAGAATGTCTCTACCTCTTTAAACCAATTTAAAATGTGCTCCTTGGATATTACAGCTCTTGATCTAGTAAGGTTTTGGGACATGCGAACTGATACTTCAGGATTCCTCTTCATGAATCCTTTCATCCACGATTTTCCTGGGCAATTGTCTTTAAACGGGTTTGGCCTTTTTAATTCTTTTAAGAGACGCTGCACACTAAAGACAACCTCCTTCATAGTGACGGGGAATCTTGCACGGGCCATTCCAAAAATCCAATCTACGATAGTTTTTTCCTCTGTTCTACTCAATATGGCCGGTGGACCCATTTTTCTGAAAAAATAAAATTAGTAAGTAACAACACTGTTATTTTATTGTCGTACTTACAGCTAAATTTAGGGTATACAATCAGTCACTTGATCTATTTAAAACTATTTTACCGGTCCATCGGGTGTTTTCCTTCAACCTTGTACGTCAAAGTAACCCTTGGCACGTTAAACTTTTTTGCAGCAGTTTTATACGGAGTTTTATCTAAACGCACATCTTCTACAGCCGCTTCCATAGCCTCTTGTGTATAATTTCTAAAATTTCCTTTTGTCGGTGGCATCTAAAAAACGAAATGAAAAATAATTCAATAGTTGTTACTTATAGCTCAAATAGTTGACACCCCCTGTCAACTACTGAACAAAATGTTTCTAAATTATTTTAGAAGGTCTAATAGAGTAATTTAACTTATAAGCAGCAAAATCACAATAAATAAAACAGTATTAACAAATCATGTTAAAATCCATAAGTTGACACCCACATGTCAACTACTCAAATCTATGTAATTTCAAGTTTCAGTAAATGACACATGATGCCATGTTTAAAATATTTTATTGTATGTCATTTTAAATAATACGTATTTACGCTTCAAACTCTAATTATAATGAATTAATTAATATTGATTTAAAATTGTAAAATAATATTTACCTTTCCAACATTAATCTCTCGGCTTCCTCTAAACAAACTGCACAAGAAAATGACAATAAATATGGCGCGAAGCATGCGGTTGTCATTAGTCGAACGCGGTAACTAGCGATGTTGTTTATGATGCCACGTTAGTTTGTATTGGTTTCGCTAGATGTCTATACTATATTTCAGACACCATCTCGATCTTTGGCTTCCTTTTTTTTTTCTTAATATTTAATTTTCTTCGTCAAAGTGTCAACTATTGGTGCAGTGTCAATTACTGGTGGTTTTACCTTATCTGTGCGAGGAATGTTCTAAAAGATTTTCTGACAGGAGTACTTTGAAGAGACATCTTCGTGTTTATACCGGAGAAAAGCCGCACGTCTGTGAAGAATGTTCTAAAGGATTTTCGGAGGGAAGTCAACTAAAGAAGCATCTTCGCGTACATACCGGAGAAAAACCATATGTGTGTGAAGAATGTTCTAAAGGATTTTCTCAAATAAGTGATCTAAAGAGGCAACTTCGTGTTCATACAAGAGAAAAACCGTATGTCAGTGAAGAATGTTCAAAAGGATTTTCTGAAAGGAGCAGTTTAAAAAAACATCTTCGCATTCATACTGGAGAAAAGCCGTATGTCTGTGATGAATGTTTTAAGGTATTTTCTTCGAGGAGCAGTTTAACAGATCATCTTCTCATTCATTCCGGAGAAAAGCCGTACACCTGTATTAGATGTTCTAAAGGATTTACTACTAGGAGCAATTTAAGAAACCATCTTCGCATTCATACCGGAGAAAAACCGTATGCCTGTAAAGAATGTTCTAAAGGATTTTCTGGAATAAGTGATCTAAAGAGGCATCTTCGGATTCATAGAAAAGAAAAACCATAGTGTGTGAAGAATTTAAAAAAATATATTTTCTTATACAAGGTCATCTAAAAAAAAATCATCACAATCTTACTGGAGAAAAACTATATGTGTGTGAAGTGTGTTCCAACACAACACAATTCATACGTTGATATTACGTAATCGGGATCAAATATTATGTTCCATTACGTTGAAATTTGCTATCTGCTTTGGTCGATTTTTGGTTGAAATGTCACAAGCAAAGTTGTAACATGGCCCTAAATAACACTTAGTTGGTACGTATTATCAACCATCTTGTTATGTAAGACATTCAGAGTTTGTCCAGTTCATGTAAAATCAACCAAATTTGGATGTAAATGCAACATTGTGTTTTCAGCCATTTCATGTAATATCAACTAGATTTGGATGTAAAATATACATCCAGATCTCATCTAAATCATGTAAAATCTACCAAAATTGAATATGGAATGTACATCTAGATTTCATCCAGGTTTCATAGAAATTACATAAAATCAACATAGCTGATGCATTTTTCTTTTCTTCTTCCTTTCTTTTTTAAGAATTTTAATGCTCTTATTTTAAACAGGGGGACCAAAAGCATTGACCTTTTCTTTTTTTTATAATGCAGCGATAAATTTTAAACATAAATGTGATATTGATTTTCAATATCAGGTGGTGGTGGTTGGGTTTTACGTCGCACTAATGCTGCACAGGTGGGCAATTGGCGACTGTGTGATATTGATTTTCAATATCAGGATTTAAAAATATATGCTTAAAATCAATAACCTGTATATTTTTGTCTAAAATTAATATTTGCATAATACAAAGAGCAAGGCCAATGCTTTTAGCTTCCCTGTTCAAAAAAAGTGCATTAAAGTGCTTAAAAGAGAAAGAAAGAAAAAAAGAAAAATGCATCAGTTATGCTGATTTTATGTAACTTCTATAAAACTTAGATGAAATCTAAATGTATATTCCATATCCAGTTTTGGTAGATTTTAATGGATTCATTACCCAGGCAGAAAATTTGGCAAGATAGCTTTTTTTTACAGATCACACCTGGAACTTTTTTAGATAAAACTTTGTATATCATCTTATTAGAATATGAGAATACTTTGCTCATTGCAAAATATTGTTTTTTTATACAGGTGTCAATTATTTTTTCAAATTCCTTGAAAATCTTTAGTTGGTTTCATAAAATTATGCACTAATTTTTACTTTCTTATAAGGAATTATAGTATATTATATTATATACTAGCCGCCTTCGGCGACCAGCTGTTCGCGATCCCTGAAAAATCCGACTTTACGAAATTCCCGCTCGGTGGCGCCTGCGGCGCCTTTTTCCCGTATCAGATCTAATAACAGCTTATTGATATATCGTGAAAATAGCTTATCTAAATCGCAGTAAACTCCCGTGCGATAGCGCCTTCGGCGCTGATATTTCAAATTTCTAACTTTAGCTAAGTCCCGCTCGGTGGCGCCTGCGGCGCCTTATCCCCGTTTTAGAACTTACAACACCTTCCTCGCTCATTGGAACTATTGAAGGTGTCATTTGAATCGGTTCATTTGAACTATTGAAATTTTAAAATATAGCAGCGCCATCTGGCGGTAGAAATTTCTGTAATATATTGTTCAATTCCAAATCAACAAAGCTTTCAAATGATGTATTACTTATGAAAATATTTTAATTAGTAGCTGAGATACAAAAGAAAACCTAAAAAGGAAACCTTAAAACGTGTAAATCGGGTAAAATCTCGAATAATACTTTCGATAATATAAAAGAACTAAAAGAAAACCAAATACCTTGCCTACGCTGCAACTCTTTTTTTTTTTTTTTTTTTGCCTTTTTTCCCTGTTCCTCAAGCCTCCCTAATAATCGTACTCTTTCAAAAATATTCACAATCGAATTATCGGGCATTAAAACTACATACTACGAAATTTCGACTACTGCAAATACTGCAAAAAAATAAAAGAAGACAATCTTTTTCCAATAAATATGTCATTTTTTTAATTATTCATATATTTTCATGAAAATTGAACAGTAGCTTTATAATATGCTGTCTAGGCCGAATATTAATTCAAATGTAACGTGAATGAAAATTTGAAAAAAATTGAAAATTGCAATTTTTCCTCCCAGTATAAAACACATGATATCTTAATTGATTACAACCATTTCCGTTTTCATCACAGACAGTTGTCTCGTATGTGTTTTGTTTCCGATCGAGACCGCTTAGAAAATCGTCTGCCTGTTCGAATTCTGAGTCATTGAGATCGCTTTTTGATTAAGACATAGGTCTGCATTTTAATTAATATCTCCGCAATTAATTAAAATTTTTAAATTCTGTTTTGACTATCCCCTCGGGCAGGCTTCTGAGCACCCGTATGTCAAATTTTGTAGTTCTGCGTTCAGTAGGGGCTGAACGTATAGATGCTCAGACAGAGAGACAGACAGACAGACAGACATCTTTTATTATTATAGATAAGGAATTATAGTAATCCCGATTTGCGAGATGGATTTTGTATTTCACATTGCTCGAAAACGAATGATCGCTGAATGTTGTCAATTTATATGTGTGACTGTCATGATGTCTAGTTGTACACCTGCAAGTATCGTCTTCACACGAGCTCTCGTTTTAGCGATATAAGCGACTTTACACGATTTTTCGTGACGTCTGTACGTATGTGTGTCATGTAACTCAAAAATGGTTGGACGTAGAAAGTTGCGAATTGGTACATAGGTTTGTTATAACATCTAGTTGTGCACCTCCCTTTTTCACTTGGTATGATTTTCCGTTTTGGAGATATTTAGGAAAATTAGGTTCATAATGACCAAAAATACAAAAGTTTTGGCCATAATGTATCAAAAATCCATAACTCAAAAACTGTTTGGACAAATATTGCAATCGACTTTTAGCTGACTTTCTGACTAGCTAGACATTTGAAACTTTCAGAAAAGCTCAGAACACGTTGACAATGCATTTTTAAAATATTTTTAGCCTACTGTTTCGAATACCTGCTGCCTTCAGCAGCGTTTGTATGATTCAACAGAAAATTTATTTAACTAACTAACTTCCCGACTAGCTAGACATTTGAAACTTTCAGAATAGTTCAGAACACAGTAAAAATGCATTTTTTTAATACTTTTAGCCAAATGTTTAAGATACCTGCTGCCTTAACCCAGACAGCACATCGCCTCCACAGGATATCTTCAAGATGTCTTCTGGATGAAAAGACATCCCAGAAACGTCCTTAAGATGTACTGTGGATAAGTTAAGCCTAACTGTGCTGTTAGGGAAGCAGCGTTACCCATACAAATCTTGTAATCGATTTTTAACTAACTTCTCCACAAGTTAGACATTTGAAACTTTCAGGATAGCTCAGAACACGGTGACAATGCATTTTTTAAATATTTTTAGCAAATAGTTCCGGGTCACTGCTGACTTCAGCAGCGTTTATATGGTTCCAACAGGAAATTTATTTTACTAACTTCTCGACTAGCTAGACATTTGAAACTTTCAGACTGCATTTTTTAAATACTTTTAGCCAATTGTTTTGAATCCCTGATGCCTTCAGCAGCGTTACCAGTACAGATCTTCCAATTTATTTTTAACTGACGTCCGGGCTAGATACACATTTGAAGCTTTCAGAAAAGCTCAGAACATGTTGAAAATGCATTTTTTTTTTTGTTGTTGTTATTTTTAGCCAACAACTGTTTCGGATACCTGCTGCTTTCAGCAGCGTTTATATGATTCAACAGAAAATTTATTTAACTAACTTTTCAACCAGCTAGACATTTGAAGCTTTCAGAATAGTTCAGAACAGGGTGAAAATGCATTTTTAAAATACTTTTAGAGAACTGTTTCGTGTCCCTGCTGCCTTCGGCAGCATTTATATTATTTCAACAGAAAATTTATTTAACTAACCTCTTGACTAGCTAGACATTTGAAACTTTCAGAATATGGTGAAAATGCATTTTTAAAATACTTTTAGCCAATTCTTTCGGATCCCTGATGCCTTCAGCAGCTTTACCAGTACAGATCTTGCAAATGATTTTAACTGACTTCCCGACTGGCTAAACATTTGAAACTTTCAGACAAGCTCAGAACACGTTGAAAATGCATTTATTTTGTATTTTTAGCCAACTGTTTTGGATACCTGTTGCCTTCAGCAGAATTTATATGATTGAACAGAAAATTTAACTAGATTTTCAACCAGCTAGACATTTGAAACTTTCTGAATAGTTTAGAACACGGGAAAAATGCATTTTTAAAATACTTTTAGAAATCTGTTTAAGGTCACTGTTGCCTTCGGCAGCGTTACCATTACAAATCTTGCAATCGATTTTTAACTGACTTCCTGACTAGTTAGACATTTGAAACTTTCAGAAAATCTCAGAACACATCGACAATGCATTTTTTAAATATTTTTAGCCAACTGTCTTGGGTCTAATGATAATGCTTTTTAAAAAAAAAAGTTGAATTTATTCTCTTTTTTTTTTTTTTTTTTTTTGTTAAAAATGAAAAAAGTCTAACTTTATTTTAAATTATCGCAGATCGATGGTTCAACAATTCGTTTTAAAGGTATTGGCGAGCTCTTTTGAAAGATACCCGTCATAAAAATTTACTTCCCTCGAGGGGGGGACTTCCCCCCTCCCCCCCAATTGTTGTGAGTTTATTGCATTTTATGGTGTTTATCCAAAGTTCTGTAGTTATTATATTTCTTAATTACTCTAAAAATCTTAATTATGATTAAAAATCGCAAATTATTTCAAATAATTAAAAAAAAAATAATAATTGAATTTTTATACGTTCCAACTAGCCGAATAATTTAATATTCGGCCAAACCGAATATTCGGCTGGTCGAATAGTTTGATTCGGCCAAACTGAATATTCGGTAGTATGGCCGAATACCAAATATTCTGTGCATCCCTATCATATTATACTTTTTCTTTTCTATTTTATTACTTTAAGAAAGATGATCCTAATTCATAGCAGGAGTTTCAGAAAGCATGAGGCATTTGCACATCTGCGTGCAGTTCATAGTTTTTTGTAAATGGGAATAAATTAAAGAAGTGCACTTGGTAGTTGGCCCACTGTCAGATATTTATGAAATTTTAAATTTCAACATGGTTGGGTGTTACATAACGAAAATTGCATTGTGTAAATGGGTAGGGCGTGACGCCTGACACAGGAGGAAATTTACTTTTACCCACCTAGGCGATTCTTCTGGAATTCGCCAGGATGGCACCATTCCGAATAGTAACCCTCCTCTGGTAGCATACAAAAGGGAGCTTTTCAGCGATATAACCAAACAAGAAAACACATCGAAGAAAAGCAATATATATAAAAAAGAAAATCATCATTAAAAAAAAAAAAATACTGAATAAGTATGGAATTATAATTGTCACAAATAAAAAAAATTAAAACTCAAAATCACATATGTACATGCTCAAAATTACCAATCGCAGGAATAAGTAATAGGCATGTCTGTATGATTCGTCTACAAGAAAAAATATTATACTGAATGCCTCTATCTAAAACAAAATTTTGTGCTCCAGTAATAGATACTTGTGTACACTTTGAGTATATGAAATTGTACTCGAAATGTTCATGCTATCAGTAACTAACATTCATTTTGGATAAGGATTGTGGAAACACTTCATGTTAAAAGTAAATCACATTAACAATGTTAATGTTAATGAACATACATATAAAGTATACATACATATAAAGTATTTTTTTAAATGCAGCAATAACCAGAGTAACAGAAGATTTAATGCCACTGAATACTACATCGATCAAAAATAATTATTTTTTACCAAATAAAATTATCCTTTGATGACTTAAGTTCAATTATAAAAACAATTAAATTTACTAGCTCCAATAAATTTAATTTTTTAATTAATTCTTAGAACTTATCTCTGTTCCATCTTAATTCTCTTCATTACAGTTTATGATACTCTACGATAAATCAAAACTGAACCAAAACAAAAGAAGTAAACAAGCAATATACATATTGCAACAATTTGGTATTCATATCCATACGTTTTATATTTTCTTTAATATGGCTAATTTAAAGTATTAATGTTATTAAGCAGCTTCTACGTAATAAAAGTGCAATATGTAAATTAAGATAACTTACCCAGACAGCACACAGAACTTGCATTAAGCTATCATCAACATTGACAACTCAAGTCAAGAAACTTGCATTGAGCTTGACATCTCAAGCCTGTAAGTTTAATGCAAGTCAAGATCAAGAATCCTAGTTTACACTTGTCCCACTTGCTTTAGACTTGATAGTTCAAACATGAATCAAGTAATATGTATCAAGCATGCACTAAGTTTTCTACAGCTCATACGAATCAAGTAATACACATCAAGTATGAATTATACTTGATGCACCAAGTATGAATTATACTTGATGCATCAATTATGAATTATACTTGATGCATCAATTATGAATCATACTTGATGCAGCAAACGTGAATCAAATTTTACTTTCCAAGCATGTTTTTAACATGATACAGTCAGCAGCAAAAGTATCCTAGTACTAGCAAAAATTCCTATGTAAAAAAAGTACACTTAATACTGTTTTGTTAAATAAGTTCTTGTCGAATCATGTTCATTGACTAAGAACAGAACTCAACAAGGATTTATTTAACAAAACTGCATTAAGTGTAATTTTTTTACATAGGAATTTTTACTAGTGCTCAGATACTTTTACTGCCGACTGTACATCAAACGCAAAGGAACTTTCTACTTATCGTCGCCGGAAGCCAGCTGCGAAGAAATAATCCTCTTCTCTACTCTACAGCATACATGAAGCAAATATTGCTTATCAAGCATGCTTTTAATGGCATTGCATTCTTCGCCGACAGCTAAAGCTCATGTTATTCTATATGCAGAAATTTATTTACAGAATGACTTATAACCTAATGTATTTATTTAATTTCCCTTTTCACTTTTGGAAAAACCACAACCGTTAAATACGTTCTCGTTTTCCAAAAATTTATCTTTTAAATTTCAATAACTCCGTACAGAAAAAAGAAGCGAAAAATGCAATTGTTTAATTTTTCGTATTTTTAAAGTAAAAAATTAAAACTTTATGAAACTACTTTTATAAAACCTATACAAATTTAAATATTGTAAATTTTCCCAGTATGAAAATGGAACATAAGGTAATGATTAATTCTATAAATAAATTTCCCCATAGAATAATATGCGTTTTGGCTGTCGGAGAAGATAGTTATTCTACGCTCTTAACCTGATGTAGATAACTTAATACATTCTTATTTCTGGGACGATCAATCACATTTTATGTAGATTTTTGGTGAGTTATCCAAATTAATTTTTACAAGAACAGAAAATGATTTTGTCCAGAATTTGAACTTGGGCACTTGTGTTAACTCCCAACCCTCTTTCAACTGAGTTCTAGGATGATAACTCACATGGCTCGTTCATGTGAAAGTTAAAAATTTTCAATTTGTCTGTTCTGGGAATATGAACTCAGTCTTAGAAGAAAATTATTTATTTTAGCTCCATAGCTGTTTGATGGCAATTAGATATTTAGGATAATAATTTCCACCATTTATACAGTAATTTTTTGTTGTATTGAATAAATAAATTTTTACAGGGAGCGAAATGTGAGAGAGCGTTATGACGTTAACTCAGAGGATCTAGGTCAGAACTTGGCCTGATCCCTTTTCGTTGTTGTAAAACATCGACCAATATATTAAAAATTTATTGCATAAATGATCAAAGTTATTTTTCGAAAACACTGCTCGGCAGGAAAATTGCCTCTGGCACCATTTCAGCATATTCTTATGTAAAATGACCTCCTGAATCCGAATAGGACGCCCATTTTGCCCTATCACCCACAATTTTTTAGAAATGGACCCCTACTTTTATCATTTTTGGTGATTTTGTGGCTATAAATTTGATTTTTAGGGGGTGGGAGAATTATTGTAATCGTTAAGTATCTTCTGAGGGGCTACAGAGTTGGAAAATTCTAAAACATGGACATTTACGACAAGGGATTTTTTTTTTTTTTTTGGGGGGGGGGGGATTTACCACTGAAATTAAGCATTATGTATCTTACATTGAGGCGGGAGTGGTGTATTTAGAAAACTGGGGGTGACTAGGCAAAATGGGAGTCATATTCGGATTCAGGAGGTCATTTTACACAAGAATCAGCAAGAATGGCATCAGATCTCGATTTTTTTTTTTTTTTTTTCTTTCAAAGCAATGTTATTCATTACTATCCAGTAATTATGGAATTAAAATTAAATGAATTTCTATCATGGTACTGTGTTTGTATTGGCTGAACAAATACAGAAAAATAAATAAGTAAATAAAATCAACTGTCTTATCAGCAAATCATGCAGGTAAGTTCTCATTCCCGATTCCTCAGTGGGCTCTTCCCAGCGTCGTCTGCTCAATCACGTGATAGAGGAAAACGAATAATCGAATTCTGAGAATCGAATTCAATTAAATATTGTTCTTAAGAACAAAAATGTTAATATTTAATATGAAATAAAATAAAAGTAATATTGTGCATTTGTAAACAGTAGAATAATTGTATTTGTAAATTTAATAATCTTTAAAGAACACTTAATGTGTATATTTATTTTTACCTATAAGAATCGATTGTCGTATATTGTAGAGTAACTGTAACATTAACTGATCTAACAATAAATAATAGCTTCTTGTGGAATGTTTACGGATTATAAATTGAAATTTTAAAATGTTTTCATTTAATTTAATTGCATAAAGGTGTTACAACAAGTTAATTAACTTAGTTACCGGTCTAAATGGATTTACGTAGTACGATATTGCACTGTCACTGATTTAAGTACGAAAAATCAGGGTATTTAAACATGGTCTTCATGAACATCAATAACAGGTATAAACTAAATGATGATTGTAAATGTATACAGCAAACAAAAGATGATGAATAATGATATAAAATGGATTAAAAATGATGATAAATAAAAAATAACTCAGATTAAATACGATTGATCATAAATAAGAATAGAAAATATGTTATTTCAGCAATCGCTCTAGATAAACAAGACTTCGTCTGCTATTTGTTTTTCCTCTATCATGTGACCTCTGACGTCAGGTGGGAAGAGTCCGTTGGTACAGCGTTTGAATCGTTAACGCAAAAGTCTTAGATTCAAATCCTGACCTAGACGCTTTTCATTCTCGTAAATTTTAATTAGATAAATGCATTAAAAATTTACTGCATAAATTGTCGAAGTTATCATGGTAGTTGGACTGGCAACATAAATTTAAGTTGAACTTCTAGATTCCCCCCCCCTCTCTCTTTTTTTCTAAGTGTGTGTGCATGTAGTCAAACTACTTTTAGCATAGCTACCAACATTTTAATTTATTCCGGACTATTATTAGCCCCGGCTTTATTTCGCACTACTTTATAGAAATTATTTCTCCGGTGTGTAACTACAATAAAATAGGAAAAAATTACTCTTAGAAAATAGGTGATATGAAATAAAGGCGGGGCTAAAAATACTTCGTATAAATTAAAATTCTGGCAACATTACTTTCATAAAGAAACTTGCCTGAGAATGTTACTTAGCAATGCAAAGCAATATTATTCTCTTATATCTTTTGGAAAGTGATAAAATATTGAGTTAAAAGTTTGAAAGGAGGGGAGAGAATTGCTATGCTATGCAGATTTTTTTTTTTTTTTTTTTTGGCGGGGGGGGGGGACATTATTACACTGGAACCTACGGTTTAACGTAGATTTCAAACAAATGCGAATGACCATGTGTGTACTGGAATTTGAAAGTGTTATGTCGAATTCTGCTTTAGGCATAGATATTAGTGGTGGTTAGGATTTTCTTTAAAAACCACAGATTTCCGAAATTAAAATATCTAACTATTTTTCTAACAAAAATACTGAGAATCCACTTATTTTTCTAAATTTACCATTTATTTTAATTTGGAAAATAAATAAAATATATTGTATCTCCCTTAAAAATAAATAAATAAATAAAAATAAACAAATATACTATCAAATAAAATTTAATATTTCTCGTAAAACATAAAACTTGTAATTTTTACTTGTAATTAAAACTTGTAATTTTTTGACTAGCCACTGAAAACCTTATTAATGTTCAGGGAACCACAAAACATGTAAATGTAACAAAAACTTAATTTTGAATATTTGAACTAAAACCAATACTTTCTCTGCTAGAAGTAAAAAAAAAAAAAAATGATGAATTAATCGAGCATTTGAAAATTTTATTTAAGTGGTAACATTATATTCTAATGTTGGATAAAATTAGATGTTATTAATAATTAATTAACCTTACATACATAGTGACCCACTGTTTTTGTCATTTTTCACAGTATGCCTGCATATTATGTACTTATTTTAACTTTATAAACCTTTCCCCTCCCTCCCTCAAATAAGGGAGGGATGGGACAATTTTATGACTATGTTAATTTCTTATGAAATTAATATTTTAATAATTACCATCAAATTTCTATTTTTAAAAGATGTTAAAGTGTTTCAATTTGTTTCACTGAAACTTACAGTATTGTACCAGTAAAAGTAAATTTGTAAAAAAATATTTTTGTCAAAAATGTCCCATCCGTCCCTACTCTCCCCTATATATATTAATAGTAAAAACCGAGAAATATCTATATAATATAAAAATAATATTTTAAAACATATTTAAACTTCAAAACTTCTTCACACACTGTAAATTTTAAGCCACAATAACCGTTGCTTTTGCCTCCAAGGCAGTAGCACGTGTTTTTTTTGCACATGATGAAGAAAGGCTACGTCCTTTCGAAACCGGTGTTGCTGGCTTAAAATTTATGGTGTCTGAAGAAGTTTTAAAATTTAAATATTGATTGCACACCAGTTTTGAATTTAGTTTTGTAATTTTAAAACATAGTGAAAGCCGACGCCGAGAAACAGAAACAAAATCACTGAATATATCCTTTTATTATCAAAAGGATTATATTTTTTTCAGGAGTTACAAGACAAATTAGCTAGTATTTGTAATAACTTTTACTGGATTCATATCTTTACTAGTTTGTTAATTACTATCTTCTTTTTTTTTATTATTCATGTATGTCTGTCAGATTGTTTGTATTTGCTCAGGATTACATTATATAGCACATCGGAAAAGTTGCATCGAAAAATCAGCCTAAGGATAAGAGTAAAGCATTGATTAGCCTACAATAAAACTGACATAAATGTATCTCATGTGGGTAAATTGAGAGATAGAGAAATGATGCTTTTCGTGTCCATTGGAGTACATCATACACATTTTTCAGTTAAATGAACTCAGTTTTGCTATTTTTGACTTATGTCCCTTTTCTTGCCGATATCTCAATCCAAGGTAATTATTGCACTTTGAATAGGTTTTAACGTCAACTTAACAAAGAAAAAAATGTCCTTTTGTTTGAAGTAAAAACTGCATTAAGGTCATATTTTCTTCTTTAAACTAGTATGTTGTGGCCACCACAAGACTTTCTTCTATATTTTCCTATACAAATTCACACAGTAACTATATTAAAAAAAAAAAAAAAAAGTTACGATTTTTTTTTCAAAGTTTTTTTTTGTTAAAAGTAAAAAAAATCGATAACTTTGTTTTAAATTATCACATATTTATAGTTCAACCATTCGTTTTAAATGTATTCACGAGACCTTTCGAAAGATATCCATCTTGAAAATTTACACCCCCCCCCCCCGAGGGGTACTTCCCTTCAGTGGGGGAAGCGATGCCCCCCATATGCACAAAATTTTTTTCCTAATTAACTACTACTATTATCAATAGTTCATATTAATTTTACAATCACAGGTTAAGAATAACTCTCATTATGTACATTTATACGAAATTTTGTTATATACTGCCATGTTAAAAATTTAGAAAAAATACTATCATAGCGCCACCAGTTGAGCGATTGATCCCCAAATCTTATCAGCACCAGTTTATGTCAGGGGCCAACTAAATACCAAGTTTGGTTAAATTTCGTAATATATATATATATATATATATATATATATATATATATATATATATATATATATATTGGGTTGTTCGATAAATAATGTCGTTATTTTTTCATGTTTTTCAAAGTGAATTTATTTATATTAACAACAAACATTAATCAATGATATATTGACCATTTTGTTGGATGACCTTTTGCCATCTTTCGGTAAGTTGAAAAATTCCACGTTCGAAGAAGCCTTGGTTTTTAGAAGCAAAGGTTTTAAAAAAAGACATTATTTATCGAACAACCCAATATATATATATATATATATATAGTTTTTTTTTTTAAGTAAAAAAAAACGATAACTTTGTTTTAAATTATCACAGATTTATAGTTCAACCATTCGTTTTAGAGGTATTGACGAGACTTTTCGAAAGATGCCCATCTTGAAAATTTACTCTGCTCGAGGGGGGACTTCCCCCCCAGAGGGGGTGGCGAGGCTCCTACACATACAAAATTTTTTTCCAGTTGCCTATCTCTATTATGAATAATTCTTGCAAATTTCATAATGATTAACTAAAACCTAATTCTCTTTATGCACATTTATACAAAATTTTGTCCTATATCACCATGTTAAAAATTTAGAAAAAGCGGGATGGAAACGCAACCTGTACAACATTTTTTACCAAAAGTTGATAGGCACTAATCTATGTCAAGGTGCAACTACATACGAATTTGTATGAAATTCTGTGCAGTAGTTCCTGAGATACAGTTGCCACAAAATTTTGTCACACACACACAGACATTTTCTAAAAATGGACAAATCGCGTTCTATAGCTCTCAAAACGTGTAAATCCATCAAAAACCCGAGGTCAAAAATTTTTACGAATCCAATACTTTCTTCTATAGAATATAGAAGAAAGTAAAAATTAACACGCATGCTTTTACTTGTATCCTTAATATAAAATTAGTAATTTTAAATGAGAATTTAAAAGATGATTCAATATTACCTAAAGATTACATTGCTCGGCATGAAAATTACCTCCAACACCATTTCAAAAGATTCTTATGTAAAATGACCTTCTGAATTCGAATATGACGCCCATTCTACCCTATATTTCATGGCTATAAATTTGATTTTTAGGAGGGGAGGAGGATTATTTTAACCGTTAAATATCTTCGGAGGGGCTACAGAGTTGGAAATTTGTAAAACATAGACATTTACGGCAAGGGATTTTTTTTTTTTTTTTTTTTTTTTTGGGGGGGGGGGGGATTTACCACTGAAATTAAGCATTATGTATCTTACATTTTTTTATCTGTTATTAATGTTGTTTTTTAAACTTTAGATATATATAATATATATATATTTATTAGGTGTTAAATTAATTATTTTTCATTCTTCAAATCAAATTCATGGTCATAAAATTATCGAAGAGGAAAAAAAATTGAGAGAGGGGATGACATTTCTAGAAAATGGTGGGTGACTGGACAAAATGGGATCCATATTCGGATTCAGGAGGTCATTTTACATAAGAATCAGAAAGAATGGTATCAGAACTCGATTTTTTTTTTTTTTTTTTGCAGAGAAGTGTTATTAATACTTTTACACAACAATTTTACTGTTTCAATATTTCTGGATTTTAAGGAATTAACAATTAATTAGTTCAAGCTACTTAAGCTTGGGTAAAATTATATTTCCATAATGTGGAAATATAATTTTATGGAAATATAATTAAAAAATATATATATATATACAGATTCTCATTAGAACTATTTCCTTTCTCTGTATCAAGTCCGGTACATGAGATTAAAATTCAAAAAATTTTGAGGGATTTCAATTGTATACATTTTATTGTGCTATTAAAATGTATTTTTAATTATAAAGTGTATGCAATGTCATTAATAGTATTTCAAAGCATTGTGTTCTATGAGAGGTATTTCTATAAACCATATTTTCATATCTTTACTGTACACAGATCTTAATGCAATAGAAATACATTATTCAAGTTCATTACTGGATGTTTCCTGTAGAAAATAGAGTAAATATCACCACTGGCTTATGTACAGGGACACTCGTCAAAGGTATTCCAAAGCATTGCGTTCTATGAGAGATATTTCTGTAAATCAAATTTTAATAACTTTACTTTCTACGAAGTTTTATGAAAGTGAAATATATTATTTGTGTGCACAAAAGAATGCTTTGCATAGAATATAGCATGATTAGCATTAGATTTACAGGATGACACAAAAATATTCATTTATATTAAAAGCTATTAATAAAAATTTGCTAGAATTGTACTTTCGTTTACATTAAGCGTTTTTAACACTTTTAAACATTTTTCAAGTGTGAATATGATTTCAATTTGTGTATATGTTCGTCTGTCTGTCTGCCCGTGCTTTAACTCCCATAAATATTTATGGAATCTTTTAAAACTGATATATGTTATCCAAGTTCACTATCGGGTGTTCCCTACTGAAAATGAAGTTTATACCTCTACTAGTTTGTGTACAGGGGCACCCAAAAATATTCGAAAGCTTTGTGTTCTATTAGAGGAGTTTCTATAAACCATATTTTAATAACTTTACTGTATGGAAACTTTAATGAAATTTTAATATGTTATTCAAGTTCCCTTTCGGATGTTTCCTATGTAAAATCGAGTACATTTCTAACTTTTTTGTGTGCAGGGACACTTAAAAGTATTCCAAAGCATTGCGTTCTGAGAGAGTTATTTTTATAAACCAAATTTAAATAATTTTACTTTGCACAAAGCTTAATGCAATCGAGATAAATCATTCGTATACACAAAAGAGTGCCTTCTATATAATATAGTATGATCATCATTAGATTTACAGGGCCACACAAAAATATTCAGTTACATTAAGAGCTATTAATAAAAATTTGCTAGAATTGCACTTTCGTTTACATTAAGCGTTTTAACACTTTCTTCTATTTTTAGTGGGAATGTGATTTGAATTTGTGTATCTGTCTGTCTGATTGTCTTCCTTTCTATCTGTTTGTTTCCGGCTCCAAGCGTCGGTAAATATTTTTAGAATTTTTTAAATATGATACAATCAAGTTCACTATGGAATGTTCCCTATTTAAAATGACAGTAATAGATCCTGTGCAACTAGTTTACAGAGATAACAACACAAAAAAAAAAAAAAAAAAAAAAAAAACAATGGATTAAGTTTTAGGAAAAAATTTTTTAAAAGATATATTTAAAATCTTTCGATTGTAAAAATCATAAAAACATTCTCACTCATTTTTAATATTGTAAAATAATGTTTTTTATAGAATATGATATGATTAACTTTTTCAGATTAAAAGTTATTCGGTACAACAATTACGTACAGTTGGAAAGTGTTACTTATCAATGCGTGCTGCATGCTTTTTCTTTCTTGTTTTATCTTATGAATAATTAAGTTGAGTTAAAATTATTTTCAAACTATTAAAAACCACCCTAAAAGGAATACATTTAATAAAATGGCATCTGTCAACGTAAAAGTAAAGTAAAACTTTAATATTTGATTCCTCGAAGTACACTGTGTCCCAAAAGTTTAGACAATCAATAAAATTTGCATTAACATAAAAAGTAATAAGGTACAATTAAAATTCGTGATATAGGTAATAAACAAAAACAGTTTTGCTGATATACACATATAAATTATGATCAAAGGTTTGAAATTATAAAATGTACATTAAATTAGATAAAAATGTGCTGTCCCAAAAGTATAGACACCTGTAAGTGTTTTTGGCTTTACATTTATAAAAGTAACTAAAAACTTACTTTTAATATTGAATTGTATTGCCACGACACTTTATAACATGAAATACACGTTGTTCCATAGAATTAATTAAGCACTGAATTACAGAAGAAGGTATTTTATACCAAGTTTTGTCAATTGCAGTTTTTAAGTCATTTTATGCATGTATATATTGCTTTCCATTTTTATATATTTTACGAGATGAGATCTCACAGTACTTTTTGAAATTCTGGAAGTTGATGCAATTGCACGCACAGATAAATTATCAACTGAAGCCTTATTTAATAACATTCTATCATCACGTAGCGTTGTTTTCTTTGGTTTCCGACTCGCTTTCGAGTATTCCATGTTCCATCTGATCTCCTAACTCTATAAAAACTGCTCGAGGATCTCTCTATTCTTCTCAATATTTGTACAGGATTTTGTCCTTGCGTTTTTAATTGTAAAATCTTAATAATTTCCTCTTTAGAAATTTCTTTAGAACATGGCATTTTTTAACAGAATACGCTGGAAACATCTTTTCCGAATCACAAACAAAACAATACATTGAACTCATTAAATTATTATGCTAAATATATAGCAGACGACATTTCAATCAAAGGAAAAAATTATTCTGCATTTATAGAAGCAGACGACAATAAAAATATTTTATTTTGTGAACAAAAATGTAAAAGAAAACATGCAATGCTGTATTGTGTCTATACTTCAGGGACATCACTTTTTTATATCATTTAATGTACATTTTATAATTTCAAACCTTTGATCATAATTCATATGTGTGTATCAGCAAAACTGTTTTTATTTATTGCCTATCTCACGAATTTTAATTGTACCTTATTAATTTTTATGTTAATGCAAATTTTACTGATTGTCTAAACTTTTGGGACACGGTGTACACTTTAAAACATTACCGCTTGCTTTATTTTATTTTATTTAGATAAATTATTATAAAAATAAATCAATCATTTACTTTCAATTTAATGTCACCCGCACTCGCTTCGTATTTCGCGAGATGACAGACAACTACATGATAAAACCGATTTAGCAAGGCTACTATATGCAGATAAGAAGAGCATGCGCGGACAGTTACTTGACGTCAATGAAATTTTAAGCCAGTAATATGCTTGATTTGGCGTGCGTAATTTTCCAAACTTGAAGTTGGTCTGAGATAGCCTTGAATTAGCAACTTTGCTCTGTCATGGTAAATTCACTTGAAAGCCAACCTTGTTTCAAGGAAGTGTGCTGTGTGGGGTCATGCCAAGGCCTTAGAGAAAAGTACAGCAAAGTATCCCATCGATCGAGTGTTATGCAAGACCTATTCGATCTCAACCGGAAGTAAATCCTTTATGCAAGACAATGTGTTTTTAGGAGCCATGCCGAAAAGAATTATTATTGGACTTTTAGAAAATAGTGCCTACACTGGACAATATGATTTAAATCCCTTTTATTTCTATCATCACAAGGTCAACTTTTTAAGTGTTTACGTGGATGGACAACCCGTACCCAGCAAACCCTTGGAATTGGATTTCGAAGAAAATAACTATATAAGAGCGTATCATCGTTTGATTTCGGGATTTAACCGGGATACCGGCATTTATCTGACCCGAGAGGACTTTGCGAACGGACATACTTTGTATGCTTTCGACCTGAGCCCTGATATGTGTGACGGACCCCATCTGAATCTACAGCAACAAGGAAATTGAAATCAAGTTTGCGGACACCTTAGAAAGAACCACGACTGTATTGGTGTATGCGAAATTTGAAAACATTATAGAAATTAGTAAAACACGACATGTGTTGTGTGACTTCCCCAACTGAAAATGAATTCTATAGAAATCGAGACTATTTTATCCCACGATCCAGTGACCAAGAAATACTTTTCCGGTGTTTTCCCCAGTGATCAATTACCCAAGAAGATCGAGCGTTATCCTGCATGTTTTGTATGCAACGTGGACAAGTCTACAGAAGCCGGAAGCCACTGGGTGGCATTCTACCTATCCTCCCCTACAGAAGCGGAATTCTTTGATTCCTATAGAAACAAGCCAAACTTTTTTAAAGGACCTATATCGAACTATGTATCTCAATTTTCACGAGTGGTGTTTAATCCACTTCCGCTGCAAAGTCATGTGACAGCTCTTTGTGGTCAATTTTGTGTGTATTATATTTATTGCCGATGTCGTGGCAAAACTTTGAAAGATTTTTTAAAGCAGTTTGTAACTGAGAATATATGTAACGACCATAGAGTCTATAATTTTGTATCCAAACGATTTCGCACACGTGCTCCTTTTTATCAATAAAAAACAATTTATAATGTAAACCTATGTGTCTGTGTTTATTTAGAATGGAGTTTCCACGCTTTCAACACCCTTTTACAATGCTCTTAGCAGGCCCCACGCGGGTCGGTAAGAGTTGGTTTCTGCGGGATTTACTGGCAGAACGACGGCATATGTTTAACCCTCCTCCCGATAAAGTCGTTTGGTTTTACGGCATCTCTCAAAAGCTTTACGAGGAAATTCCCGACGTGACGTTCGTGGAAGGGTTTCCTTCTAATTATCGGGAATATTTAGGTACCCATTCTTTAATGATTTTAGATGATTTGATGGTGGAATGTGGGGGTGATGAACGATTAACCCACCTCTTTACCAAAGGAAGTCACCATTTAAATTTAAGTATTATTTTTATTACTCAAAACCTTTTTCATAAAGGTAAAGAAATGAGAGGTATTTCCTTAAACAGTCAGTACTTAGTACTTTTTAAAAATCGTCGGGACATGAGTCAAATTACGCACTTGGGTAGACAATTATACCCGAGATCAACTCAGTTTTTCCAAGAAGTGTTCGAGGATGCTACCAAACAACCCTTCTCTTATTTGTTGGTGGATTTAAGGAATGAAACCCCCGAAGGAATGCGACTCAGAACGCGTATATTACCGGGGGAAACCCAATTTGGGTACGAGCCCAAAAAAGGTTTAAAAGGAAAGCCCTACCGATTTTAATTCAGTTGTGATCATGACGTTAACGAGGAAACAACTTCGAGACTTGGAGCTTATAAAGTCTTGTCCTCAAACCTTACGCAAGCATTTGTTAAAAAAATTACCGACTCGATCTGTGAAGGCTATTTGCGAATGCACCCTGAACGTATTAAAAGGAAACGTGCCTCTCTCCTGTCATCAGAAAAGGTCTTTAAGGAAATATAAGACGACTCTTCGAAAAATTGGTACCAAGAAAGGAAGTTTATTCAACAAGAAAAAATTGATTGTTCAACACGGCGGATTTTTAAATATTTTAATCCCGGCTGCATTGTCTGTTTTAACCGGCATCATCAATGGAATTCGCAGCTAAGTATGCGTTGGTACCGGAAGAAGAATTTTCTAAGCATACGCCTTCTAAAAAGCAAATGACGGAATTTGATTTAGCTATGGCTAAAATATTAAATAGTTCTCTACCGGATCACGAAAAAATTCAGCACTACTACGAACTCTTAAAAAGAAAAATGGATTTGCAAGAATATAATTTGCCTTGGATGTCTAAACAACTCGAAGAAGAACCTGAAAAAGTGGAACCTAAACAAGTAGAGCCAATAAAACAAGAACCCCAAGAAGACTATGAAACCTTTGTGTTATCATCTGTAGCTAAACCCATGAAGAAACAAGCCGAAGCCTTATTAAATTTTCTCAAGTCTCATTCAAACAAGTTTAAGTGGAACCCGAAAGGAGAGATTGCTTACAACGGAAGGACCATGGAACATTCTAATTTAGCGGAACTCTTTCATTTCATCTTTTCTGTGAATAAAAAACCACCTATTACAGGACAAAGTGAATTTTTGCAAGCCTTGAAAGATATGGGAGTACCCCAAAGTATTATTAAGAATCGATATTTGTCTTCAAGAAAAAACATTGTCAAACAGAAAAAGAAACTTATTGTAAAAAAACCTGTTGTTAAACTCAACCCTGTAACCTGGGAAACATACTAAATAAAATGAATTTGTATCTATCCATACGTGTGATTATTTATAGAATAAAATACACTTACCTGAAAACACGTCCTACTCCAACGGCTACCTTGAGAGGAATGAATGATAAGGAGACTTCTTATGAGCGACGCGAGGTCACGTGATTAGGGCGACGTCACGAGTGATGTGATTGGCTATGCTTAGTCGCGTGGTGAGTGACGTCACGAGTTATCTGATTGGCTACCTCTGGTCACGTGACGAGAGTCTTATCTTATCAGAGATTGCTTATCAGCGATCACGGCTCAGTCTACCATTTGATTTCGTGTGTGTTGGTTGTCTCGTCATGTCTGCAGTGAGTTTCACGGAAAACGGACTGAATGTCCAGTATGTTTCAAACTTCATCGAAAAGGAACAAGCAGATCGGTATTTTGCCGGGTTAAAAACTTTACCTTTCTACACGCCAACCTTTAGAATTCATGGAAAAAGTTTTAAGCCTAAAAGACAAGTTCTGGGATACGGCGATTCAACTTTGAGTTATGCCTTCAGCGGAACTCATGTGCCTGCTAACCCTTGGACACGTCTGATATTGGAGCTGCGGAACCGAGTGGAAAAATGGACGGCTTCTACCGTCAACTATGTTCTGCTAAACCTCTACAGCAATAGATACAGCTACATACCTCAACATAAAGACAACGAAAGTGGATTAGATGCAACTTTCCCCATCGTAGTCCTCAGCTTTGGTGCCGAACGAACAATTGAATTCAAGAAGCCTAAAACACCTTCTACTTTGATTTCATTAGAACATGGTTCTCTCTACAGTATGTTAAAGCCTACGAACGAACTGTTTACCCACGGCATTGCACCGAATCCTATCGTCAAAGATATGAGAATCAGCCTGACTTTTCGTCACTTAATACCCAACCCTATCATGCCACCTTTAAAGAAACCAAGACTTGATATAAGTGATGCTTCATCCAGTGCATGCGATACTTTGAAAAACTGATTGTGATACTTCGAAAAACTCTCATTGTGATACTTCTGTTAAAAACTGTTCTCAAGACATGTGTGAAGAATTGAATGTGAATGATTGGTTAAACCAATGGGTACGTGAACAATCTTGGGATCCTATACGAGGTGAATTTAATTTAAACTTTAGCATTTTTTTACAAATTGTAATAGAAAAGAATTTTAATGTGAGAATCCACATTCGTAATTTTAAAGAATTACATACAGGTCAATGGATACCTACTAAAGAAGGCGTTGTAATGACAGCTCAGACATGGTATTATTTTCAAAGTAAGATTGAAAATTTTAATTTTGAATCAGTAAATGATAGTTTTATTTCTAACAATCAATTAATAATGGCTTACATAGATGAGGATTATTGTACTTTACAGCAAATGTTTTCTTTAAATCCTTCTGGCTTTTATTTAAAACCGAATGTCATTAAATTGTCCAAGGATCAAATTTTTAGGCTTAGAGAACTCAAAATGAGAATAACTCATTTTATTATTGATGCAATATTCACCGTTCAACTTCCTATGTTAATTCTAAATAAACCCCTTGTGTGTATTTCTCATGAAAATGAGCAAAGTGCTAAGGAAATCTTACTCGATTTTATCGTGTATGAAATTCAGTTAGGAATTGAAAATTTATTTCAATGTGACGGGTGTGTTTTTAATTCAGACGATCAAAATTCACACGAGTGTTTAATGAAATCTATGTTTGAAAAATATCAATTATATCGTGAAGAAATACTTTTAAAATTAAATATGCATGCTATTGTTAAAAAAATTAATTGTTCCTGTCATTACAATGGCGATTTCTTTAAACAATTGAATATGACCTTTTATGAAAAATATATTGAAGATACTTTATCCAAAAAGTAATGTGTGTGTTTATGAAAACGACTTCTTTAACCAATTGTATCCAAAAAGTAATGTGCGTATATATTTTATGGATTTTCAATAAATAGATTGAAACTGAATATCTGTGTCTGTCTGTCTTATTTTGAAATATTTTATTGATTTTATTTCTTAAAAGATTTAATTAGAAATATTTTATTTCATAAAAGATTCTATGAATTTATAAGTTTGAAATGACTATTTCATTTCTTAAAACAATTTATTTTTATGAGATTCACTGTCTAGGGATTTAATAATTTAAAAAATATATTTCTTAAAACATATAAGTTTGGAATGACTATTTCTTAAAACAATTTATTTTTAAGAGATTCACTTTATAGGGATTTAATAATTTTAAAGATATATTTATTAAATCATATAATAAAACCATTTCCTATGCATTTAATAACTTATATTCGGGAAAAATATTGTTTCGAAAAGATATATTTTATTTCGTAAAACATATAATAAAACCATTTATTCATGAAACAATCCACTTGAAAAAATATTTTTTAATAATCAAATTGAAATAATAATTGTTATTTTCCATTAATTAAAAGTGTAGGCATTATCTCTTCATTAGAAATATGCAAATGAGTATGTTTCATATCTCCCATAAGATATTATACCTGTACGAACATGGAGGGGATGACTCACCTTGGAAAATCCACGAGGGGAAATATGCAAATGAATCAACCACTATGATGATGAATCAGAATTCGAGAAGTTTCTCGTAAGATCTACAGAGGTGAGTCAGGGTGACGCATGGGGGAAACCCCCTTATCTAGATAAGCCGCTGCAACTCAATTCTCGGGTCATTCGTAGATTATCTACTGCGCAGTTAAGACGTACTTTGTGTTCTCTCCTTTAGCGACGCTCGCGAAGTTTTCTTCCCGGAAATTTGCTGTGTGTTTACCGCATCGTTTAGTGTGATTTTCCCGTACTTGGATAATGGAAGGATTCACCATCGACAATCAACCTATGGATGTTGAAAATGCAGTAAGTATATTTATCTAGTGATCATTGATTTTAATTAATTTTCTAACTGTGTTTAATCATTTTTAATGAAATATGAGATATTAAATTGTAATAAGAATTCTTTAACTTATTATTACTTTTTACGATATGTTAAAGAATAAATTTGATTTACACTATGCAAAAATAGAATGAGTTTAAAATCTATTTTATTTATAATGTGTTAAATTTCATTTCGAATCTTTATTTTGTTAAATGAGAAATCTATTTTATTTATATTATGTTAAAATCTATTTTTATTTATAATGTGTTTAAAATAAATTTAATTTCGAATCTTTAATTTGATAAATGCGAAATCTATTTTATTTCATTCAATAAACTACATAAAGCGAAATTTAAGTATGTGTAAAACTTGTTTATGCTTAGAAATTATTTATTCTATAAGTGAAAATCTATTTTATTTATAATATGTTAAAAATAAATTTGATTTACACTATGCTAAAATCTATTTTTATTTATAATGTGTTTAAAATAAATTGAATTTCAAATCTTTATTTTGACAAATGGGAAATCTATTTGATTTATATTGTGTTTAAAATAAATTTAATTTCGAATCTTTAATTTGATAAATGTGAAATCTATTTTATTTCATTCAATAAACTATATAAAGTGAAATTTAAGTATGTGTAAAATCTGTTTATGGCTAGAAATTTAAGTATGTGTAAAATCTGTTTATGCTTAGAAATTATTTATTCTATAAGTGAAAATCTATTTTATTTATAATATGTTAAAAATAAATTTGATTTACACTATGCTAAAATCTATTTTTATTTATAATGTGTTTAAAATAAATTGAATTTCGAATCTTTATTTTGACAAATGGGAAATCTATTTGATTTATATTGTGTTTAAAATAAATTTAATTTCGAATCTTTAATTTGATAAATGGGAAATCTATTTTATTTCATTCAATAAACTACATAAAGCGAAATTTAAGTATGTGTAAAACTTGTTTATGCTTAGAAATTATTTATTTTATAAGTGAAAAACTTTGTATAGAAATTTTAATAAGTTTATTTATTTTTTTACAATCATATGACATAGAAATTATTTTATAAGTGAAAAACTTTTTAATTAGAAGATTTAATTAAAACTTATTCTCATAAGTTTAAACTAAAAATTTATTATTCTAATAATTTATTTCCTTACAAAATTTATGACTCATACTTCGTTTAAAGGTGCTTTTTATATTATTCAAATCAGAAGTTATTATTATTATTGTTTACTTATGAGAAACTTAATTTGCATTCATTATAAATAAAAAATTTAATTATTAACTAGAAAATCAGTTTACTTATAATTTTCATCAACTAGTGTTGTTTATTTAATTTCCAACATCCTATACTTTGTGATTTATATAGTAATTATCGCTTATACAATAAAATGTTAGTGTTCAAGTAGATTCATGTTCACTCATGTTTAGGATGACTCATCGTTTGATGAGTCATCGCATAGCTTATACAATAAAATGTTAGTGTTCAAGTAGATTCATGTTCACTCATGTTTAGGATGACTCATCGTTTGATGAGTCATCACATAGCTTATACAATAAAATGTTAGTGTTCAAGTAGATTCATGTTCAGACATGTTTAGGATG
Source organism: Salticus scenicus (assembly GCA_963930645.1). Classification (NCBI taxonomy): domain Eukaryota; kingdom Metazoa; phylum Arthropoda; class Arachnida; order Araneae; family Salticidae; genus Salticus; species Salticus scenicus. Next base: position 44,982,817 of record OZ005658.1, read on the forward strand.
ACTCATCGTTTGATAAGCTATCAATTAGATTATACTTATTTAATTTATTTATGTTGTATAAAAGTTAGAATTGCATAACCTTTTGTTTATTAAATCTTTAACTAGGAGAATTTATTTTTCTAAAAATTTTTTTAAAATTTGCATACCTAATCCTATGTTTAGTTAAAATAGTGTATTGGTTTATTAAAATAGTAGCGTGTATGTATAAAAGTTAGATTTATTAAATCTTTAACTAGGAGAATTTATTTTTCTAAAATTTTTTAAAGTTGCATACCTAATCCTATGTTTTGATAAAATAGTGTATTTGGATTATTAAAATGGTAGCGTGTATGTATAAAAGTTAGATTTGTATAACCTTTTGTATATCAAATCTTTAACTAGGAGAATTTATTTTTCTAAAATTTTTTAAAGTTGCATACCTAATCCTATGTTTTGATAAAATAGTGTATTTGGATTATTAAAATGGTAGCGTGTATGTATAAAAGTTAGATTAATTAAATCTTTAACTAGAAGAATTTATTTTTCTAAAATTTTTTTAAGTTGCATCCTATGTTTATAAAATGATTCGTTTATTTAATGACTCATCGAATAGATTAAATTTATTTATTTATGTTGTATAAAAGTTAGATTTGTATAACCTTTTGTATATCAAATCTTTAACTAGAAGAATTTATTTTTCTAAAATTTTTTTAAGTTGCAACCTATTCGTTTATTTTCAGTTGGGTATTTCCTTCGGTATACCCGATGACGAACTTCATATGCTTTGTACTCTTGGGGAAATGAATGATGAGGAGTGGCGAAACCCCCAATGGGACGACGCCGCCCAACCTGAAGCCGACCCTGAACCCCAACCTGAGGTCCAACCTGAAGCCCAACCTAAAGCCCAATCTGAACCTTCTAAGGTATGTATTGTTTTGCATTAAAAATGAGAGTGTTTCGTTTTACAAAAGTTTGAAAAATTGTCCCTTTTACAAAAGTTAAAAAAATTGTCTTTCTTATTATAGGTTCAACCTGTTTGCCCTACTTGTGGGAAATCTTTTTCTAGAAGTCGGGATTTGACTAGACACAAGAAAACACACAACACAGAAAAAATGTTCGTGTGTCTCATTTGTCATAAGGAATTCTCCAGAAAGGATGCTTTAAATAGACACCGAAAATCGCATCAGTCCACGAGTGAATTACAAGAATCTGTAGATCCTCAGCCAGGTCCTTCTAAGGTATGTATTATTTCTTAAAGTTTTTGTTTTGTGATATTTTGAAAAATTGTAACACTTTGATTAAAAATTGTAACACTTTAATTAAAAAATCGTTTTTTTATTCTTTTATAGGGTTTCTCCTGTTCTGTGTGTTTGAAGGAGTTCTCCAGAAAGGATGCCTTAAACCGACATAAGAAGTTACATGATGCTGACACTTCCACCTATCAATGTGCTACATGCCAACGAAAGTTTAGTCGCCTGGATGAGTACAACGCACATCTAAAGACACATAACTACCCCTGCAAAGAATGCCAGTCCACCTTCTCCTCTAAGTCATCATTAATGAACCATATGCGAGTTCACCATTCAAATAGCCTAAGTGAGAGCCGGAAGAAACCGAAAACGACTCCTCCACCACTCTCTCGCTGACGACCCTATACACAAGCTTTGAACACGTTTAAGACGGTGCTCATTGAACCTACTGAAGCCACTCGGTACGATGTGAAAATCTTTTTAGAGTCTATTCGTGCCGAGATACATGAAAACATCCTACAGGAATTATATGAGAAAGATTCGATCAAATGGTACCTGGTAATAAAAGTCTGCTTTGAAAGAGAGACAGCCGAAGGAGAACTGGAAATTATGGATGCGTACTTCAGAACACCCTGCTACCAGCAACACACTCTTGATTTAATTGATGATCAAATAAGTGTAGGATTCATGAAGATTATTCAAAACTACGAAGAGTTCTTAGAGAGAGGTTCCGGCTGGGTGCTGAGAAACATCTACTACCTAGAATTCAAGTCTGCTAAATATAACCCCTTGAGAGCGAGCAGCTATCAAGAATTGCCAGCTAAACTGCTTGCCAAGAAAGCTATCTTAAATATACAGAACAGAGATAACAAGTGCTTCCTATGGTGTCTGCTAGCACACAAACTGAGTTTAGACTACACAAGCCATCCTCATCGAGTCTCCCACTATTTACCTCATGAAAATGAAATCAAGATGGGTAATGTTCAGTATCCTGTTCCCATCTCAAAAATAGGCCTCATAGAAAAACTGAACAATCTTAGAATCAACGTCTTCGGCTACGAAAACTCTAAAGTGACCATTTTAAGAATTAAGTAGAAGATGTTGAAGCTATCAACTTATTACTCCTTGCGAACGAGGAAGGTGCCCACCACTATTGTTTAATCCGGAACTTTTCCAGATTGATGGGAGACCGCACAAAACATCGTTGCACACAGTATTATTGTTATAGGTGCCTGCATGGTTTTTCGACAGAACTTTTGTTAAAAGACCATGAAACAAACTGCAAAAAACACACTGCCCAAGCCATTGAGATGCCCAGCAAGAAGAAAAATATACTAGAGTTCACGGGAACCCATCTTCAACACCCTATCAGCTATATCATCTATGCAGACTTTGAAAGTTTGTTAGAACCTATTGCATCAGTTGCTCCATCCTCATCAAACTCCTACCTGCAACATACAGCCCGTCATACACCCTGCGGTTACGCTTATGTAATCGTAGGGTCTGATGGAAAAGCCGACAAGCCCATCTTTAGCTATCGAGGAGAGAATGCAGTCAAGCATTTTCTAGAAAATATCATCATGGAAAAAGATATCCTTGAAGACAAACTACGAGAAATTAAGCCTATGAAGCTCTCTACCCAAGAAGAGGAGGCGTTCCAAAATGCTACAAGGTGCAGCATATGTCTTCAACCCCTGTTACCCGGATGCATTAAAGTTCGGGATCACAATCACGAAACTGGAGTTTTTAGAGGTGCCGCCCATGCTAGCTGCAACCTTAATTTTAAGCAGCCTATGAAGATTCCCGTGGTTTTCCACAACTTGAAGAATTATGATGCCCACCATATTATGACAGAATTAGGCCATTTTCAAGACCATCAGATACAAGTTATCGCAACAACATTAGAAAAATATATATCATTCACTTTGAAGAAACCTAACAGTCCTGTACAACTCGTCTTTCTTGACTCCTTCCAATTTTTGCCTGCTTCGTTAGAAAAGTTAGTGAAGAATTTGGATATTAGCCAGTTTAACATTCTAAAAGACCACTTTAATTCAAGTACCGATCTAAGTCTCCTCACCAGAAAAGGAGTATACCCCTATGACTACATTACTGGATTTGATAAATTCCAAGAAACAGTGTTGCCGCCTCCATCAGCGTTTTTCAACTCTCTTACGAACGAAGCCGTCGAAGAATCTGATTATCAACATGCAAAAAACATATGGGAAGTCTTCCAGATAAGAAACCTCGGCGAGTCGCCCTTCTAGATCTTGCTTGCCCGGGAAATCTGGCGGGAATCATCTGTTCATACCTCTCACATCGTAAAATCCTAGTAAACTGGGGTGACGGTACTTCCGAGCATCCCCAAACCAAGGGTTGCCCACAGGGATCGTGCCTTGGGCCAATCCTTTGGAATCTATTGGCCGACAAGATCCTCAAGCGCATGAACTCTGCGGGTTTCACTACGTATGCGTATGCAGATGACTTCTCCCTGATCCTCTCGGGCCGCATTAGGAAAAACCTGGAGGACCAGGCCCAGGAGGCCCTGTCCCTCTTTAGTAATTTCTTAAAAGAACTAGACCTAAAATTATCCCCCTCCAAAACCTTTGCACTAACATTAGCCTTCCCAAGATCACTTAAGCGTAATCCCAAGATACGGATAGACGGCGTCAGTGTCCATCACGTTGAAAATATCAAAATTCTAGGTATCACTTTTGACCGTCACCTCAACTGGCTCGCTCACGTAAAGGATCTAAAAGCAATGACCATATATAACAACTCAGCGAAAATGGTCGGAAAGAGGTGGGGCATCTCCACCTCTTTTTTGAAGACATGGTACTCTACAATCATTGAAAAGATTTTTACGTACGGAGCAGCCATTTGGGGAGGTCACCTAAGAGTACAAGCCATAACAGGCCTCAATTCTGCTCAACGCCCGTTCCTCTTGCAAATTGCAAGAGGATACAGAACAATATCAACTGACGCCCTCACCGTTATCACTGGGATTCCCCATGCCCACCTGCAGGTCTCCCAAACGTTTCTAAAAACTCAGATTCTGCAACTCAAAGACCCAGACTTAACGAATACAGTTTTCCCGCAAAGCCCTATTCAAACCTTAACCTGCAGTTGGGACATTCACCCAGGCAAGGATGTTGCCCCACTTATTACTAATTGCTCAAAAAATAGTTTCTCTCCTACTGCTCCGATGGCGATCTTCACAGATGGTTCCAAAACGGAAACTGGGGTCGCAGCAGCGTTCTGCGTGCTGGATCACGGCTCCGTGGTCCATCGGTGGTCCTGCAGGCTCGAAGACTATAACAGCGTTTTTCAGGCCGAGATCTACGCAATAGAAAGAGCTCTAACATGGGCAATTAGAGATGTGAGAGGGGAAAAAACCCGGGTTTAAACCAAGGAATAAACCCGGTTTTTTGGGAAGGGAATTTTGAAAGTTTCCAAAACAAGGGAATTTTGAAAGTTTTCACAAATTGCGAATTTATCTTTTTTTTTTCCCTTACATTAGAGATGTTCTAAGGCATTTCAAAATGTTACCGCACATTCAGATGTTTTTTATGATCTTTCAATTTTTAAATAGTGCTTTTAAAGTCTATAAATTTAAAAAGTACAAGTTTCAAATTTCATTAATTAATAGACTTATTCTCTGTTATTGCCGTATATTTATATTTTAGTTCTGACTGTATACACACAGAGTTCAATATAACACTTTCTTTTTCTTTTCTTTCTTTCTTCCCTTTTTTTTTTTTTTTTTTTTTTTTTTTATCGCAATCGCATGTTTTAGATGGATATCTTTAACATTTTATTTCAAAAATAAAACAAAAATGCTTCAAAATATTCTGCATTTACTAAAACAATCTGAGAAATATTATTTCAATTAAAATTTAAACAATATTAATATGCAAAAAATAAATGAAGAAAGAAATAACAGCCAAATTATTAATTATTAGCTATTGAATATTTTATGTATTCATTTAATGCATTAAAAAAATATTGCTTGAATTCTTAATAACCGAAGAACTCATGTTCAATTTTGTTCCCCGTGCTCTTTGAGTGATTATAACAAAATTTCATCAACTAATGTGAAATTTTGTTCGATGAATTATAATAAAATTTAATAATTTTAAAGTATTTTTACCATAATTTAATTTCATTGTATTATTTTTTATATCATATTTTATTATGGTATTCATTAAAAAAAAGAAAAAAATTAAAGTTATTTAAATAGGCAGGCAAAACTTCATCATTTATTATTGTCAATAACGTAAACATTCATTTTTTTTAGAATTTTCTGTAAAATAATCCCATAATTGTTGATATCACTTTTATTTAAGCAAATAGAATAAAAATTATATTGAAACAAGTTGTTTGGTATACCTTAAAAAAGTGAAATTAAATCTAAACATTGAATATTAGTTTCTTCCCATCAAAATTTCCAAAGTTCCCAAAATTCCCGGTTTAAACCCGAAAATTCCCATGTTTATTCCCCAGAAGCAAAATTCCCGGGTTTTTTACATCTCTATGGGCAATCGATGAGCAAATTAAAAGCGATCTCAGCATCTACAGTGATAGTCTCTCGGGCCTCCAGGCAATCGCTAGGCATCGGAGCAGACATCAGCAAATTTTAAAAATTAAAAAACTTCTAATGAATCCGGAATTAAAATGCTCCCTGGCACACGTTTCTGCCCACAGGGGAGTCGAAGGCAATGAAATAGCTGATTCGCTGGCTAAAGAAGCCACAGAATTCTCCACAAAAATCTCTTTACTACCCGCCCCTCCCTCCTATGTTAAAAACAAGATTAAGACCCTCTTCAACCTAAAATGGCAAGACCTGTGGAATAATTCAGAGAAGGGAAGACACACCTTCTCTATGATCCCACAGGCACGCAAAAATACCTGGTCGTTAACACCCCCAATCACAGCTTTCCTAACGGGTCATGGACCCTTCCCCTCATATCTCTGTAGGTTTCATTGCCGTCGCTCTCCCCTGTGTCCTTGTGGAGAGGAGGGAACTCCAAATCATTATTATTTTTCATGCCCCTTAACACTGAACTATCACTTAAGAAATCCTACTCCGCGTCCAAGCGATTGGCTTGAAAACATTTTAAAAAGAAAACCTCTAATACAAAAACTTAATAAAATCTACTCTCTCTTAATGGAAATTTCAAACCTAATAGACTAAATTTAACACTAGTATCCAAATTCCTCTTCTTTCTTCCCTAAATATTCCTTTCTATTAAACAACTTCACCCTGATGCCTTCAGTGAGCCCGAAGTCTCTGTAGTAGTCCTCAAGTGAAGTTCACTACTGTCATCAGATGTCACAACATCCTTCATGCTGTAATCCTCCTCCGGGTAACTGCAAGCCGTCAGAAAGTTTTCCCACCTAGTGAAGCTCTGCATCTCAAGTTTTACAAGTCCAAAATTATTCTCAGTCAGCATGCCATCTGTCGCGTGGGGTTGGCTGGACCCGGCATGCTGACCAAACATATCTTGTAAATTTCTGATAAATGCTGTAAAAAATCATCGCCCACTGTCGCGGGCAGGCTGGAAGTTCTCAGCCTGGCGATGAACTGCTGTAATTTTATCCAATTTCCAATAAACGTCTGGCAGGGCTGGAACTAGCCCTTTGATCCTCCTGCGTGCAGGGGGTTCACTTCGGGAGCAGCTCTACTTGGACTTCGGTCCTCGTATAGCTCAACACCGCTCTTCGAGCGGTGAGCCGGGGCTGCCCCCCTGTTCAAACCTCGGCGAGTATCATGACCTGTATGTGAAGACAGATGTTTTACTCCTTGCCGATGTCTTACAAAATTTTAGAAGTCTTTGCTTACACTATTATAACATCGATGCTGCCCATTTATACACCTCTCCTGGACTGTCCTGGCAAGCCTGTCTGAAGATGACTGATGTTAAGCTAGAGCTGCTTACGGATATCAACATGCTGCTGTTTATTGAAAAAGGGGTGCGCGGGGGTGTGTCGCAGATTTCACACCGTTTCGCTGTTGCAAACAACCCGCACACTCCTCACTACGACTCGAGTAAGCCCTCTAGTTATATCATGTACTGGGATGCGAACAACCTTTACGGTTGGGGTATGTCCCAGTACATGCCTTATGGCAAGTTTCAATGGATGGACCCCTCTAACATTACTGAAGATTTCATCATGAACATACCCAAAGATGCAGCAGAAGGCTTCATTTTTGAAGTGAATTTGGAGTACCCGACAAATCTGCATGACCTCCACAATAGCTACCCACTTGCACCTGAAAGAATGACCGTGACAGAAGAAATGCTCTCCACCTATGCCAAGTCCTTGTTGCAGAACCAAAAGTATTCAGGAACACCCAAACTCATTCCAAACCTTCACAATAAATCAGAGTATGTTGTACATTACAGAAATCTACAGTTATACCTAAAACTCGGAATGAAGCTATTAAAAGTGAACAAGGTTTTGAAATTTCACCAAGCACCCTGGCTTAAAAAGTATGTAGACTTCAACACAGATAAACGAAAATCTGCAAAGAACAGCTTTGAGAAAGATTTCTTTAAACTGTTGAACAATAGCGTCTATGGAAAGACCATCGAAAATTTGAGAAAACGTCGTAACATAGAACTGTGTAACAATGAAGTCAGAGCCCAAAAATTAGTTGCATCACCGAATTTCACAACTTTTAAAGAATTTTGCAATAACCTCGTAGCTGTGGAGAGAACAAAACCCACCATCCTGATGAATAGGCCGATATACGTGGGTTTCTGTATCCTTGAATTAGCAAAGTTGTTCATGTACGACTTTCACTACAATTTCGTTATGAAAAAGTATGAAAGTCGTGCAACTTTGTTGTTCACGGATACAGACTCCTTGACGTACTGTATCCAGACAGCAGACATGTATCAAGATATGAAGGAAGATCAGCACCATTTTGACTTCTCAGAGTATCCAGAAAATCACCCGCTATATTCTACAACTAACAAAAAGGTCCTTGGAAAGTTTAAAGACGAACTCCACAGTCAAGCTGCCTACAAATTCATTGGATTAAAGCCAAAAATGTATGCCATACAGTCAGCTGGTGGTGAAAAGAAGACAGCAAAAGGCATATCAACATGCATCTTAAGGAAAAAATTAAGTGTTCAAGACTATCAAGAATGCCTGCAAAAGGAGATAGCCACGTATGAGCAACAAACCAGAATCCTACAAGAACGTCATCAACTCTATACAGTTAATCAAAACAAAAAGTGTTTATCTCCTTTTGATGACAAGAGGTATCTGCTAGATGATGGAATCACCAGTCTGGCTTATGGCCATTACAGAATACCGCAGCATCCATAGTGAAAATTTTTGTATATATTGTTCCTGCACCTTGTATATATTTTTAAATTGTTCCTGCATCTATGTAAATTGTACAGATTGTTTCGCACCTATAAAGATTGTTCCTTCACCCTGTATATATCAATTGTTTCTGCATCCATGAAGATTGTTCCTGCACCTTGTATATATCAATTGTTTCTGCAACCATGAAGATTGTTCCTGCATCCTGTATATATCAATTGTTTCTGCAACCATGAAGATTGTTCCTGCACCCTGTATATATTTTAAATTGTTTCGCACCTATGAAGATTGTTCCTGCACCCTGTATATATCAATTGTTTCGCACCTATGAAGATTGTTCCTGCACCCTGTATATATCAATTGTTTCGCACCCATGAAGATTGTTTCTGCACCTATGAAGATTGTTTCTGCACCTTGTATATATCAATTGTTTCAAACCTATGAAGATTGTTCCTGCACCCTGTATATATTTTAAATTGTCTCTGCAACCATGCATAATCTCTTAAAAGAACTAGACCTAAAATTATCCCCCTCCAAAACCTTTGCACTAACATTAGCCTTCCCAAGATCCCTTAAGCGTAATCCCAAGATACGGATAGACGGCGTCAGTGTCCATCACGTTGAAAATATCAAAACTCTAGGTATCACTGTTGACCGTCACCTCAACTGGCTCGCTCACGTACAGGATCTAAAAGCAATGACCATATATAACAACTCAGCGAAAATGGTCGGAAAGAGGTGGGGCATCTCCACCTCTTTTTTGAAGACATGGTACTCTACAATCATTGAAAAGATTTTTACGTACGGAGCAGCCATTTGGGGAGGTCACCTAAGAGTACAAGCCATAACAGGCCTCAATTCTGCTCAACGCCCGTTCCTCTTGCAAATTGCAAGAGGATACAGAACAATATCAACTGACGCCCTCACCGTTATCACTGGGATTCCCCATGCCCACCTGCAGGTCTCCCAAACGTTTCTAAAAACTCAGATTCTGCAACTCAAAGACCCAGACTTAACGAATACAGTTTTCCCGCAAACCCCTATTCAAACCTTAACCTGCAGTTGGGACATTCACCCAGGCAAGGATGTTGCCCCACTTATTACTAATTGCTCAAAAAATAGTTTCTCTCCTACTGCTCCGATGGCGATCTTCACAGATGGTTCCAAAACGGAAACTGGGGTCGCAGCAGCGTTCTGCGTGCTGGATCCATAGTGAAAATTTTTGTATATATTGTTCCTGCACCTTGTATATATTTTTAAATTGTTCCTGCATCTATGTAAATTGTAAAGATTGTTTCGCACCTATAAAGATTGTTCCTGCACCCTGTATATATCAATTGTTTCTGCATCCATGAAGATTGTTCCTGCACCTTGTATATATCAATTGTTTCTGCAACCATGAAGATTGTTCCTGCATCCTGTATATATCAATTGTTTCTGCAACCATGAAGATTGTTCCTGCACCCTGTATATATTTTAAATTGTTTCGCACCTATGAAGATTGTTCCTGCACCCTGTATATATCAATTGTTTCGCACCTATGAAGATTGTTCCTGCACCCTGTATATATCAATTGTTTCGCACCCATGAAGATTGTTTCTGCACCTATGAAGATTGTTTCTGCACCTTGTATATATCAATTGTTTCAAACCTATGAAGATTGTTCCTGCACCCTGTATATATTTTAAATTGTTTCTGCAACCATGAAGATTGTTCCTGCACCCTGTATATATTTTAAATTGTTTCGCACCTATGAAGATTGTTCCTGCACCTTGTATATATCAATTGTTTCGCACCTATGAAGATTGTTCCTGCATCCTGTATATATTTTAAATTTTTTCGCACCTATGAAGATTGTTCCTGCACCCTGTATATATCAATTGTTTCTGCATCCATCAAGATTGTTCCTGCACCCTGTATATATTTTAAATTGTTTCTGCATCTTGTATATATCAATTGTTTCGCACCTATGAAGATTGTTCCTGCACCCTGTATATATTTTAAATTGTTTCTGCAACCATGAAGATTGTTCCTGCACCCTGTATATATTTTAAATTGTTTCGCACCTATGAAGATTGTTCCTGCACCCTGTATATATCAATTGTTTCGCACCTATGAAGATTGTTCCTGCACCCTGTATATATTTTAAATTGTTTCTGCACCTATGAAGATTGTTCCTGCACCCTGTATATATTTTAAATTGTTTCTGCACCTATGAAGATTGTCTGAACCCATGGTTTGAAGACAACCTCAGAAAACTATGTGATGAGTTCTTCGGGTTGACATTTTTTATTTATTTTTATTTATTTTTTTTTTTTTAAGGAACTAACTCCCGCCTTGCTCTACGGAGTGAAAAGGGGCACCGCAGGGCCTCGGGAGGGCAGTCTCCCAGGCGCTCAAGGTGAACTCTTTCTTTCTCTTTCTCTTTCTTCTCTTTTTTTCTAACTTTATTCTTTCTACCTTTTTTCTTAAATTTGTATTCTCTTTCTAACTTTTTTCTATACATTTTCCTTTCACTTATTTCTCTAATTGTAAATTTTGTATGTATCTCTTTTCAGGTTAAGTCCCAAAAGATCGTGACGTCATCTCACTTCCCGCAAAACTTCAAAAAAATTTTGAAATCCCTAAAATTGTGAAAAAATTACCAAGTCCGAAATTTATGAAAATAAATCTAACTCCTTGAAATTCCACAAAAAATACTAAGTCCTGAAATTTAGGAAAATAAATCTAAGTCCTCAAAATTCCCTATAGATGGCACCACCAAACTTCTCATCCAAGATGATAGTCAAAGTTTCTATTCTTCCGGTGGCAACACACAGTTTCTATTCTTCCGGTGGCAACACTCCTCGTCCAAGATGATGACTAAGTAGTGTAAAAAGGGGGCGTTGACCGCCACCGCGCCACCACCGTGGCGGTGAACCCCCCTTTTTACACTACTTACGCATAACCAATTGACACATCAAAAAATCGCTAGCCTGACATAACTTGGAGCACAATTACTCTTATAAACATGTTTTTTCCTTGAGGGGGGGGGGATGAAATTTCCTAAAATCACTTTACTGTGATTGTTGGGAAAGAATAAACAGCTCACATATACAAATTAATCTTGCTGAGATAATTTGAAGCAAAGTTATACTTGGAAATGGGTTTATTGCCCACCCACCCCCAAGGGGAAAAGGGGAGGGGGTCTTTCGCAAAACCCCATTACAATGGGTGTTGGACACACGTAAGTAAGCCACACACTAAAATTTGTAACCTCAGCTCATATAGATTCCCCCAGATGAATTTAGCAATAAAAGGGGTGCTCAAATTTGCCCCCCAAATTTTGCTCATAACTCTCCCCCCCCCAAATCAAAAATCACAAATAACCAAAAATGCGGTTTTGGAAATATCCTGAAGAAGACTCTTGGAGATTTTGTATATCTTTGTGCTATTATTGGTAGAGTTTTACTCGAAAATCCGTATTAAGCTAAATTTTTTCAGGTACATGTAACTTAGCCACACATAAAAAAGTTCCTTCCTAAGACAATTTACTGCAGAGTTACGCATAAATACATGATTTTGCCCCTTCGCCCCCTAAGGGGCAGAAAGGTGTAATTTCACAAAATCACTTTGTAGTGTGTGTTGAAAACATATAAGCAGTCCACACATCAAAAACTGCCATTCTATGATAATTTTGAACAAAGTTCATGTGGAAACATGCTTTTTACCCACCAACTGCCAAAAGCGGGTGGGGTAATAACACGGAATTTCAAACAATCGCTTTGTAGTTTGTGTGTGTTGGGAAAGCATAACCAGCTCACGCATAAAAAATCGCCTAAGATAGTTCCGAGCAGAGTTGCGCATGGAAAATTGATCCCCCCCCCCAAGAGGATATGGTGGAATTTTACAAAATTCCTTTGCATTGTGTGTCTTGAGTATGCATAACCAATCTACAGATCCAAAAATCGCTATCCTGAGATAATTTGGAGCACGTAACTCTTATAAGTGTGACTTCGCCTCCCTCCCCTCCCTTAAAGGGGGAGAGGGAGAAATTTCGTAAAATCGTATTGGGAACGCATAAACAACCCACACATAAAATTTAATATTACCGAGATAATTTGAAGCAAAGTTATTTGCTTGGAAACGTGTATTCCCCCCCTTGCCCTTAAAGAGGGTGAGGGAGAAATTTTGTAAAATCCCTTTATAGTACATGTGAGGAGCGTATAAACAACCCACACATAAAGTTTAATCTTACCGAGATAATTTAAAGGAAAGTTATGCTTGAAAACGTGTTTATTACCCCCGCCCTTAAAGGGGGGGGGAAGGAGAAATTAAGTAAAATTCCTTTGTAGTGTGTGTTGGGAACGCATAAGCAATTTACACATAAAATTTAATCTTACTGAGATAATTTGAAACAAACTGATGCTTGGAAATGTGTTTATTTCCCCCCCCCCCTCCCTGCCCTTAAATGATGGGAGGAAGAAATTTCGTAAAATCCATTTATAGTGCGTGTTCGGAACGCATAAACATCCCACATATAAAATTTAATGTTACCGAGATAATTTGAACCAAAGTTATGCTTCGAAACGTGTTTATCCCCCCCCCCTACCTTCAAGGGAGAAAAGGGGGCTTTCACAAAATCCCGTTACAATGGGTGTTGGACACACGTAAATAAGCCACACTCTAAACTTGGTGACCTTAACTCTTATAGATTTCCACAGACGAATTTAGCGCTAAAAGTGAGGGTCGAATTTGCCCCCTCGTAACTGTCCCACAATATCGGAAAAAAACTAAAGTAGGTTTTTGGAAATATCCTCAAGAAGACTCTTGGCGATTTTCTATACATTTGGGCTATTATTAGTAGAGATACACTCGAAAATCATTATTTTGCTAAATTTGCCTCCGAAAATTGTTTTTATCCCCCCCTTAAAAATTCTAAACTCAAATTGCAGAAAATGCTTTTTTTTTGCACTCAAGTCTAGTCTCTCTCTCTGCAATTTCTTCACCGTGAATTTGGAGCCGAATTTCGCTTATAAGGGGGGTTTCGCCATCTGCCCCCCCTCAGAGAGAGCGGGGGATATTTCGCAAAATATCGCCTTAATGGGCGTCAACCTAAAACCAACGTGCTCACTAAAATTTGCGAGACTATCTCCCATAGAATCGCTACAGCTGTGTTGAGTCAGTGAAACAGTGATTTTACTCTTTTATTCCCCGCCCCATCCCCAATGAGGTAATGGGGGGGCCTTTCACAAAATCCCATTACAATGGGTGTTGGACACACGTAAATATGCCACACACTAAAATTTGTGATCTCAACTCCTATAGATTTCCACGGACGAATTTAGCGATAAAAGGGGGGAGGGGGGGTTAAATTTGCAACCTCTTAACTCCCCCCAAAATCGAAAATCAGAAAAAATGAAAAATGAGTTTTTGCAAATACCTTCAAGAAGACGTTTGGCGTTTACATATATATATATATTTGAGCTATTACTGCTAGTATCTTACTCGAAAATCCATACATTGCTAAATTTCTCCCCGAAAATCCTTTTTACCCGTTCTCCCCCCTTAAAAATCCAAAATCATAGAAAATGATTTTTTTGTACTTAAGTCTAGTCTCCCCATCTGCAATTTTTTTCGTCGTGAAGTAATTTAGAGCCAAGCTATGCTTATAAAGGTGTTTCTGCCTTCTGCACATCCGAAAATCATTTTCACCCCCTTCCCCCCTTAAAAATCCTAAATTGCAAAATCGCAGAAAGTGATTTTTTCGTATTCAAGTCTAGTCTCCCCATCTGCAATTTCTTCACTGTGAAGTAATTTGGAGCCGAGTTATACTTATTAATGTGTTTTTGCCTTATGTACCTTCGAAAATCTCATTTCTTAGTGAGCGTCAGGGTCCTAAAATCAACCTGCTCACCAAAAACTGAGACTATCTCCCATAGGATCGCCACAGCCGTATTGAGTCAGTGAATCAGTAAGTTTACTCTTTTATATGTATAGATAAAATATAAGTGAATAGAAAGTAATGCAGGTTATCAGCAGCATGTGACGACCAATGTGCACCCAAATTCAATCAGTTTAGTTTTTTATCTACATCTCACACATCAAGTTTGGTGCATTTATATACCATAGAAGTTGAGATATTGCATTCTAGTAAAAAGGATTAAGTTACAACACAGAAGCACCACTTATCGGCCAATATGTATTCAAATTTAATTTGCATAGTTTTACACAACATGTCAAATTTAGTGCATTTAAACATTATATAAGCTGAAATATGTATTTTCTTAAAGTAAGGAAATCATAACTTAACAGCGCCACTTTTTGGGCGATATACCCCAAAAGCTAATCACCATCAATTTAAGATAAGGATTTTAATAAATATCACGTTTGGTTAAATTCCGCCCACTGGTTTGTGCGATACAGAGTCTCCAAAATTTTGGCAGCACACACACAAGCATTTTTTTAAACGGTCAAAACATGTTTGGAACATCTAAAAATACATAAATCCATTGAAAACTGAAGATCGAAAATTTTCAAGAATCGAATATTTTCTTTTTAAGCCTATGGAAGAAACTAATGAAAATGTGTTAGAAATAGTTTTGGCATGACATCAAATCATCACACATTAATTTTCAAACTTTAGATTTATGTTTAAAAAAATGAGTTCAGAAAATTCCATTCCAATGTCAAGTCAAATCAGTATAAAAACTTTCGCTTTGCTATGTTATTTACAGGCGATATTATTGTCATAATGATGACATGACAAGCGGTGTTTTTACGCAAACCCATATAAGCTCTAGAGCATCATAAAACCCATTCAACACTAATATTGCTATATTTATTCACTTAATTTCACCTATCTTCTTGCTATAGCTATAACAGACTATTCTACGTCATAAACTCAACATTTTTACCTTCTTCTGTATTCAACAGAAGAAAGTATTGGGTTCAAAAATTTTTTACAGATTTACATGTTTTGAGAGACCCAGAACACGATTTGGCCAATTTTAGAAAACGTGTCTATCTGTGTGTGACAAAAATTTTGTTCCAATTGTATCTCAGGAACTACTGCACTGCACAAAATTACATATAAATTTATATATATGCAGGTTCACCATTTTTTTTTTTTTTCAGAAAGGATTGTGAGTGCTATGTGTGTCTCTGAGAGGTTTGCAGACTCAGCTCAGAACTAGTTTCTGGCTGAACATCGAGATTCTCGTTAGTTTCATACATGCACTTCCTTTAATCTTTTTGAATTTTTTTATTTTGATGAAAAGAAAATTAAAATGTATGCTCCCCTTTTTCTTCCCTGATTGCGGGACTCTTGAGTAGTTTCTTAGGACACTCTGCTCACACCTTCTATTCCTTTTTGCCGTCCAGACAGTCTTCGTCAACGCACGCAACAGATCCTCTATTGCACATAAGATTTTTCATGGAGTTATTTTATTTATTTTATTTTTTTCTCTCTCCTGGTGATTCACTCAGGTAATAGCCCTGCTAACATAGGGCATAGTCTCCTGAGACTAATATTCTAAATACTAAAACTATAATATAAAAATAAATAACTATTTAACTAATTAATAATTGACAAATAACATTTGCAATATATTTAAAAAGAAATTGATCTTTTTCCCTGAAATTTGGACATAATATTTATGCTACAAATACAAGTGTTGGTATTAGATTAACAGCCCTCTTCACTTACCGTCGCTGGAAACCCAAGCCAATGTTAATCTATGGGAATTTTTTTTTACAAATAACTTATTAACTAATAGATATTTTTAAATTCTGTTTTCACATTCTGAAAATTCTCAACTGTTAAATTGACGTCCCTTTTTTAAAAATGTATTTTTTTTATTTTTAATATTTTGAAATTGCAAAATAAAAAAAAATAAAAAAACTTTTTTAAAAAAGGTCCATCAATTTAACAGTTGGGAATTTTCAGAATGTGAAAACAGAATTTAAAAATATGTATTAGTTAATAAGTTATTTGTAAAGAAAATTACCCATATAATAATATTAGCTTTGACTTCCGGCGACGGTGAGTGAAACGGGCCCTTAAGGGGACTCTCTACCTATCGTCTCCGAAAGCCGAAGACAATGTTATTCTATGGGAAATTTTGCCCCTTTATAATCCATGAACAAATACATATTTTTAAATTCCGTTTTTACTTTCTGAAAATTCCCAACTATTAAACAATTTATCGCTTTCTAAAAATTTATTTTTTTTATTTTTAAGCTCAAAAATGAAAAATTTCCCATCGTGAAAATTCGCATTTTACAACCTCAAAATAAAATATTGAAAAATTAAAAAAATTTTTAGAAAGCGATAAATTGTTTAGTAGTTGTGAAGTTTCTGAATGTTAAAACGGAATTTAAAAATATATATTAGTTAATAAGTTATAATGGGGCAAAATTCTCCATAGAATAACATTGAGTTCGGCTTCTGAGGACGATAAGTGGAGAGGCCTCTTAAGGTCAATTAACTGCGCTATAGTACTAAGCCATAAGGGAAGTGCTCTCTGTGGGGTTTTTCATAAAATTCCTAGTATGCATCTGTGCAAGTTTTAGAGAAAATTACGGAAAACTTTGAAAGGTTAGGCTGACGAGCGTGATCTGAGATCAAACCCAACACTTCATGTTTACCAGCTTTTTGACATCAGAACTGAAATTATTAAAGCTAATCTTTCAAAATATATTCTCATGCTTATTCCTTGAAATTTACAGTTTCAAGAAATTAGTAAAACTTAAAAATAAATAAACGCTTGAACTTTAAACAAATAATAACATTTAAGAACATAGGGATAGGAATTGAGATTGATCAGAAAATCAAAAGATGTTCAAAACCCTCCACCCTCGACTTCGGAATAGGATCGGCCATCGGGATCGGGGCCGAAGAGAAATGCGCCAGATTTTTTGGCGCAATTTTGTTTTCGCCACGCGCGTGACAAAATCGCTACACTTTGGAGTATCGCATGACCGACCGTCCGTGGATGCAAGAAAAAAAATTTCATATGTTAATCATCCATTGGATTTTTTGTAAAAAATTATTAAAAGTTTAGGGAAATTATTTTTCGATATCAATCCCCATATTTAGGTATAGATATATGTATTTGTTATCGTGTGCAGGCGTTAGATTAAGTTGTTTTTGCTGTAAAATTTAAAAAAAAATTAATTTCAAAACTCTAGAGAAAAAAAAAATGCCAAATTTCCATATTCGATTGAAAACGTAAACATTTCATTCCAAGGAATGATATTTACACAATAAACATCCAACTAATATAATGATTAAAAAGAAAATGATAAATATTCTATCATATATCGAAGTCAAATTTGTTTTCAAATGTCTAAATAAAGTGTCTGATATAAGATACTAATATATTGCAGCGGAGTAAATTTCATATCTGTCATCCTAGGCGGAAAAAAAAATTGCTTATCTGCGAACATAGTTAATTCCTTTAAAAAATCATGGTTATTTTAACAACGTATATTAAGAAAATAATGAATAATATGAAACAATATTTCGTACAATACATATTACGAAAATATACATTTGGCATGTACATTTTCGTATTATGTTTTTGATCGCCAAATACAAAAAACGCCAAAGACGATAGTCTTGAAATTTAAAATTTTGTCAATTTGACAGCAAAATAGCTCAATCTAACACATGCACACGATAATTGATACATATCTATACCCAGTGGCGGATTCAGAACTTAACTTTTCGGGGGGGGGGGCTAAGATTTTTCAAGATGTAATTCCAGATCAATGAAAAGTTTGCAATTGTACTATTCAATTGGGAATGTCAGTACTTTTTCCCCTAGCCCCCCCCCCTGTTAAATCCGCCACTGTCTATACCTAAATATGGGGATTAAAATCGGGAAAGAACTTTCTTCGATTTTGTTGTGTCCGAGTGGTTGAAGGCATAAATTATGCTATCCCACAGTATAATATCCAAACACTTATTTAATGGAACACACGACACATAACTACAACGAACGGAATGCTACACACATTACATTGGTTTTTTGGTTCTTGTTTAGATTCTCGAGAGTTCTACGTACAGTCCGGTTAACAATTAATGATGATTGAGTCAGCTTAGTTCCAATCATAGAGTTAAGACTCCACAGATTTTTAATAGATTTTACAAAAAATCCAATGGGCGATTAACACAGGAAATCTTTTTCTTGCATCCACGGATGGTCAGTGACGTCATCACTTCGCTTGCGTATAGACTACAAAATTTTGAGAGCGATATGAAATTAAATACTCTTTGACAGGAAAAATTTGAATTTTAAGTATTAAGCACAGTCATCGTTTTTTAATTTTTATATTAGCGAGGAATTCTGAATTTTTTAGACAATTTGAATTTTTCATATTTAAAATATACATCAAGAATGTAACAACAACAGCAATAAAACGGTGTTTACATTCTTGAATAATTTACAATAAACAATAAAATAAGCATTAAAAATGTTTTATTTTAAATAGGTTTAATATTAAATAGGTTTAATTTATATTCACAATTTTTTTTCCTGATCATTACTTTAGAAATATACTTTTTTTACACGTTTTTACATTTTTTACATTACATACATTTTAAATGCCGGCCAGGTGGTTCGGTCGGTAGGGTGCTGCCTTCCGAATCTACTGGTCCCAGGTTCGAATCCTGGTGCGGGCATGGATGTTTGTGTTGTTTTATGTCTTCAAAATATTGTGTACTTGTATAATAAAAACTTGTAAACCCTTGTGGTGTGGATTTTTCGAGATATAAGCGGCCTTAGAGGCAAGCAATAAATCTCAGTACTCATCAAACCAAACCAAACCAAACCATACATTTTACACACATTACATACACATTTTTACACGTTTTCAGGTGTGAGGTATCCGAAAATGACAAAATTTATATGGTGTCCGTCTGTAGGGTGTCTGTTAGTTTATTAGTCTGTGTACACGATAGCTCAATAACAAGTAGCTGCAGTGAAGTGAGATCAGTTTTAAAATTACTTTCGACACTGGCAAGAACCCTATTCATTTGCAACATACGAATTAAAAATCTGCGGACATTATTCGAAATTTACGATTTTCTTAACATGGGAAAATAGGGCAAAATTTTACTTTAACCAGAGCCTGACTAAGGCAAGGGCATACGGGGCAGTTGCCCCGGGCCCCAAATCGAATAGAAAGTTTATTTTACGTTTCCATCTTTAATGTACTTTTTTTTAAACAATATATCTGTATAGTGTAAGATCCGTCAGTGTAAAATCAGGCTTAATTGAGCGATCGTAATTGCGAAAATATAGCTGAATTACGCCCTAATGTCAGCAAGGATGTGAATTTTTCGCAGCTAGATAACAAAGTTATCATTCAGAAATAAAATGGATAGAACGATATTTCGTCTGATCATTGGAGGAGGGGGGGACTTTATAGCTATTTTAGGTTCTAGTCAACTTTCTTGTTATATACCTATAATGAGGTGAAATTTTTAATATCTCCATAAAGTTCGGTTCTTCATTACTGAAACTGTGAAGAAGAGGCCCCCAAAGAAGTTTTTGCCCAAGTAGTGAAGCAGAGGGGGCCCGACATAAGTTTTTGCCCCGGGCCCCAATTAGGCTAAGTCGGTCCCTGACTTCAACGTCCATTAACTAGAACATTTTTACTGTAAAGATGTCAAGACAGTTTTAAAATATCAGTTTTGAATTCGGAATGAACATCATTAACTATGAACATGCAACTTTGAAAGTTTCGCAAGTTATTTGTAATTTGCAAAATTTCACATAAACGTCAATCTTGAGGGATATTTTCATAGTAAAGATGTCAAACCACTTTCAAAATATTATTTAGGATACTGGCATGAATATCATAGACTATGATTTTTCCAATTTAAAAAATTCGTATGTTATTTGGAATTTACAATTTACTTAACATGTCAGAATAAGGCAAAATTGAGCATAAACGTCTATTTTGAGGATCACAAATATATCAGACAACGTCAAAATAACATTTATGATACTTGTTTGAACATGATTGACCACAATTATTCTAATAGGAGAATTTCGTAAGTTATTCGTAATTTAAGATTTTCAACATAGTGAAATTGAAAAATTTTTATATATATAGGAACTTTGAGAATTATTGCATTCGAAATACTAGCACGAAAACTAAACAACGGAATTGACCCTGATAAAATAAATTAATAGGTTAGAATAAGATAAATGTATTGAAGTGAACGGTGGATAGCCTATTAGACGGGGGTTTCATTCTGTCACTGTGGTCAAATTCATTTCTCTTAAAATGATTATGTCTCGCACTAGAAATTTATGAGAACATAAATGTTATTGGTTTCACAATCAATTTTTAAAGAATAAAGCAGGCTGGAGTCTTGAAATAGAACATAGAATAATTTCAATATTTTCTTTTAATTAAACTGCACACACTTCCATAAACAGATATTGTTGAACACAAACATTACTATTTACAAACTATTATACAACAATTATATACAGAGGGCCCGGAAATTAAAGTAATATTATATTCGAATAATATTCGCACCATAGCGACATATTGATCAAAACAGAACATTCTTTCGTAGCGATAAACAGAAGCATTCCGGTAGCTCTCGCTTCAACTGGAGAGGATTTGAGTTGTACTGCTGAGTTCTGCAGTTATTGCTGGCCTTGGGGAAGGAACTATTACAGCTGCTCTAGTTTTCCAACATCCTCCCCACTTGAGCGTTCTGCAAAAATGCTCAACAGAAATATGACACTGAAAAATACTAATAGAAAGGTTAACAAATGACAATATATATATGAATTACATTAAATATCTAATAATAAAAAAAAGAAAAATACCAAAAAAAAATATTTAGAGTTCACTTTTTAAAGAAAAAAAATGTTTTTATAGTTTTTGAGCAGTCTTATGTTAAAATTACACATCAAGTCTTTTTACTGGCCTCACTACCCTGCCAAAACGTGTCTTAAGTAGCTCTCCATCATTAGGCTTCTCACTACTGTTATTTGTTTTTGGTGCAGGATTTGGCACATGCTGTTCAAGTCTTTGTGTGATTTCAAGAGGATAGAGTCTCTGGATTGGTCGTAGTAAAACTCCTTTCGATGTTCTAAGCTTAACCAGCCTAATAATTCCATCTTTACTAGGAAAGAGTTCGATGACCTTTGCCAAGGGCCAACATAAGCGTTTCTTATCGTCGCTGCCAATCAAGACTATATCACCCACTTGAACTGTGTCGTGACTTTTGGGGATCGACGAACGTAGAAAACCAAGATATTCTCTTCTGAATCTTTGCTTTAAAGATTCTCTTACTCTCTGAATATATCTGTATCTTTCAACAACGTCAGTTTTCTCAATTTGATCCAAGTCAGGTACATCACTTGTTCGTAATTCTTGAAGGAACAGTGAAGGCGTTAGAACATTTAGTTCTTGATCTTCAGATATGTACGTTAACGGTCTAGTGTTCATAATAGATTCGCATTCACATACAAGCGTATGTAGTTCTTCTTGTGTCAGACAGGCTCTACCTAAGTTTTTTCGAAGCAAATCTTTGAGAATTCTTATGTCTTTCCCAGAACCCTCCCCACCATGGGGCTGATGGTGGGTTGAATTTCCATCTAATTTCCTTTACTTCAAACGTTCGTTGAATCTCAGTCCAATCCAAACTCTTCAATGCGTTATTTAATCCAGTGAAGTTTGTACCGTTGTCGGAGTATAACACAGAAATCCGTCCTCTTCTCGCTATAAATCTTCGTAAAGCCTGAATGAAAGCATTCGTACTAAGTGATGGAATCAATTCTAAATGTACAGCCCTAAACACCGCACAAGAAAATAGTACGATCCAAACTTTTTCTTTGGACTTGGTGAGCAGAGGACCTGCTAAATCAACTCCTGAGACTTGGAAAACTGCTGTTAATTTCGTGCGATCTTCTGGAAGAGGAGGAAATGGTACTTCTAGATGTTTAACCTTTTGCTTCTTACAGATATTACACTCATGTATGACACTTCGAATAATTCTTTATCCCTTTAAAATCCAAAATCGTTCTCTCAAAATAACAAGTAGAGCAGACGCTCCAGCATGCTTGTTGACAATGTGCTCTTGCTCGATAAGTCTTTTCACTACTGGATGTTTGGACGGAAGAACCAAAGGAAAAATAAAATCAGAATTTTCATTTTCGTTTGTAAGTCTTGATTTCAGTTTTAGTATTCCCTCATCATCTTTATAAGTTTGGAAATTTACGAGAGATCTTTTGCCTTCTTTATCTGTAAAGCATTCAGTCTGTACACAACGAAAAAGTGACTTTTGAGCATTTTCAATTTCTTCAGATGTAATATTTGGATATTTTCTTAAGTCTTTAGATTTCGGTTGGAAACGTAATATCCAAGCTATGATTTTAACAATCTTGGAAAATTTTGAAACTCTGTTCGCTAATCGGGATACAACAGATTCAAACTCAATATTATTAGCAGAAACTACAGTTCTTCTTTTTTCTTGAGCAATCTCTTCTTCATTGATATTTATGACTGACTTAGGCCATTGCTCTCTTGGATTCTTCAACCAGACTGGTCCCAGCCACCACTGAGATTTTAACAGCTGTTTAGCTCCACATCCTCTGGATGCAAGATCAGCAGGGTTCAATTCACCGGAAACATGGAACCAATTCTCAGCATCAGTAAGTTTCCTAATTTCATTTATGCGATTATTCACAAAAACTGACCACTGTTCTTGCCGCTTAATCCAACTGAGTACTGTAGATGAATCAGTCCAAAAATAGGATTCTATTTTTTCCATTTTCAGAGCATCTTTAACTGATTTGAACAATCTTGCTCCTATTGTAGCTCCCATGAGCTCTAAACGGGGAATTGTTATCTTTTTCAGTGGAGTTATTCGAGATTTAGCTTGCAATAAGTGAATGTTCACTACACCATTAGTGGACTCAGATCTTAGAAAAACGCATGCGGCATAGGCATCTTTGCTCGCATCTACAAATGTATGCAAACTTAGAAGTGACGATTCAGTCACACCAGTCCATCTAGGTATTTTTATGTCTTTTAAAAAATGTAAAT
Organism: Salticus scenicus; assembly: GCA_963930645.1. Lineage (NCBI taxonomy): Eukaryota > Metazoa > Arthropoda > Arachnida > Araneae > Salticidae > Salticus > Salticus scenicus. The sequence continues at coordinate 45,006,444 of OZ005658.1, forward strand.
TTTTGACCCAACCAAGAAACTTCTTTTTAATTTCATCACTAACTTCCGCATCCCAATGTTCTTTAGTTTTCCATATGGCTTGAAGCAAAATTTTGGGTTGTATTAAAGCTGAGGCAATATAACCTGTCGGATCGAAAATTTTACTAATAAATGACAAAATTTTTCGTTTTGTTAGTTTTTCTGTCTTATCAAATTTTAATACTTCATAATCTATTTCTAAGGTATCAGAGTATTTGTCCCATATTAAGCCTAACACTTGTGTTTTAGAATCTTGAGAAGGGATTTCAGGACAAGCTGTACTTTCCCAGCCCCTAAGATTAAATTTCCCTTCTTTCATAATATCTGTGGCATACTTCACAAAGGTATCTAACTCTGAAATGTTATGTACACTGGCCACACAATTATCCACGTAAAACCTGTCACGCAATCTTTCCAGCAATTTTTCAGAATACTTTATTTTCAACGATTCAGCTGACAAATGGTGATGAATAACTGCCATGAGTAAAAAAGGGCTGCTGGTTACCCCAAAAACACAACGTGTATGACGGAAAACCTTTATGTCATCTTTGTCATCATACCAGAGGAATCTTAAGAAATCTCGATCTTTTTCGTGCAGAGCTATCTGTAAAAACGCTCTTTTAATGTCAGAAATAACCCCAATTTTGTATAAGCGAAATCTTGTTAAAATCGAAGGAATGGTTTCAATAAAGTTAATACCAGTCTCTAAGCAATCATTTAGGGATGGATAACCAGGCTTCTTAGCTGAGGCGTCAAAAACGGGCCTAATTTTCATAGAGGTCATTGATGATGTTTCCTTAATTACTGGACGATGGGGAAGGTAATAAGAATTAGCAAGCGCCAATTCTTCAACGGGAACTTCTTTAATAATTCTATCATGAATCCACTCTTTAAAAACTTCATGGTATTTTTTACGATATCTAGTTTTTTCTAACTTTTTAACAGTAGATTCTAATCTTTGTACTGCAACTTCGTAATTGCTCGGTAAGCAAGCATGATCCTTTTTCCACGGTAAATGGACCTCATATCTTCCATCTTGCTTTTGTTTGACTGTTTCTTTAAAATGTATTATAACAGCCTTTTCAATATCTTCCCTATTACTTTGTTCTATAGGATCTCTAATGCCAAGGAGTTCTAAATCCCATAATTTCGAAACCGATATGTCTTCTTGTGAAAGCATACTAATGACAGACATATTTATATCTCTACAACTACTGGACTGAGGGACTTTTCCCATCAAAGTCCATCCTAATTTCGATTCCATGGCGACTAAGCCTGACTTAAGTTGTTCTCGTCTACCAGTAAATAATTTACCCACGACGTCTGCTCCCAAAAGAACTTCGATAGGCCCAGAATTGTCAATGTCAGTTAAATTGATTCCTTTATTTTTTAACTCACGTATCCAATTTCCTTGAGTTATCGCAGAAATATCATTACAAATAACATTTTGATCTAGAGCATCTAAGCTACAAATATAATCATTATGAAGATTGCTCAAATAAATTTTGTAACATATGTGTTTATTTATATCTGTTTTCTCTCCACCGAATAATGAATGACAAAATTCTTCTTCTCTTACAAAATCGAAATTTAATTCTTCTGCAGTGGATTTCAATATATATGACTTTTGAGACACTGTATCTAGGACAACTCTCGCTTTGCGCTTCGCATTTTTTCCATGCAGTATTACAACTAAAGTTTGTAAAAATACATTATTAGTGGCATGCGATTTTGATTTAGTTTCTTTTTGTGTAAACAGTGTGTCAACACACTTTTCTTTTATTTCATCGTGATTCGAAAGTGACCTAGAACCTTCATTATTTTTATTAGATTCCAACGTGGGACACATAAATTTTAAATGTTTCTTACTACAAATCTGACACCTAATGTTTGATTTGCATGAATTGGCTACGTGGCCCTTAACTAAACAGATTCGACATAATCCCTTATTTTTAATAACTGAAAGTTTCTCGCTTAAAGGAATATAGAATGCTTTCTTACAAAATCGCATTTCATGATCTTTTGAACAAAATGAACATGAATTACTTTTTGAATCATGTGTAATTAGTTCCATTGCGGATGGATAATTATCTTTTACATTTTTATAAGTTGTTAAACCTTTATGTTCGCGCTCAGGAAGCGTATTACAAAGATCGGTTCTGCTCAATTTAATCTTTTCTTCAGACTGTACTTCATTTCTTAAAAACAGAAGTATGGCATCAAGACTCGATATTTTATTTTCAGTTTCTAGAATTTTTCTCTGTCGTTCAAATAAACGTAATATATTTATGGGTAATGAACTTTCAACTAAGGGATATAAAATTAGGCCACACATTTCACTAGTAACACCCAAAGTGCCTAGCGCTCGTAACTGAGTAGATAATTTATTATATAATCCGCTTAAAGAACCATTTTTCTTATTATTAGAATTAAGAACGAGTTTTAATAACTCCCTAACATAAAAATCGATCAAAAGGTCTTCTCGACCATACCTTTCTTTTAAGCTCTGTATAGCCAAATCATAATTTTCTTCAGTTACGGGATATGACTGAACAATTTCTCTTGCTTCTGATTTAATTTTAGTTGACTGAATCAAATAGTGAAATTTATCTGCTTTACTTAAATTTTTATTCTCATGAATATTCTTAAATTGATTCCAAAATGTGAGCCAATCTTTTAAATCTCCCCCGAAAGTGTAAAGTTCAACTTCAGGGAGACGCTGACATAATGTTTTACCCAATTTGTTAATCTCTAATTGATTATCATAATCAACAATATTACTTTCTTTTACATTTAATTTTTTGTGATTTTCTAAAAAGCGTTGAGCTCTTACTTGAATTCTCAGTGATTTTTCCCTATATTCTTCTACAGAATCAAATTCTGTTTCAAATTCTTGTTCTTTTAAAGTATCTAAATATGTATTATGTGTCAGTTCTAATGTATTAGATTTTTGTTTAAATAAAACTAAACTGATCTCTACTTCTTCGAACGAAGAATTTTCGTCTGCTAGTATATTTTCTAGCTTATTATAGGCCCTCGTAAAGGAAGCTCTGTGTGCAGTTTTATTTCTTTTGATTATTTCCATTTTTACTATCAAATAATATAATACAATATTCACTCAATATTTATTTTACTAAATTATTTTTAGTAAATTTCGTTTTCATAAATTTGAAATCATCACAAGATAAACTTCAAAACCAAAATATTTTCGTTTTACAAACTTTCAATTGACAATCATAAACTTCAAAATATTTCTTTTTTCATTATATCAATAAATAATACACTTTGTATTACTATCTAATTCTATCTAAATGATATAATATATTCATTAATAAAATGCATTCATTTATGAAATATTCTTCGTAAGTTTCGTTTTAATATTTTTTTTTTTAGATCATCAATGAAAAACTTCAAAATGGAAAAAATCTAATCTTCTTACCTCTTAATTATTAATCATTCTATTTTAAAAGACGCCAGGCCCACCCGGGGGCGCCAGATATTGGTTTCACAATCAATTTTTAAAGAATAAAGCAGGCTGGAGTCTTGAAATAGAACATAGAATAATTTCAATATTTTCTTTTAATTAAACTGCACACACTTCCATAAACAGATATTGTTGAACACAAACATTACTATTTACAAACTATTATACAACAATTATACACAGAGGGCCCGGAAATTAAAGTAATATTATATTCGAATAATATTCGCACCATAGCGACATATTGATCAAAACAGAACATTCTTTCGTAGCGATAAACACACGGAGTAAAAAGACAGGAGAAGAAGGTAACGCTGAAATTTTGTGATGTTGTTTTCTAATGTTTACAGATGGCGCCAGCGTGCAATCCTTCCTTCTCTCCAGCTTCCGCAATGTTATTCAATGGGGAAATGTCTCGTTTTAATTATTTTTTAAAAAATAATATCAAGCTGAAAAAATTTCGATTGAAAGCAAATTTCATTAAATAGAGTATTCTAACCAACATGTTTTTTTTAAGAGCCATTTTATACTAATTTTACTTTGAAAGAAAGCTTTTAAAAAATGACGATTCTTATGAACCGAAGCTAGCTAAAACAGACAATTGGGAGGAAGGAGAATGGATGAAATTTTGTAAAGTTAAAAAATAAACTTATTTAAGGTGCAGAAAACATGAACTCGGACTTTATTTTTCTCCTAGGGCTTTTTTTTGTTTTTCTTATCACTATCATAGCCTGTTTTACAACTAGGAACGAAGCATTTATTTGAAACATCTGAATTATGCAGTTTTAAGAACTTACAAACAAATTAAATTGCTTAAAATAAAAAATTTTAAATGTACTTCAGCAAAATTCTATTGAAAACAACAGTATATCCGCGCCGAAGTAGGGAGGAATGACAAGTGGCGCCCTCAATATTTACCAAAAATTTAGATCACAGTTTCGTAGCTTTCTCCCATTGGACCTTCAACTCCTATTAATATTACTCCGTGGATAAACAGAAGCATTCCGGTAGCTCTCGCTTCAACTGGAGAGGAGTTGAGTTGTACTGCTGAGTTCTGCAGTTATTGCTGGCCTTGGGGAAGGAACTATTACAGCTGCTCTAGTTTTCCAACAAATGTGATGGGAAACTGAGCAGAGTCCACCAATGCCAACTAGTTTTTTTAGTCCTTTGGAACATATTTGACACGAGTATAGCTTTTCACCAGTTTGAGTGCGTGTATGTTTATGCAAAATTCCTTTTTTATTAAATAATTTAGAAAATTCACAAAATATTTATGAGTAACCTACTTTAAATATACGTTTATATCTCATTAAATTTGGCTTTTCACAAAATCCTTTTTATCATATTTTACTTTGTTGTTGTTGTCTATTTTTTTTTTTTTTTTAATTATTATTATTAAGAATCGTGCATGAATATTTAATTACATAAAAATTACCTGAAAATTTTTTAGCACAAATCTTATATGCGTAAGTTTCTTTTAAATGTATTCATGTTTAATTAGACTACACTTTACAGAAAATATTTAAGTAATGAGCCACAGCCTTGGCGGAATTTAAATTTCAACGATGGGAACAGGACGTCATGTTCTTTTTGATGAGGAAAAGTCAGACATTGAGCGTGCCACGGAGTAATATATAATTAAATATTACTCCGTGGAGCTTGCTTATAGCTTACTTCGTAACTAGAAAGAATCAATTTTTATAACATCCTTAATATATATATACATATAGAAACGACTCCACACTGATCACTCTCCGGTAACAATGTGTTAATGATTATTCAAGCTTTCCTTTTAAGTAAATTTTTTGAAAAGTGTTTTAAACACCTACGGCTTTTCAGTTTTATGACAACGTAGATGTGTATTTAAGTTCCCTTTTTGCGTAAATCTTTTACTACATATTTCACACACGTATGGCTTTTCATTTGTATGAATGCGGAGATGTATATTCAAACCACATTTTACAGAAAATCCTTTATGACATATATCACACACGTATGGTTTTTCTTTTGTATGTGTGCGAGAATGTACATCCAAATGTTGTTTCTGAGTAAATTTTTCAGAACATACTTCACACACATATGGCTTTTCACCTGTATGAATACGTAGATGCGAATTAAGACTACTCTTAAAAGAAAATCTTTTAAGACATATTTCACACACGTAAGGCTTTTCTCCTGTATGTGTGCGTGAATGCCTATCCAAACTTCCTTTTTCCCTAAATCCTTCAAAACATATTTCACACACGTATGGTTTTTCTTGTGTATGGATATGTACATGTGTATTTAAGCTACTACTTGCAGAAAATCTTTTTCGACACACTTTGCACATACCCAGACAGCACATCGCCTCCCCAGGATATCTTCAAGATGTCTTCTGGATGCAAAGGCATCCCAGAAACGTCCTTAAGATGTACTGTGGATAAGTTAAGCCTAACTGTGCTGTTAGGGTATATGGTTTTTCTCCTGTATGAGTGCGTGCATGTAAATCCAAACATTGTTTTTGAGTAAATCCTTTAGAACATATATTACACATGTATGGCTTTTCACCTGTATGAATGCGTGAATGCAGATTTAGATGTTCCTTTCGATGAAATTTTCTAGGACATACTTCACACTGATATCGCTTTTCGTCTCTATGAATGCGTACATGTGTATTTAGGGAACTCTTTTGAGAAAATCCTCTACAACATATTTCACAGACGTATGGCTTTACACCTGAATGAGTGAGTGCATTCATATTTTTATTAGAAAAAAAAAAAGAATGAATCCAATCCTATTCACAAAAAAATAATTTTTTCTGGAAATTAATGTATAGAGCAGTTCCTTGTGACGTCAATAATTAAAGATTTAGGCCGACGCATCACCGCCGTTTTTTTTGCCTCCGAAGAGGACAGCATTCTCGCTTGGCATCCTTATCGCTTCCCAAATGATTTTAGGAAATCTTGATCTGAAGCTAATCCGGTCAAGAAAAGAGCAATAAACAACAATAATATTCCTTAAAACACATTTTTTTCACAGTACATTCTCAGGATGTCATTTTATTCAGAGGATATCCTATGGATGAACTGGGGTAAGATGTGTTGTTAGGGCGGTTTCTGTTTCTTTTACAAAATGTCGCTAAAACTCAAATAGACAGTCTACGAACACTTTATATTCACTTCTTTAATGATTATATAGCAGTTTAACGCTAAACAAACTTCCATATCATAGTTTACTTAGCTAAAATTATGAAATATAATAAAACATGTTACTGTAAAGTAACGTAAGAGGATTAAAAAAAAAAAATGTTTGTTGTTTGTTTATCAGACAAACGCTCTGGGTACATATGGCAACCCTAAAGCAACAAAATGCCTGATGAGAAAAGCTCGATTTTCCTGCGCCTAAAGTGACAGAAGAAAATTGTGGATCGATGATATAAAACGGGAAAATTGGAAGCCGAACATTTCGATAACATTTTCAAACAGTTAAAAATTTATATTAATAATTATATGCTATAATTTCACAACAATGCATTCATTTCTTTTAGCATAGATTGTATAACTTCTTGCCTATAGTTTGCGTCTTGTGCAAGCCATAATAAACATTACTTAAACGTATTTACCTAAACAATTAAATATAATCGAGCATTGATTAGATTTAATTATTGAAGCCTTCCGTAATCGTTAGTAGCACAATTAAAATCTCTAACTCTTCAAAAATATTTTGTTTGTTTGTTTGTTTTATTGATAACATATACATCAGATTTGTATGCTTGACTTATAGTCCACTAAATATTTTGCTTATAATGGAATGTAAACGAAAATAAACGAATGTTTTTTTTCTTTTCTTTAAAAAAAAAAATATTAACATTTTAGCATTAGAATACCGGAAATTTTAATTAATTTTTCTATCAATAAAATGAGTAGATTGTTCTGCATTTGTCTTTTAAAACATTGAAAAATTTTACATTGTAATTGTGAATTTTATGTAGAATTGATAATGGTGATGCAGATATCCAAATCTGTCATTGTTCAATGCCATTGTTGATTATAATGAACTTTATTATATTGTTTCGATGTTACTGTATGTAAACTACATATTTTTTAAAAACATGATTTTTTGGTTAGAGTAAAATAAATATTGATTCCTTCAAAGTAGCTCTTCTAAGCTATGTATAAACACAATTTGCTGTTTTTGTTTAATTATTTTTTCCCATTGATATATTAAACATGCAAAATTTGTTTGAATCATAATCTAATCTCACTGTTATTACCATATTAAGTGTACTCTAATATTTGCAAAATAATTGTTATAATTCTATCTAAAAAATTCTACCTTATTCAGTATTGTTATACCAAATTAAATATAAGATAACTTTATATTGTTTAATTGGGCAAATGAAATAAAAAGTAATGTAAAAATACTATTTAATGCAACTGAAGATTACTTTTTGATGAACTACACTGTTTAAAACTGATTTTTCTGTTAAAATATTTTTTATTCAAAATATTCTTGAAAAATCATATTACAATGTTTGATTTATTGTAAATAGTTATACATGTTGATAATATTTCATTATACAAATAATTTATCGAAATAAGAGGTGCTGTCTGCTGATTAATCATGAGATTATTATTTATAATTTTATTTATTTTGAGTGTGTGTGTGTGTGTGGGGGGGGTGTAACTATCTTAGACTTAGATTAATTATATCTTTCATGGCTTTCTGTTAATATATGATTTTAACTTTTTACCCAAAATATTAGTTGTAAAAACATCAATTTTATATGCTGAATTTAAATTGATCATAGCATAGTGATAAGAATTTTTAAATTATTAAATAAATTCAGCCTTCATTTTTTTTTTTTTCTTTTAACTCTTTTTGGTGTGTATTTGATACATTAACTGATCAAATGAAATCCATCCATGTAAATAATTGAATACTAAATCAAAATAATTTGTTTTATTTTTTTACTGATTTAAAATTTTATTTAGTTTTTTATTATAATGATTTTTGACATCAGATTTCAAGCATTTTCTGGCATTTTAGTATATAGTCTGAACATTTTTGTTTCATTTTTACAATCTCAGCCCTGTTTACTAGTGATATCTATCTTATAATAATAAATGGAAAGGTTTGTCTGTCTGTCTGTCTGTTCTTTTATACGTTCAGCCCCTATTGAACGCAGAAGTACAAGAATTGACATACGGATGCTCTGGAGCCTTTCCGATATTTTCCTCGAAACAGAATTTAAAAATCTTAATTAGTTTCGGAGATATTAATTAAAATGTTGACCCATATCGATCGCAAAAATGACCAAAAATCCTTATTGCTTAAAAAAAGGCATTCTGTCAGCATTCAGCAGACGATTTTAACGGCTGTCTTGTCTCTAACGAAAACAAAACATGTGCAAGTCATTAATGTCACGTGATCTTTAACTGGGATTAAAAATTGCAAATTTCAAAGTGCTTCAAATTTTCTTTTTCGTACACAACACTTAATATATAACCTATTCAGCACAAAACGAACCTGCAGTTAAAATTTCATCAATTTTGATTAATAAACAAAGCAGTTACAATTTAATTGCAAATTAAATTTTATTCAAACACGTAATTTATCCGCGTTTGTAATGATCGATAGATGCCGCTTTCTCAACTGTAGTTGTTAGTAAATATTGCCACGTGTAATAATTGCCACGTGCATTTATTATTGTGCTTTCTTGTTGTTCTATCATTGTTTCAGCGTGAAAGCTATCAGTGGTATGATAATTTCACCTTAGCCCGCGAGCATTTCATTACAATCGCGGATCTTTCAATAGACGATAGGAGTTTCCATAGCAACAAAATACATTTGAAGGAACTAAAAAATACTTTTCCTTTTTCTTTTTACTTCCATTACCCGACAACCGTGGTATATATAGGTTTTGGGGCAATAAAAAATATTTATTTTTCTTTTTACTTCCATTAATAAAGCTACCGTAGATAATGGAATTAGAGATTTCACGTGATTTACATGTTTTAGAAAGTCCTGATTAGGTTTTCTTTTGTATCTCAGCTACTAATTAAAATAATTTCATAAGTAACACATTGTTTGAAAGCTTTGTTGATTTGGAATTGAACAGTAGATTACAGAAATTTCTACCGCCAGATATTTTAAAATTTCGATATTTCAAATTCCAATTAAATTATTTTTAATACATCATTCGAAAGATATTTTAAAGTTCTTTTAAATTATCGAAAGTTTTCACCAGATTTACGCGTTTTGAGGTCTCCAGAATTAATTTTCTTTTGTATCTCACCTACTCATTAAAATAATTTCATAAGTAATACATCATTAGAAAGCTTTTTTGATTTGGAATCGAACAGTGGAATACAGAAATTTGTACCGCCAGATGGCGCTGTAATGTTTTAAAATTTCAATATTTCAATTTCTAATTATGATTAAATTATTTTTAATATATCATTCGAAAGAAATTTTAAAGTTCTTTTAAATTATCGAAAGTTTTCACCAGATTTACACGTTTTGAGGTGTCCTGAATCAGTTTTCTATCTCAGTTATTAATTAAAAAAATTTCATAAGTAATACATCATTTGAAAGCTTTGTTGACTTCATAACGTTTTAAAGTACTTTTACATTATCGAAAATGGAATTCGAGATTTCACAAGATTTACATGTTTTGAGGTTTCCTGATTAGGTTTTCTTTTGTATCTCAGCTACTAATTAAAATAATATTAAAAGTAATATATCATTAGAAAGCTTTTTTGATTTGGAATCGAACAGTGGATTACAGAAATTTCTACCGCCATTTGGTATCTTATTTGTAACGATGCGACTGATATTTCTAATTTATTTTCTTTTCTTTCTGATTTATTTTCCTCATTTTAAATAAATGTACATTTTTTTTAAAATTATTATTATTATTTTGTCGAAAAAAAAATTGGCAACAGTTAAATTATGGATAAAATGTTAAATGGCTTATTTATCAGAAATTAGAAGGTTATCATTTTCACATTTTAATTAATTAAGAAAAAACTAATCAAAAATTAGAAAATCTTACTTCGATGCGCACAATGACCCTTCGGGGGACACAGTGGCGGATTTAAGGGGGAAGCTAGGGGGCTGAAGCCCCCCCCCCAAAAAAAAACACTGACATTCACTATTGATTATTGCAATTGTAAATTTTTTATTGGTCTAGAATAACACTTTGAAAAATCTTAGCCCCCCCCCCCCCAAAAAAAAAATCAAGTTCTGAATCCGCCACTGGGGGGGTGGGGTTGGGGCACCTTTGTGTTAAATATTGTTACTGTCCGAGCTACCGTTTTCGAGAACAGTGAAATATACAAATATTGCTCACGTAATAGTATAAGATATATATATATATTTGCTCCTGTTAAAAAAAGGCGGAACTTTCATGCCTGCAATATTAAAAAGAGAAGTTTAGCTGTAAACAAAAGAAAAAGGACTTTTTTTTTTGGTTACATTGACATTTATGTAGTTATTTACTATTACACCATGTATCACATTTAAATTTCCCTGTGAAAAAAAATGTCATGACAGATAATGTAATTTTTTTATAAAGAATAAAAAAGTAAAGTAGATAAATAAGCAATATGACTCAGGAAATATCAGTGAAATTCCAGTATGGTTATATCAGATTTAATAAATTTACATCAACAGCTGTTCCTTTTATACAATACATAATTTATTCAGTATCTCATTTGAATACTACAGCATAATAGTATAATGCTTATATGAACAAATAATTCAAGTAAAGAGATATGCAAGCAGAAGCGGGTAAATTTTCATGAATTTCCTTCAAATACAACTGTTTTATTAAAAGAATGACTAATAAAACAGGAAAGAGATCATTTGTAGATCAACAAAATGTAGCATATTATATTCAGATTATTTTACAGAATGTCACTTTGCTTACCAAAATTTTACAAAATAAAAGGTTTCTGAAAAGTGATGAATAACACAAAAAATAATTTTGCTGTGTCTGATAAATACGCTGATAATAGTTTAAAAAATAATATATGTACAAGAAAAAGCTATTTGTGTATACAAATGAAACCATAATGCATAGTTACACAAGATGAAATGATTTCATTGTCTTTGTTCTACAAAAATCTGAACAAACCTAAAAATTTAAAAATCTTAGTCAACATAAATTACATGAGTATGTATTTGCATAATGCATGAAATATTAACAAATTGGAATGAAGAAAAAAATAAAACATTAAACAAAGTGATATGTACAAGAAAAATGACTTACATAAGCGCATAAAAAAAAAAAAAAAAAAAAAAAAAAAAAGAACCTTCAACTGGTTTTAACGAAGAACAATGGTTTAAAGTAATTAATGATCTTTCTATATGTTCCATATGGTACTACATACACTGGGTGATAAAAATGAAATATAAAATTTTGCTTATATTAAATGTGAACAATTTAGATTTCTGTTTATCTCCAAGACTTGGACCTCAATTAAAAGTACCTTTTCTTATCTCATTAAATTAAGTTTCTAAAAAAATCACCATATAAAAATTAAATGCTACCTCGATTTTTTTCTGTTAAACTTTACTATAAATTTCATTGTTTAGATTGGTTGTGTTACTCAGATTTCTAGGAATCTACAATAAATAAAAATGGGGAAAAAAAAAAAAAGTATATCATTAACTTTGCAGTAACATTGAAGCATATAGGAGATTTATTGTAAGAAATGAAGTAGAAAATACCCTATGTTCTCATTCTTTCATTTACATTTAAATTATAAAATACGGGTTCCAAAATTAACTAAAAATGCTGATATATAAATTAATTGGCTAATGGAGGATAACATAGTATATGGTATGGTGCAGTCTAAAAGTTTAAATAATTTAATGCGCCCAATAGCTCTTTCAACATGAATTCTATGTCGTGAAACTTTTTTATTTTATTTTCTTTCATCAAATGAAAATTGAATTTTGTTTTTTAAAAAGTGTGGTGTAACTAACTTAAAACCAGCCTTTTCTACTTCATCTCGTATAAGAAATCCCCAATCTGCTACAATTAAGTCATCTTTTTCCAATAAATTTACTATCCCTGACACCAAGAATAATTCTTTATCACTTATACAACCTGTGTATGCTGTAGATATATAAGAAATTGCCGCATATGGTGTTATACCAATAAGGCACTTTACAGTATTGGCATTTTTGTAATAGCTGAATGTGATTTGTTGTTCTTTAGGATCACTGGGTTTTTGAATTTTGAATTCAGTGCAATCAATTATTACTCTGCAGTCAGGGAAATTGTGATGAAAAAATGACGGCATGGATGATTTTATTTGCTGTCTGGATGGCCAGATTCTAACACGTTTCACTTTTGCATAAATAAGCGCAGTCATTTCTACAAAAATTCGGGATATAGTGCTTTGTGATACACAAAATAGAATTCCCATTAGCTCCTCTGTTATACCAGTCCGCAGACGCATCATAAAAATGAAAAGTTTCATCTTCCCAGTGTATGTGGTACCATCTGGAATTATTAGAAAACTATTAATCACCTGAAATCGTTCTTTGCTAAAACCAGTCAAAGTGTTCATTTTTTTCTTCAAAATATGGATTGTCTGGTGTCCAATTCCTTTGTTTCAAATTTTCTTTCAATTCTGAAATTAAAGTACAATTTTTATCATTAATTTCTAATATAACATTAAATGCATCATGTTCAGTCTGAACTGCCTTCTCATTAGAAGTTGAAGGTACATTTTCAGGCTCTACATCTTCTTCCAGACTTGTATTGTTTGCTCTAAAATTAAAAGAGGAAAAAAAAATTCTAACTAATGCATAACGCAAACAAATTCAAGACTGCGTCAAGTAATAAATATTTCATTTATTAAAGAAAAATATTTGTCCCTACTTATATTTCAGAATTTAGGGCTTAGAATAGGTTATATCTCGCCCTTCATTACACAAAGAACTGTGTTCAAAATATAAAAATAATTATACCAGATTTTCCAGCAATTTTTTTAAGAGGGGGGGGGGATAGCTAATTTAAAAAAAATCTTATGTGGTCACTATGCGGCTTCCTTATACACACATTGTTATGAAAACATTGACTTTTTTATGTAAGGTAACTGATTTGTAAATAAACAGACAGGTTTTAACTGCACACACACACAAAAAAACAAAAGTCATGCTAACAGGATTATAAAAAAAATTCGTGATAACTGGATTATATACACTGCTAAACAAATATACTAATTTTTAAAGGAATGGCTTATTATAGAATCTCATTAGCAATTACATAGTTTAGTTTAATGAAAATCCTTGGAGTATAGATGGCCTACTTTTGTTCTCTTTGACGAAAATCAGAGGTGAAAAATTATACATGTTGTGTGTTTTTATCGCAAAACTCACCAAGCCCAGTGGCATAAAGTTTTGAAGCTGTCTGCGACAGGCTTTTAAAATTTCATAATCTGTCTGCAAAATTTGCGTGTAATCACGGGTGAAAATGGCTTACACTCAAAAAGCCTTAAAGCTGATGGGGACGGGGGAGGGGGCTTAACATCAGTGGTGATCTCGTGCAACAATACACTAATACAATTTTACTACAAAACAGTATAGTATAAACAATTGTATTCATTCAATTCATCTCATTCAATGAAATATTTTATAGCAATGTTTGACACAACACAATATAAATAATAAAAGTATTAGTTTTAGTTTTGATACAGAAATTTTTATAAGTGAATCGTTATCTGAAAGTTGCGGACAATTTTTTTTTCTCAGTGCAGACAAAAACTGTCTGCAACCCGTTTTTCTGTGTCCGCGACTATGTCGCCGTGTCACGGTGTTTCTGCCACTGGGTCATCAGGTTCGTAGCCAATGCCGATTTTGGCCTTGGAATTTATTTTGTCGACTTTGCATTGAATTTAGTGAGTTGGTGACCAAATTTACTGAAAATATGTAGTTCAAGGTTGCTAAAGTTTGAAAGCTCTAACTTCAATAAGAACAGGATTCTGAAAATTTTCTGAAAGATTTATTGGTTTATAGTGCTGAATTAAAATTTTTGAAAATTCTTTAAATGACAAACAAGACTAAAACAAAATACAGTGCATTCATTGACTACTTTCTACACAAAATGTCGGCAATTTTCATAGCAATATCATTATAAGCTCTATCTATATGCTGAATATTCTTTAAAGTGCATTCATCGACTAGAACGCGTTTGTGTCTTTAAGAATTGCATTTCCTACATGCAAAAACGTCGGCAACTTTTATAAAAGTATCATTATGGGCTGACTATTCATTATATAAAATGCATTCGTCGACTAGAACCTGCTTATGTCTTTACAAATTACTTTCTAAATGTAAAAATGCTGACAATTTTCATAATATCATTAAAGGACCTATCATTAGCTTATTTTATAATCTGTATAGAATCTCTTCGCTGGTCACAATATTTAAATGAATTTTCAAAAGAATAGGATATTCATTTATGTATTATATCACACTAAAAGTAAAAACCAAAATTCACACTGAAATCATTCTAAACCTTGTTTCAGCTACCCACTGCCTACGGCATCTCTTTCTCCGTTCGCACCACTTCGGATCCAGGTTCCCACTGCCTGCAGAGATGTCTTTCCCGGGCACTTCATTTTAGGTATTTATCGACGACAAGTGGATATGCTATTATTTAAGAACTTCAATTTTACAAATGACTGTATCTCAGCATCTATTAAATATTTGTTTTTAAACCATGTATTTTACAGCTCCTGCTATTTACTACAATAAGATTTGATACTGACCAAATTAAAAAGGTAGATTTTCTTTTTTTTTTTTTTTTTAATTAAATACATATGACAAACAAATTTTAATCAGTTTAATCTATTCTACTATATACTCTAACATTTTCTTCCGATAAATACTACAAATAAAAAAGAAAAAAAAGATTTTTCTTTAAAAGAAATTAAATTAAAAAATTAAAAATCAAAAGCTGTTACACTATAAAAATTATACATAAACATAACTGTTATAAGTACGTTTTTTAATTTAATAGGTATACTTAATTTTTTTCTATTGCATTACCATTTTATTTTGAATAAATATGATAAATTAAAAAAAGAAAAAAGATTTTGCCTTCAAATGAAAGTATTCAATAAAATATAAATAATATAATTACTATTGTTAAGATACGCAGATGATTACAAAGGAAGAATAAATTTATGAAAAATGAAATTGAAAAAAAAAAAAAATAATAATAATAAATTCAAAAATTCAAATTCGATAAAATCTCGATGAGGTGCACACCAACAGGGTCCCAAATACTCATATGCCACCTTTTTTTTTTTTTTTTTGTAGCTCTGCAATTGGTAGTGTGTGCACCAGAGCGCAGACACACAAATACTTATCTTTATTTACACTCCTTCTCATATTTATAAGGACACTTTATGTTTTGAAATAACTAATGTAAAAATAATTGTGAACAAACTTATACTAAGTGCACTTAATATATCTAGTATTCTAACTAGGTACTTGGAATTTATTAGACCCTTATTACTGAACCAAACCTATAGAAATTAGAACTGATAAATCATAAAAATACTTTCCTTTTTTTTTTTTTTCTCTCTCTTTTTTAAGTATCAGTTATAAAGTCAAAATGCATGTAGTTAATTTATTACCGCTAATACATATATATATATAGTTAATTTTTTGTGTCTATAGACATAGTTGAAAACCTACACAATATTTGGTAAGTTAATTATAAATAAAAAGTTAAAAACTCATTCCTGCTTGAGATTTATATCATGTTAGACATTCTTTACACTTATTACACTGCTAAGATACTAAATAGAAGAAATGTTTCCTTATCCTGGGATTCGATGAAATTTTACAAATTATACATTGTAATACCTATTTGAAAAAGAAAGTATTTACAGTATAAAGACTATATATATTTATAATAATTTGCATGTTTAATTCCATAAATATATTTCTTTAGTTAGTATATTTTTTTAATATAAAGTTTTTAAATAGTATATAAACAGCTATTGTACAACATTTATTATATCAAAACCCACAGAATTTTATGGTTCTTTAAAGAATCTTGTTTAAATACAAAACAAGAAAAGGTAATAAAGAAAAGTCGCCGAAAGTAGGCTATTCCCGAGTAAAAATTTTTACTTATAGCCCCTTTACTATTAGAAGTGGTCAGTAGTTTAATACAATGTTTTACTTACACAAATTCGTATGATGGCCTCTTTCTTTTGGATGCTGTTTTGAAGGCAAATATAGATGGTACAGCATCACTTTTCAGAAATCTTCTCTCTGTAAAATTTTGGTAAATAAAGTCACTTTCGGTAAAATGCTCTGAACATAATACGCAATGTTTTGATGGTGTAATATTTTCTCTTTTTAGCTTGATAAGCCATTCTTTTAATAAACCAGGTGAATTCAAAGGAAATGCGCGAAAACTTATACGTTTCTGCTTGCATGTTTCTTTACTTGAATTATTTGTGCACCCGAAAGATGCACAGTTTTTCGGCATGTTGCTCGCTTTTGCTATAAACTTCGCAGTGTAAACAAATCATGGAATACCACCATCACGTGACTTCCAGACAAACGTTGCCAACGGTGAATAACCCTCATTGTGTTAGCCTAAGGCACCTATATATACGAGCTGGCGCATCAGGATTTTGTTGCCTCATGGTTGCCACGTGTACCCAACGAGTTTCTTTGATAAACAAAGGACAAACATTTTTTTTTATCGTCTTACGTTACTTTAAATTAACTTGTTTTATTATATTTCATAATTTTAGCTAAGTAAACTATGATATGGAAGTTTGCTTAGCGATAAACTGCTATAATCATTCAAAAAGTGAATATAAAGTGTTCACAGACCTTCTATTACTATGTATTTGAGTTTTGGCGAGATTTTGTAAAAGAAACAGAAACCGCCCTAACAACACATCTTACCCCAGTACATCCATAGGTATCCTCAGAATAAAATGACATCCTGAGAATGTACTGTGAAAAATATGTGTTTTTAAGAATATTATTGTTGTTTATTGCTCTTATCTTCACCGGATTAGCTACAAATCAACATTTCTTAAAATCATTAGGGAAGCGATAAGGACGCCAATCGGGAATACTGTCCTCTTCGGAGGCATAAGAATGGTGGTGACGCGCCGGCCTATTATTTTATTTAGGGGCTCTATGTTAGCTAAAAGCGGAATCATGGAGGTATTGCGCCATTGTAGTTTGTGATCTTTCCTCGTGGTACAGCGTCTAGAATAAACAGTGTGGAAAGCGGCGAATAAAATTGTACTAAAAAAATTAAGCCTGTCACCAGATGTCATTGTAATCGAAGCTAGGGTCACGACAACAAAACCGAGACTCCCTATTGGTTAATTATATGCTTAGATCACTGACGATTAAACTGACGAAACTGGGAAAAGCCAATCAGGTCTTCGATTTGAGCAATAGTTTCGATCACAGCGACATCTGGGTAGGCTTAATTTTTGTAGCATCATTTTAACATCACGGTTGTAGGCGATTGCCACACTGTTAATTCTAGACGCTGTACTCGTGGTCAGAGCTTTCGGCTGTTGACGATGAGCCTCTTTCGCCAAGTGTATTGACGAGGAATATCTATAAACAAATATCGAAATGTAGTCTTGATCTTCAATTCTCCTAGGAGTTATGTATTATTATTATTATTACTTTTTTTTTCATTATTGACGATATTGGAATAAAAAAATAAATAATTCCCAATGGCATAAAAAAACAAACTCATCAAAAATTAGAGCAAAAATTTATGGGAATAGAATATTTTCATCTATAACTGTAAAATAAATTAAATTATAAAAATATAAAATGAAATGGGATAGATTCCATTTTTTAATGTCTTCATAATAATATTTTTATTAATAATCTAGATGCATCATTATTTAAGATATTTGCTTTATTTCTTATTTTCTTCTTTATATTTAAGAAGAAAGTATTCGATTAATGGAAAGTTTGTCTCCGGTTTCCAACGAATTTATACGTTTTGACATATCCTGAACACGATTGCATTATTTTAAGTGTCTTCGTATGTGCCTAAACTTTTGTGGATGCTCTAATAAATAAGTGGACGAAAGTTAACCAAACTTGACATTTAGTTCTAACATAAAAATATAAATTAGTGCCTATAAGCTGTTGCTGAAAATGGCCCACCAGCGGCCGATCGGTTCTGGGCTCAAAACTGGTAGACGTGAGGTGCCGGGTTCGATCCCAGCTCGCGCTTGTTGACTTAATGATTTGGAGTTTTCCGTGGTTTTCTCCGAAACGCATAAATACGGACTAGGACCCCTTAGACTCCCTCCCCGGAGGGCACTCCACCCTTATGCCTTGAATCCTAGGGTAGTCAATCAGCCTTACTTCTAAAACACCAAACGCCCAATAGGTCATCCCGTATATATTTATTTTATTGTATTTATTTATTTGCTTCAACATAAAAACGAAACTGCGCATAAATACGCACAGTGAGAATTATTTTTTAACGAATCTTTGCAAATAAAAATAAATGTTTAAAATAGTAATAATCAATTATGAAAAAAAAAAAAAAGATTGTAAATATAGATGTATCGCTTTTCACTGGAGGGGGGGGGGGGGGTGTCTATGTAAATTTTTATTAATAGTATTTCTAAAAAGAACCCGTCAATACCTTTAAACCATAAATCTAGAATAATTAAAAACAAATTTATCAGGGTTTTTCTTCGTTTCTTAATAAATAAATAAATAACTTAGGGAAAAAAATGCAGTTTTAAAAATATGAATGTGGTCTATAGGACACAAAATAAACTTTCTTTAGTCATTATTATATATCTTTGCAATGAAAATCATTTGCATTCATCATGAAAAGAAATTTTAATAAAAAATTATTTTAGTTAACATCTAATTTACATTGTGCGTATTTGTATAGGATAATATTAAAGAATGCTTTGTGATGGCTACAACATACTATATATTTGAAATGTTTTTATTTCTGTATTTTATTCAGAAAAAATTTTTTTTCTCTCTTTAATCGTTTTTCAAAATTGTAATTTTTTTGTATAAAAATCGCTTAGCAGAGTTTTCATTGAAAAAAGAATTTATAATTAAGAATAATACATGCAACTCTTAAAATATATTTGTCAAAGTATATCTAATGAGGTAAATATTCTTTGGTATTTACAACTTAAAAATGTTTTTTTTTTTTTTTTTTTTTTTTTTTAATGGGAAACAAACTATCGCCAAGAAAGCGATAAATAGCGAAAAAAGTTAGCGCAACGAAATATCACTTGATTCATGTTGGACACGTTTCCTTCCGTAGGAAAGAATAGGGATTCTCCCTCTACTAGTATATCCATAGACCTTATATACTAGACCACGAAATTCCCCTCGTTATCTGACTGCATCATGAAGGACCTTCCCATGGTATTAGAGGGTAAGGTATAGTATCGCCATATTAGAAATATGGTACCTAAAATCGAGTTTTCAGCTACGCTTCCGTCATAAGTAACGTCTGAAGCGCCGCCTGTCGCTAGCAATAGAAAACATATTTCTAAACAAACATGGCTGCCTGCGAGCCGAGATCTTAGTAGCGGTAGCAACAGTATGGTTCTAAATAAATATTCCATAAAACTTGCAATTTTTTGTTGCAAATCAAATGAATGATGAAAAATATTAATAATCAATTCAGGAAATTGTTGAATATATGTGAAAGATCCTAAATGCAATTAAAATAATTATTGTAAAAGTTAATGTAATTTAAAACATGTAATTTTTTTTTTCTTTCCAAACTGTACATTCGGCAGCAAAATTATTGAAACGCTAACATAATTCTTATGGAAAAGATTGGCACCTAATACTGTTTTGTTAGGTAAATATTTGTCGAGTTCATTAACTTAATCTTATGCTGTTTCTAAAAATGCAATATGATAAAAACTAGCGATCATGTTTAAAAAAAATGTATATGAAATTTGTGTATGTGTGCTTCAATAATTTTGCTGCTCACTCTATAATTTCAAACAAATAAGCATATAAGAAAAACCATGGATATCGCTTCCGTTTTCAAGCTTTTTATTTTTACATATTTTGAAATTCAGTACAAACATCAGAAATTTAATTAAGATCTATGATAATAAATAATTTATCAATGACTTCCTGTATTATGAGCTAGAAGTAAACCCTGGCTACTTAAATGTTCTACCCCCTGCACATAAATTAAAACATGAATTGATATCTATGTATTGAAATTGATATGAACTGTAACTAACGTGTGTATAATGAAATAATGAATACCTAAAAAAAAAATTATATATCTTCTTTTATTTAAAAAACAAAACAAAAAATTGAGAAGTACAACTTAACTATAATTTATTCTTCTCAGAAATTTCATTTATTATTTTTAAGAGGGAATGTGTGTGTGTGTGGGAGGTAAGAAATGTATTTTAAGGAATGTACTCACCTTACAATGTCATGAAAAAAAAAAAAATTCTAGATATATTCTGTAATTGTGTTTTCTCTAGGATTTTGAGTAGCTGAGTTTCTTATCCTGAACAAGGTTCTAAACAAAAAGTACCAGATCACACTCATCAACATAGCCCTTTGAAATTATCGATAGTTTTTTTTTTTTTTTTTTTTTTTTTCTTTAATCAAACCTCGAACACAAGTTAACACTCTTTAGGAAAACCCCCACAAGGGTAGTATTAAGACTTTCATGTAGTTAATTGGACAATGACAAATATATCTAGAATCTCACGTTACAATTGATACATTTTCCTATGCAGAAATGTAAAGTTTGTTATTGAATTTTCATATCTGATATTTAATGTTATTTATACAATACATACATACAAAAAGAAAAAAAATATCTGGTGTGAAATAACAACACGACTTCCATAATCCACTATTACACGTATTAGAAGTATTTTTTATTTTTTTTAAGATAATGTGATCAGAAGATATAAAATTGACCTAACAAAGTTGATGCCTAAAAATTTTCCTGTAAGAGAAAGCTGATAGACTTTAAATAGAACTTATATAGCGAGTTAAAAAAAAAAAAACATATATATATATAGTGGTGCCTTTTTTTAAAAAACCAATTTCCAAGTTTGTTATAGAATTTCAATATATTGTCTTTATAGTGGTATGAAATTGATCTTTTCTTTTAGCAATAACTTGTCATCTCTGTTTATACCACACACACACACATATATATATAAACATGTTGAGCTTTTATTATAAATACCTTACTTATCGATTTAGCCATCAGGAGTTTTCCACGGTTTTCTTTGAAACTATAGTACAAGTTAGGTGCCCTTAGAAAGACCCTCTCCCTTTCCCCACAGAAGGTCCTAGGACCTTCATGTAATCAAATGGCCTTACTCCAACAAACTTAGATTTATGTTACAATTGATGCAATTTAGTTTGTCAGAAATTATTTATATCTGACATAAAATGTTTATTTAACACATGCACATAACTATTCACATGTTGAGCTTTTATTATATGTATCTACCAGTGGCGGATCCAGAACTTGACTTTTGGGAGGGGGCTAAGATTTTTCAAAGTGTTATTCTAGACCAATAAAAAATTTGCAATTGCAATATTCAATTGTAAATGTCAGTGTTTTGGGGAGGCTTCAGCCCCTAGCCCCCCCCCCCTTAAATCCGCCACTGGTATCTACCTCAGCCTTGCGCTTTACTCGTGTACCAATTAGGACCTCTTCTTTCTTACAGAACAGACTAGAACCTTCGCACAGTCAATTTGCCTTAACTCTAATGCCCATGTCATATGATAGAATTTTGCACAATATTTTACTAAACACAACACAGCAGTGTATGGCGAAGATTCAAGGTCAGTATGTAATCAACTTGTTCAACTATCTTTTGGAAAAGTTGAGCATGTTGTGTCTAGTAAAAAGCTAAACGAAATTGTTCGTGTGATATGGCCATAACACATCTAGGATCTTATTTTAGAAGTCATACTTTTTCCCATGCATAAAGTGTGTTACTGAATTTTGATATCTGACATGTTATTTTTACCACACACATACTACCCCCCCCCCAAAAAAAAAAAAAAAAAAAAAAAAAAAAGGTTGAGCTTTCATATGTACCTACCTCATTGACCTACTTCTCTAGAATTTTCCATGGTTCTCCTTGAAACTCGTGTACAAATCAGGACCCTTTAGAAAGACTCACTCCCCTTTCCCACAGAAAGTTCTGGTACTTTGATGTAGTCAATTGGCCTCAATTTCAACACACCTAGGATCTTATATTACAATCGTTAAAATTTTTCATGCTCAAATTTAAATTTTGTTATAGAATTCTCATAATTTGACATTGAATATTATTTATAACACATACACACACACACACAGAAAAAAAAATTCACATGTTGAGCTTTTATTATAATCATCTGGAGTTTTCGCTCAAAACTCGTGTTCAAGATAGTACTCCTTAGAAAGACCCCACTTCCTACAGAAGGCACTAGGACTTTTGTGTAATCAATTGGCCTTTATTATAATACATCTATATTACAATTAATATACTTTCCCATGCATAAAGTTTGTTATTGAATTTTCATATCTGACATTAAGAGTTATTTTTACCACACACACATATCCCCCCTCCAGAAAAAAACAAAAAAAAAAAAAAAACACGCTGAGATTTTATTTTAAGTACCAGTTAATGGCTAGGTAAAAACTGAATGCAGCATTCATCATTTGAAAAATTCATTTGTTTCATATACTATTTCCTACAAGGCAAGTTTTTCATATAATTACCGTAAAAACCGGCAGATGAACCGCTACAGATACAAAAAAAAAAGTTGTATTTTTTCTATCTGCAGCTCTTATGCAATTTTTTTTTCTTTTCCACCCTCCTCCCTTGACACATTCTGAACTTTTCTCCAATGGTGTGCAAGAGAGGGAAAAATGACAATTTTCAAATTTTCATTCACCTTATATTTTATTTAATATTTGGCCTAGACAGCACATTATAAAGCTACAGTTCAATTTTCATGAAAATATGTGAATGAACAAAAAAGTTACATTTTTATTGGGAATTATATTTATCACGACTCACGTCACCAAAAAAAAAAAAAAAGTTAAGATTAAGTTTTCTTTTTATTTTGTAGTATTTAAAATTGAGATATGCCATTGAAATTTCTTAATATTTGGTTTTAACGCCCGATAATTCAATTGTGAATATTTTTGAAAGTGTAGAATTATTAGGAAGGGCTTAAGGAGGGGTATGAAGGGGCAAAAAAGAAAGAAAGTTACTGCATTTAAAATTGGTATTATTAGGTTTTAAGGCAAGATAAATTGATTGCAGATATTTTCAAGTGTAAATTTATTAGGAGGGACGGAAAGGTGGGGGTAAAAATGTAGAAAAGGAACGGGAGTTTTGGAGAAAGCAATGGAAAACATAGAACGCCTTTATTCTTTTATATTTTGCAGAGTTTCGAATTTCAATTTACGCTCACATTTTGTACTAAGGATGTTTACCATTATATATCCCGGAATTACACAAGTTTCGGAGAAAACCTTGGATAAATCAAACACAAATCTTTTTATAAAAGTGTTTTATATTATCTTTGTATCTCAGCTTCTAATTAACATAATTTCATAAGTAATGTATCATTTTAAAAGTTATTTGAATTGAAATTGAAGAGTGTATGTTGTAAATCTCTGTCGCCAGAGGGCTCTTTAATGTTTTAATAATTCAATATTTAGAATTCTAATTATGATTAAATTATTTATAACACATCATTTAAAATTTTAAAGACTTTTAAACTTATATAAGTCGTTAAATTCAGTACGGGGGTGTCAGGACCTGAAACGGGAAAAAGGTGCTGCACTCGCCACCGAGCGGGAATTTTGTAAAATAGGATTTTTCAAGGATCACGAAACAGCTGGTCACCGAAGGCGGCTAGTATAAATTAAAAATGAATTCGTTTTCATTTAAACAATCTTTATATTTCTTATATATTGTTTTTATTATGAAAGAGCTGGAACGGATTTCTGGCATCGCACCTTCATAAGGGCCGAAATAAAATAGTGCAGCTCTCACGAAGGTGTGGCACTTCTGAAAAACTTATCATTTCATTACCTAAGATTGTGTTGATGCGGCTCATATGCGAATGCGGACGATCTGCCAGTTTTTACGGTATAAGATTAAATTGCTCTTCTGTTTGATATTCATCATTTTTTCGCATGTAACCGCATTTCACAAAACAATTTTCTGGTTTACTAAAGTGTTTATTTCCCGCCATGCTGAAATTGCAAAATGAATAGATGGTCCAGAGACAAAAGAATCCCAATTTTGATCCTCAATGGAAATGGGGGGAAAAAGTTATTTTTGGAAGAAAAAATTAATTCCAGTTTATCCCATATGGAAACGCTTGAGCTTCAGGAGAAAATGTTTACGAGGTCAGGAGAAAATTTTTACAACAATGAATATGGGAAAATGACTTTTTTAAGCACGATACATGTGGGTTTTGTTAACATTATTTAAATAATATTTGTGCAGGGACCATAAAAATAAAAAAAATCAATGTGGGAATGATAGGATAGATCGGGGTTTCGCTGTAAAGAAAATTTTGAAAAATCAGATTTTAGAAAATTATAGCCAGTTTCAACAGTTGTGAATTTCCTGAATGTGAAAAATGAATTTAAAAACCTGTATTAGTTAGGGTTGTAATAGCGATTAATTCCCCATAGAATAACATTGGCTTTAGCTTTCAGTGATAAGTATAGTTTCAAAGGCTAAAAAAAGTATTTTCTCTATATGTTTATTAAAAAAAAAATTAAAATTTTGAGCACATAAAAGAACAACATTTAAATAATATCATGTAAAATTTTCATTAAAAAATTTTATAAAAATTCAGGCAGCAGGTTCTGGTTTTCGGAGACTTTTAGAAAAGCACTTGACATGATTTCACAAAAACTAATGTATCAGTCTTATTGAAATTTTGTACACTTCTTCGGAATAAAATGTTCTTGTACATTTTTTTTTCTTTTAAAAAGGCATTGAAATTTTTAGAGAAGTTCTATGCAAAAACAATACATTTTTGATGCATTTTACCCCACATATATCCTTATAAGATCAATTTTAATAATAATAAAATTGTTCGTTCAAGCCCTAGTCAATTCTAATTTGAAAAAATGTGCAAAATTTGAATAAGATCAGTGCTTCAGTTTTTAGGAAATTTTGTTGACTACTTTCCTGAAGGGTGAATGGAAATCAGGACATGTCGGCTGATTTTTCCAAATTTTTTAATACAAAATTTAGAATGTATTGTTTAAATATTGCTCTTTTAACTGCTCAAAATTATAAACAAAAAATCTTATTTATTACATTAAAAAAAAAAAAAAAAAAAAAAAGACAAAATATGCTTTAGTCTTTGAACCCATGTATCCCCTTTAAAGCGGTGTTAAAGTATTTAAGTCTTATAATAACAGGAGACTTGGCGTTGGAATATTAAAACCTGAATAAACTACTACGTCATTCCCACCTTTCCCATAATCCTATTGGTTGAACTAAATTCAGTCCCTCTCCTATATATACGAGCACTTCTCAAGATCCAGAATTCTTTTTGCACTGAAGACTGTATGCTTAAGGCTACCGAAACAGCTGTATGCATCTCAAGTATTTTTCTTTGGCGTTTCTGACGTAGTAGTTTATTCGGGTTTTAATATTAAAGTCTTCTTCATTTTTGTTAGTATATCATAGTACTCTGTTGTTTTGCCTAGCAAATCATTAGTCACTTATACACAGAACCACACAAAATACATAAAAAAAAGAAATATATATATATATATCTAGCAATATGTGACATCAATCAGTTTTGAACTATATATGTGTGGGTGGCTGGAAAAAAACCATTAACATAAAGAGTTTATTTATCTGGTGATTAACCCTTAAATGCCTGATAAATCAATTTAACCGTTTGAGTTCCAAGCAGCGTGATTGCGCTGTTGAGATTTTACGTCGAGAAAACCCAGTACATTTGTATGCATAAAGTAGTGAATTCTTGTAATCGAAATTGAGAACACAAATTCCTTTGCCAAATCATTTTGAAACACACAATTATTAACAATGAGAAACACTTGCGCAAGAAAATGTCCGATCGCTTTGCAAACTTCAATAAATATGACGGAGCGATGAGAAAAAGACGAGAATCACGTTACCTGACAAATACAAGAAGCGCTATTGCTCCAATTGGGATTCATCAATGTAAAATAAACAAATTGCTATCGCGCCGTTTGGTATTTCTCGACATAAAATAAAACAAATGCTATCACGCTGCTTGGGTCTTTTCGTACTTACTTAGAGAAAGCGCGGTTGTGCTGTTTGGGATTCTTCGACAGTGTTTTTTTAATACCCCCTGGGACTCAAACGGTTAAAAATGTACATACTTTACCATGTACCTAATAATTTTTAGCACTAGTGTTGCCGAAGGAACATGATGAAATTCTATTTAATAATACTATCAGTATGTAATTTATTGGCTAACATTAGGCATTAGAGCTAGAATATAACTCTAATAATATTTTAGAAGACAAAATTGAATATGTTACCAAAAGGCAAGGGTTAAAATGTCATCATGTTTACATTGTATTGTTTCTTGAAGTAAATGAATTAACTAATAAACAGTGATGTCGCTAGGCTTTCAAAATCATGGGTCCTCACATAAATTAATTGGCTAAGCTTTAGTATATGGCACCCATTGCTTATTGCCGTTGCCGATGTTTAGATCATGTGATATGATGGTGATTCGAAACCCGAATCAGAGTATCGATACTTTTTTCCGTTGTATCGAAACGTAACAAAAATATCTTCAATTGTTAAAGATCGTTTATATCTTCTCTTCTACTTTTTTTAAAGCCGCCGCGGTATATGTAAGTGAGATTAATTCTAGATTTTATTGTTTTTAAATGATTTTACAAAGTTTAAAGCAAAATTTTTTCAGTGTATTTTTATATATATATTTTTAATAAATTTACTAAGAAAAAAAGGGTAGGGCATAATAGTCATTGCTTCAGTACAGATTTTTTTCATGCATCGTGATTTAATTAGGTGCATTCAGTGATTATTTATTTATTTATAATGCTTGCGTAGCAATCTACCATCGGAATACTCACCGTTACAGTAAATATTTCATGCATTTTCTGATTCATGCTCCTCGAAATAGGGGTGTCCAGTGATGATTGTTTTTGGTTTTAATGCTTGCGAAGCAAGCATACAGCATCTAGTGTACTGATCGCGGCTTATACAAATTTTCATCCATTTACTGATTCATGCATCGCTAATTAGGGGCCCTCCAGTGATGTTTTTTTTTTTTTTTGTTTTTGTTTTTATGCTTGCGAAGCGAGCAAACAGCAGAAAACATAGTGACCGCGGCTCCATAAATTTCCATGCTTTTACTGATTCATGCTCCACGAATTAGGGGCGTCCAGTGATGTTTATTTTCGTTTTAATGCTCGCGAAGCGAGCAAACAGCAGAAAACATAGTGACCGCGGTTCCATGAATTTTCATGCTTTTACTGATTCATGCTCCACGAATTAGGGGCATCCAGTGATGTTTTTTTTTATGTTTTAATGCTCGCGAAGCGAGCAAACAGCAGAAAACATAGTGAAACAAAGAAAATGTTTCATAATAATGAAAAGTATTGTTTCATGACATTTTGATTTGATTCACGGCGTTGTGAAACGATTCGCGGTACCGACTCACAAACTGAATCAAAACACCATCATACCACGTAATCAAAACATCGGCAACGGCAATAAGCAATGGGTGCCGTATAGTAAAGCTGTTCCAATTAATTTATATATTAAAGATATAAATTGAAATTTTATCTTATTGTAAATGAAAAACAGTTTTATATGAATTTTTAACCGGCTCTTTTTGAGATTGTCTTAAAACTAATATTATGTAGGAAGTGGTTGCTGTTAAGAAACAAATGCAATAATTTTAAGAATGAAAATTATGCGTCCCCTGGGACAAGCCTCAATAAATTTTCCACGTCCTGTCTTCGATTTTCCACACAATAACAGCATCACTGAATACAACAAATAAATACTCCATCTATCATTTCCAGGCACCCGTGCCGAGAATGCCAAAAAAATCATTCATGAAACGCCACAGCTAACAATACATATAAAAAGGTATTTCAGCAGTTACTTGTGATTAAACATAATTTATTTTGATCAGCGATGAAATATCTATATTTTAGAAACAAGCCGCAAGAATGTTAAATTTTATTTGACAATCAACCACAAAAATGTGCAAGTTTCATTAATTGATTATTAAAAATTGACATTTTACAGAGTCTATGCAGAAATTTTTTTAAACGAAAACAGACAAATTTATATTTAAATTATCAAATTAATTCATATTTCGAAATACTCACCTGATTCTTGTGTAGAACTGCTAAATAATTGAGTAATGAAAAACTATACAACTTGAAAAGGAAAATACTTACAAAAATAAATAGGACAATCCAAAGTTTTCGCAATTCCTTTTCTTCTTAAGCACTTCTGTTTATTATATACTAAAGCTGTCTCTTCAAATTATTCCAGCATAATAGCCCTCATTCAGCTTCAAATCCTTGTGAACACTATCCAGCTACATAGCAATTGATTTTTCTTAGTCATTTTCCTTCAATTCTTGAAAAAGTATTTTTGGAGGGAGCAGACACAATATATATAAATCCGAAAAAGAACCTAATTTGTTACGTCAATACATCAAAACTAACATAACAAATCAGTTCTCATTCAGACAAAGCCCACTTTAAAAATTAGAAATTCTCTTTATTCTTCATCTGGTCAGGCTTTCGTTACAGATAAAATCTAAAAAAAACTAATGAGCTAATCGAAGTACAAAACTTTATATTACTTACAGTTATACAAAAATCAATATTCTATATATTTATTTCTAGCGAAATTTTTAAAAAGTAAATAAAGTGATTAAAAAATAAGTACACTACTGTTAATTTTCTGAATGCAAATTCGGGCAGCATTTTAAATAACACTGCTCTGCAAAAAAAAATTGTGTCCCGATACCATTTCCGCTGATTATTATGTAAAATGACATCCTGAATCCAAATATGATCCTTATTTTGCCCAAACTAAAATTCAGTAGATAGAATAATAATAAAAAAAAGGCCTAATTTCATATTATCTAGAATGATTAAGAAATTAATGTAGCCGCTTTTTTACTCTGTTACTAAATACATAGTACTCATATAAAGCCAGACCTTGATATAGGGTATATAAATATAAAATTCTCAAACGTTTAAACATATAATTTCATTTTTTATACTCTCAGATAAAAAATAAATTATAAAAATAACAAATTTGTATTTTAAGTAAAATATTGTATAAAAATGAAGACAATGCATTGAAATGACTTATTGATATAAATAATTAAAACACATTCCACTTATATTTATAAATTTTTTTACTCCCTATATTAGAACTGTTAAATAAAAGATTTCCATGCAAAGTACACATTACATAATCAATTTAAATTATTTTTAAGATTGTTTCTTCAAATAAAGATGAATTTGGCAAAATTTTTCACATAAAAAATAAATAAAATATGTTTAATGAAAATAAAATTTTGTAGGTAATTGTTTACAAAAGGTAATTATACAATCACATGTTCATAAAAACTTTCATTGAAAATAGTCTCTTTCCTTTGTTTTTAAACTTTAGGTTATAGAACAGGAAATATATATACATATTTACATACCCCCCTCTTTAAATCTACATGATAATGCAATAATAATAATCAGCAACAGATTTACTTAGGAAACTATACAATACACTATGTAGTTAGTTTTTTTTTTTTTTTTTTTCTTTTAATTGATAAAATGACATCTTCTACTTTTCAAATTATTAATTTAAGGGAAAATATATCGATTGCAAATTTGAGATCGATTGCTAAGTTTAAAGTACAATTTATTGCTTTGACAGAATAATCTCATAAATTATTTATGCATCAAGCATATATAATTCATTCAATTGCTTATATTATGTCCAGATTCGTCTATTTTTAATTTAGTTTTTTCCCTAGTTTTGTCTAGTGAAAGGACAATTTATAAAAAGTAGGAAAAACAACGATCCTTCCTGCAAAATTTACTACGGCCAAATTACTTAATAATTTAAGTCATTTGTAAAAGCAATAAAAATATAACTAGAAAATAATATATAAAATGAAAGACGTAAATATCTGTTTAATCGTTCGCACTAAAAACCATATTTACATATTTTAATCCCTGGCAATATTGTTTAAGAATTCTAATGAAAATTTAATAAGACATTTCAACATTACACTCAAAATACCCAAAACTTTCTTTTCTCATGCAGAATTTTTTTTTTTAAATGTAGTACATTTTTTTTTTATGATTGCATGACAAACGTAAACAAGACCTTTCAGATGTAGATTTAAAAGGCTTAGCAATCCTGTCAGTTTTGTTATGCAGTTTTTAAGCGAAATTTGATTGAAGGCTCTTCAGTAAGACAATTGGAAAAAATCGAAACATAATAATTTATATTTACCTTGCTTATTTATCAATATTCATTCAATTTAAATTTAATATTACGTAAATATTTACTCAACAACATTCATCTAGCTCGCTTACCTTAGGAGCAGAAAACATTGATGGATTCTTTAATCCCTGTTCTTTATTTCTCTTCAAGGATTTCCTATATCCTGTCTCGCACCCATACACAAAACATATTCTAGAGCTGGACATATTGCGAT
The DNA here is from genome assembly GCA_963930645.1 of Salticus scenicus. Taxonomy (NCBI): domain Eukaryota; kingdom Metazoa; phylum Arthropoda; class Arachnida; order Araneae; family Salticidae; genus Salticus; species Salticus scenicus. Next base: position 45,037,702 of record OZ005658.1, read on the forward strand.
CAAATAATTAATTTAATATTTAAAAAAATGTAACTTTCACGAAGATGCTAATACAAAAACGGCATAAGAACTCACATCAGCGCCACTATGCGGTGGTTTGCGCGTTAGGCCCATTTTTGCGGGAAATCGCCGTAGAGGAAATTCCTCCTCATGAAGGTAGAGGGGAGGAGGGAAAACGAGATAGGGGAATCGGCAGAAAAACGGACCAGAAAATTTAGTTAATCAACAGATCGCTAGATGGCGCAAAGATTAGCCGTTATAGCAGATTAACATTGAAAGCTTATGGAAATAATTGCTTTTTAATAAAATTTAAGTAATTTTAGGTACTTATTTTTTAAAAAATTGGTTAGAAATTATTATGCCATTAATGTGAGAATATAGAGAAATGAAGTGATTATTTGAACATTTTTATATTTATTTTTATTTTTTAATTATTACTTTTTAAATCATTAATTCTAAATGCTAAGATATATTACTTTTTCATGTAGAAATTATTTAAAAATTTTATCATTTTTATTTTAATCAATTAATTTTAAAAACTAAGATACATTAGTCTTTTAATAATGATTTTCGAAAATAATAAGTAATAAATAAAATTTTCCAAAATAGTTAAACTGATTTTTTTTTTTTTTTTTTTTTTTCTAATTTTCATTTCTTTTTTTCATCTTTATACATATATATATATATATATATATATATATATATATATATATATATAATTTTAGAAAATTTTAATTGGGTGTAACATTTCTTTTTTAAAATTAATGAATCAAATAAATAAATAAAAATAGAATAGTAATTTAAAAAGCCTCTTTTTACCTTTTGATTAAAAATGCTTCGTTGTTTTAAAGCTAATGGTTTACATTTTTAAATTAAAATTGGAATGACTGGAAAAAAATAATTTTAGCACGGAAATAATGTAAGTTTTGATTCTGATAAAATTTTAAAATAATTTTTACATCACATACAAAGCCTATATATCATAAGTTTATTTTTCTTCGAAGTAAAACATGCTCCAACTATAGCAGTATGTGTCTGCTCTCGAAAATAGTCAGTGGGAAGTGCTTGGTTCGAATCCAGGTCACGGTCGTCAAAATAAACGTTCGGAGTTTTCCGTGGTTGACTTCAAAACTCGAGTAAATACTGGCTAGGTCCCTTTAAAAAGACCAATATGAAGGCAATCCACCTAGGTCTCAGACCTAAGTTAAGTAAAACAATATCATGGGGGGGGGGTGAAGTGAATGTTTTGATTATTTTGCAAGAGATTTTTGCACAGTAAGTTTATTGCATTTAATATATTTTTTAATTTTTCAGGTTATCAGTTCATAAATTTAATTTTTTTTTACAAGTTTTTTTTTTTAACATTTTAAAAGTTGTTGATGGTTTTAGGATTGAGGTCGATTGATTGCACTAGGATCCTAGGGCTGTGTGAGAGTGCCTTACATGGGGGTCGTTCTAAGGGATCTTAGCCGTATTTAACTTAGTTTCGGAGAAAATCACCGAACACTTCGAACGGCTAGGCCGACGAGCGCGACCAGGGATCAAACCCAGCACCTCATGTCTACAGCTTCAATGACAGGACCACTTGGCCGTTAGTGGATCCTAGCATTCTAAAAGCTAAAACTTTTATTATTATTATTATTGTAAGAATAAAAAATAAATTTGGAATAACGATTTAAATAACCGCATTTTTCCTTTTCATTAAAATCGTTATCATTTTTTAAAAAATTAATGGTACAAATTTTTGAATGACTAAAAAATATAATTTTGCAGATAAATAATGTAAATTGTTTTAGATAAAACTGTGAAGTAACTTTTACACTGCATACAAGGCATACATTTTATCAGTTAAATAAATTTCTTACTTTAAAATAAACTGTTTGACGTGCAGTGCCTGGTTCGATTCCAGGTTGCACTCGCTAACTTCATCGTTCGGAGTTTTCCGTGGTTTTCTTCAAAACTCGAGCATATACAGGCTAGGTCTTAGCAGAAAATACAGAATTAGCAGGGTAGGGGGGGAGGAGTAATGTGTTGATTATTTTACAAGGAGAATTTTATCTTCATCCCACCGAGTTTACTACGTTTAATATATTTTATAAACTTTTCAGGTTTTCAGCTCTTATAAATCTTATAAATATGTCTTATAAATTTCTCGGATTTTCACGTAACAAAATTTCTTACAATCTGGGGAGGGGGAGGGGGAGTAAGAAGAATTCAGAAGTATGAATGCAGAATTGTTGTACAAGAGATAGCTGCAATTAATCCAAATTCCTTAAAATTATATGTTTTTAAAAAATGAAAATTAGAAAAAGAAAGAAAAAGGAAATAGTTTAACTATTTGAAAATTTTAGTTATTTATTTCATTTTTCACACTCTAAAAACTGAAATACATTATTCTTTACTAATGAATTTAACAAAAAAATGTTAATGATTCGAAATGGCATTATTTATCTTATGATTAAAATTTTTGACTAAAGTTAAAGGATAAGCTTTTGAATTAAAATTGGAATAACTAAATTAAAAATAAAACATGCATGTGGGAAGTGCCTGGTTCAAATCCAGGTCACATTCCTCAACTTGGCCTTTCAGAGTTTTCTATGGTTCACTTCCAAATTCACTTAAATACAGGCTAGATCCCTTTAAAAAGACCAACATGGAGTCAGTCCACCTATGTATAGGATCTAAGTGCAGATAAATCATTCTTAGCGTGTGGTGGGAAATGAAATATAAGTTTGATTATTTTGCAAATAGAATGTTATCTTTATCCCACTAAAAATTAAATTAATTTTAATTTTGATAATTATTTAAATAAATTTATAATTAAATTATTTTATTTTATAAATTTCTCAGGTATTCAGTTCATGGATTTATATTTTTTGCAAACTGACTTTTTTTTTTTTTTTTTTTTTTTTTTTTTTTTTTAAGCATAACCATTATTTATAAATTTTATTTATTTATTTATTTTTCATTCAAAAAGCTAATTTTATACATATTATTTATTATTATTATTATTTTTTTTTTCTTAGAACAGAGGTTTACAAATTCGCTTTTCACCTTTTGATTAAAATTGTTTTGTTTAAAAAAAAAAAAATAATAATAATAGTATAAATTTCTGAGTTGAAGTTGGGATAACTAAAATGATTTTAACATAGGAATAAATGAAAATTGTTTCAGATAAAACTTTTTAAGGCACTTTTACATTGCATACAAGGCATATATATCAGTTACATTTCTTTCTTCAAAATAAACTGGTTAATGCGAAATGGTGGGTTCGATCCCAGATCACGATCGGCAATTTAACAGTTCCGAGTTTTCCGTTTTTTTTTTTTTTTTTTTTCTTTTCTTTTCTTTTTAAACTCGCGTAAATATGGACTTAGTTTCGTTAAAAAGGTGTTGGTGTTGATGATTGGGATTAAGGCCGATTGACTACACTTGCGTCCTAAGCCTGAGGGGGAGTGCCTTCCGTGGAGTTCTTTCTAAGGGATCGTAGCCCGTATTTACGCAAGTTTCGGAGAAAACCACGGAAAACTCCAAACGGCTAGACTGACGAGTGCGACCTGGGATCGAACCCGGCACCTCATGTTTCCTTGATAAGACTACTACGGAGGCCATGCACCTAGGCTTAATTACAGTCAATTAGCTTTAACTTCTACATAACTACCTCCAAATAAAACATAATTAGCAGGGGGTGGGGTATAAATATCTTATATAATGTATATATTAAAACTGCCTTAATTATTTTCTAATGAATTCTTTTCCTTCCTACTTTATTGCGTTTTCTATATTTTGCATATTTCTAAAGTATTCATTAAAGTTTTTACATCAAGGAATAAAATTCTTTAAAATAAAATATGGAAGTATTTATGAACGGGAAAATATATGTATAAGAAATAGCTGAAATTTATCCATAACATCGAAAATTATGTTAAATAAAATTAGGAAAAGTAAGAAAATAAAGTGTAAATATATTGGAAAATATTATAAATATATATATATATTCCCACGTGAGTTTTATGAGAACACATTAAGTCTAATATAATTCATATATATTTAAATTTGTCATTCCCACTTCGTTTAAAAAATTAATGTTGCTATGGAGAGTCGTCAATAGATGGCGCGATGGTCAGCCGTGATAGCAGCCTCAGTCAAAATCAAGACCATTTTCCTAATACTGTGTTAGATCTCCTATTTACTCTAGCTTCATGTTCCTCCTTCTCTCTACCTTCATGGACCTTCCCCAGCAAAATTGTCACGTGATGTTGGCCAGGAGGAAGAGTGAAGAATGATCACTGCGTTATTTTTCTGTAGGAACGAATTTTGTGTTTTTTAATATTTTTATTGTACACGCACTTTTTATTTTAGCATTTAGATTTACGCATGGATGGAAAGCTAAACTTTCATAGATTAATTCCATAGAAAAAAAAATTATGATAAATCATTTTTCAAGCGAAAAAATTGCGTTTGAATTGACATAACCATCTTAAATCGTTCATGCATACAAATGAAAGGGGAAAAAAAAGAGCTTTCTTACAGATTTCAGAGGAATCACCCCTAAGTCCAGTTCACGTGACTTCCGAGACTCGGAACAAAGGATGAAGGTATCGGATTACACTCTCATGTTGAAGACATTCGATATAATTGTCAGTTCTATTGGTGGCGTGGTCTAGTATATAAGGTCTATGAGTATATCTGCTCGATGGTCTCTACCTTAATTGATCCATCTCGGGCGCTCTACTGAACAAGACATATCGCCCTCAAAGTTAGCGGAATTCCCGCTAAATTTAGTGGATTTTTGACACTGTCAACGGGAAAAAATAAAGGTTTAGCGGATAGCGTATTTTTTAGTGGATGTTTGTAAAGATAGCGGATTTTTTAGTGGATGTTTGTAAATAGAGACAATGTTGCCAACTGTAAGGATTTGTGTCTACGCGGAGGGACATTTAGCAGTTATCTTCGAAATGTATAGACAGAGTAGGGATTTTTTGAAGGTACTCTTTCTCCCCAGGACATGTTCATGATAGCCTAAGGAGAAAAAATACATCCTACGGACGTCTTTAGCACTAAAGTAGGAACTGTTATCATCAATGTAGGAACTTTTATCATCAATGTATAAACATTTTAAACTGTCCATAGGGACATGGCAAAATTTGAGTTTTCAGCTGTGTTTAGAGGATATACAGAGCAGAGATGCAAATTTTCAAAATCCATTCAATGAGCTATCAGATTTTGCCAAGATGCTGCTGATTTTACCAGGGTATAATGCTAACGTAGAAACAGCCTTCAGCATGTTGAATACTGTCAAAACATCCCATATAAAAAAGATGCAAACTGGAATAATAAACTCTATTTCAAATATATGCAGGGCTGCAAAGTGAAAATAATTGTTGCCATGCATAACTACAATTTGCCAAAAAACATTCTGTAGTAAATTAAAACGAAGGCTGCACACCAACTAAGTACTTCAACCATAGGATAGGCTGACCAGATCAGAGTACTTTTACAATAGAGAAGCGTTAAAATTTGCTTCAATTATCCAATTACGGATATATTATTTTTTTCATTCCTGATAAATAAGGATTAAAAATAAAATATTATTGGTCAATAATTTACTTTCTACAATTTTTTAAAACTTAGAAAAATCCCTTCAAAATGAAGGCTGTCCCCAGAAAATCTGGAAATTTGGTCAGCTTACCATACGATCGGAGAAGGATGAAGACGACGTTGAAGATGAAATATTTTTAAAAAATTTTGTAAATTAAAAATCTGACGTTAATTGCTTAAATAAATGTGCAACATATTCATTAATTACAAAGTACATTTAAATAATTGATTTTTAGTTTTGTTACTTAAATTTTCAACGAATTTTTAGATGGAGTGTTGGTTTTACATTGCACTAGTGTTACACTATAGGCAATTAAAATTTTAGTGGATTTTTAGCGGATTTTCACGGAGACTTTCAGCGGAGAAAAAAGTTTGTGTTGGCAACACTGTCTGTGTGTCAAATCAGCACTCTATTTCATTTATCTGGTTGAGTAGGGCAATATCGCTTATATTGTAGAAAACTGATATTTCACTTCAGATAGCTTGAAAAATATGTTCTGAGAGATGATATTCTGTAAAGAAGTTCTTATTTCTAAAAATTAGAGACATCAATAAATCTTTCTCAGGAAATATACATATATATTTGTGAGATATGTCAGAAACTACGAACACACATGTGCATCATCGCACTCGTGATAAAAAGTATTTATGTGGAATATGTTGTAAAGAATTTGTTGTAAAAAGAAATTTGGATAATCATTTACGTACACATACTGGAGAGAAGCCATACATATGTAAAGTATGTTTTACATTATTCTCTGAAAAAGGAAATTTAGATAAACATACACGCACGCATACAGGAGAAAAGACGTACATATGTGAAGTATGTTTTAGAGAATTCCCTGAACAAGAAAATTTAGATAAACATAGAGGCATTCATACAAAAGAAAAGCTATATATGTGTGAAACATGTCATAAAGAATTTTCCAGAAAGAATAATCTAATTAAACACCTGCACATTCACACAGAGGGAAAGCCGTACGTCTGTGGAATATGTTCTAAAGGATTTAGGGAGAGAGGAAGTTTGGATACACATTTACGCACACATACTGGTGAAAAACCGTATATGTGTAAGATATGTTCTAAAACATTCATGCATACGGGAAATTTGAATAAACATTTACGCACTCATACAGGAGAAAAGCCATTCGTGTGTGGAGTATGTCAAAAAGGATTTACCGAAAAGGGAAGTCTAAACACACATTTCAGCAACCATACAGGAGAAAAGCCTCATGTTTGTAAAATATGCTCGAAGGCATTTTCTGTAAAGTCAAAATTAGACAGACATTCACGTACTCATACAGGAGAAAAGCCCTACTTATGTGAAAAATGCTCTAAATCATTTTCTGAAAAAGAAAATTGGATAAACATTCCCGCACTCATACAGGAGAAAAGCCCTACGTGTGCGAAATTTGTCTTAAAGAATTTTCTGCAAAAGAAAATTTAGATGCACATTCACGCATTCATACAGGAGAAAAGCCCTTCGCGTGTGAAATATGTTCTAAAGCATTTTCTGGAAAAGCAAAATTAGATAGACATAAACGAACTCATACAGGAGAAAAGCCATTCCTGTGTGAAGTATGTCAGAAAGGATTTTCTGAAAAAAGAAAATTGTTCGTACATTCCCGTACCCATACAGGAGAAAAACCCTACGTGTGTGAAATATGTTCTAAAGGATTTTCCGAAAAAGCAAGGTTGAATAACCATTTACGCATTCATGCAGGAGAAAAGCCTTACGTATGTGAAAAATGTTCTAAAGGATTTTCTGAGAAAAGAAAATTGGATTTACATTCCCGTACTCATACAGGAGAAAAGCCTTACGTGTGTAACGTATGTTCTAAAGCATTTTCTGATAAAGGAAATTTAGGTAGACATTTACGCACTCATACAGGAGAAAAGCCCTACGTGTGTAAAGTATGTTCTAAAGGATTTTCTGAAAATAGTTAACTAAAAAGACATCTATGCATCCATACGAAGGCAAGCCAAACGTGTAGAGATAAAATTTAAGGGTTTTCTCAAAAAAGGAGCATTAGTTCCCATCTGCTTATTCAAAAAAGTGAAGAGGCATGGTATGCATATCAATGCATACCATGCCTCATGATTATAATGCATATCAATAGCTTTTTTTTTTTCATATAACATAATATTAAAGAAATATTCGCGCATTCATAGCGGGGAAATCTTAAGTGTGCGAAGCATATTTTATATGATACTCTCAAAATGGACAGTTTATTCAGAAGAAAATTATTAAGAAGAAATATTTGCCAAACGGCTTTATGAGTAAAATTCTAAATGAATATTTAAGGGTACATGCGGATGAAATATAAATATGTTTAAAAATTTGGTCAATTGTAATCTAACTATAATTGTCGTTGTATTAACTGAAGTTAAAAAGATTTGCTTGTCTAAAACATATTGTTAAAAAAAATAGGATTTTTGATAAATGTGTTTTGATAATATACATTGATATACACATATGGAAAAGAAAGATTACATCTGTTTAATAAGTTTTAAAAGATTTTCACAAAACAGTACTCTAAAAACACATATCCGCGTCTGTAATGAAGAAAATACACACATACATGTACATACTATTAAATTGTTCAGTAAGGGATTTTTTTGGTGAAAATTTGAAGCAAAGGCGTAGCCTCTAAAAATATTTCTAAGGACTGGAGCAAGTAATAATTCGAAAGTTCTTCATCTGGAAAATATGGTAGGTGTGGCCACCCCATCAAGACTGTAAAAGTTTCTGACGAATCACCGAATTTGTATGCAATCTTTCATTATCTTAGTAAAACTCTTCACCTTTTGTTTTGATCAATTCTGCCGTTTTTGGTTTCAGAGAAGTGAACAATTAAATTTTTCCAGTTGATGATATTATACTAGAGGAATGTTTTTGGTATTGCCAAATTTAATTTCAAAAGAACAGATTCCCCTTGAAATCTTATGAAACTGACAGAATCATATTTTTATGATAATCGGGTTCGAAGAACTTTGAGACAGTTCATCTTTTTAATTCCATGATCCCATAATCTCATTATTATTGTTAAATAGTTCATTTTTTATTCCCGTTAAATATGGTGGAGGATCAAAATTGTGATGGCATGTCTCCGGACCACCTCTAGCGGTGTGTCCCAGACCGTCGCCAATTGCCCATCTGCGCAGCATTAGCGCGACGTAAAACCCAACCACAACAACCCGTCAAATATACACCTCAAAAGTGGATGATTTTCTTCATGTTTGAAGAGCAAATCGCAGAAATTAATGGGACGGAACGAATTATTTTTTGTAAAAATATGTGCTACCTTTGTATCGACGAATGTTGAGTTAAACATTAAACCAAGGCGCATTTCAAGAGATCATGAACGATCAAATTCAAAAAGTTTAGCGTTGCATACTAGCTAAAACACTAATTACAATTAGATAAAAGAAAAAAAAAAAAAAAAAAACACGAATCTGGCTGATGGGCTGTTTATTTTTCTATGGTAAATACTTTCTTCAAACAATCAAAGTTTAGCAACTTCGCCATCTTAGTAGGTAGCCAATTTTGCCCTATATTTCTGTTGCACAAAGAATTCTCGAATTCGACATTCGAATGTCTTTAGAATTGACTGTCTACTTTTGTAAGTTGTTTTGTTGTTGCTGATGGTCGTGAAGTCGTGGAAATGATTATTTTTACTTAAACAGGATAACAGATACGTTCCAGTTATCTGTGCATACCATGGATTTTTATTACGAATTCTTTTTTTCTTTCCTTTATATATATATATATCTATAATATTTATATCACAAACATAGATATATCATAAACAAAATTTTCAAACCTAACACTCTGTAATTATTTTATAATTACAGAGACATTTTCCCCTTAGATTTTAGACATTACAAAGTTTTATATTGTGAACATTTTAAAATACCGGATCTGAAAAAGCACCAGTAATTCATTATTAAATTGTTTTCAATAGCAGATTAAACTAATTTGATTAATATGTGGTGAACTTTCATAGATTATTACTAGAAAGGTTTTATGGTTATATTGGAAATATGGTATATATATATATATATATATATATATAAAGAGTAGGAAAATTAATAAGTGTTTTCATGTAAAATGAATGTTTTATAGTGCAAGCTTTAATTATATTTATTTTGTCAGAATTTTTTATTTTCTTCTCTAAGTCAGTTCTTATTTAAGATTCAACATTTACACTTACTCATTTTAAATAATTTTAATTCTATTTTTTCAAACTCAATAAATATTAAATTTTTACACTTTAAAATTGTTATTTTATCAATAAATAGCACAAAATTAAATGTCATAAACAGCATTTTTTTTTTTTTTTCTTTATTCAAAACAATAAATTTATATCTCCAAATTATCAAAAAATAATATATTTTTATATTTATTATGATTAACTACCATATTGTTGATTTTTTTAATGATTTTTTTTTTTTTTTTTTTTTTTTTTTTAACTGTTTATACAGGTAGTACGATGTTTGTATTTTATAATGTGTGTATATATGTGTTGTCCACACTATTAATTATTTTGTTTACATTACAGAAATATAAATAATATTCCTATAAGAACAACACATGGAAGGAAATGTTACCAATATCTCATTTAGTATAGTATCACCATAATAAGATTGATTTAACTATGAACGTAATTCGGGCATCGGTTTGTTTGTTTATTGATAACATATACATCAGATTTGTATGCTTGACTCGTAGTCCGCTTGTAAATCTTCGTCAGAAAATTACAGATAGCACATGAAAGAATTACAATACGAACAACTGGAGAAAACACCCAGGGCCAGCGCTGGAATCGAACCCGCTCTCCTACGCTCGAACGCGATTAGCAGTGTGGTGACATAACCACTCGGCCACGGAGTGCTCGCGGGCATCGGTCACTCATATAATGATTTTCACTAAATAGCTACGACAATGTTTAGATGAAGAAAATAAAATTTTATCAGTGGTGTATGAAATGCATGAAATTATTAAAGAAAAAATAAATAAATAAAATATTTTAATAGACAAAAAAAAAAAAAAAAAAAAAAAAAAAAGTCAAAGTGCAGCTATAATTATATCGAAACTATGTATTAAGAAAAGTGAAATTAAGTTTTACTTATGGTTTTACCACAAATAAAATATAAAAAAGGTGACTTTAAAAAAAAGATATTCTAATGTAACATATTATTTTTTTACTTAGATTTAACAAAATAATCATTTAAGAAAGAAAATACTTTCATTTTTTACACATTAACTCAAATCATAAGTGTGTTACCATTGTAATACTTTTAACTGCTTCTTCTTTTAGTCAACCCCCCTTCCACATTATTATTAGTATTTATTTAGAGAGTACAGTTTGTTTAACAGGTAGTAACAGTAATTTGTAAAGATATTCAACTGATTCCATTCAGTTAAATACTGACTGAAAAAAAACATATATAAAAAAATAAAATAAAATCTTCTGGGCTTTTTTAAACATTACAATGTGAAAGATGATGACATTAATTTTAAAATATCCTGTAAAATGATGTTAAGTGATATCAACTAGTATGAGAATTAAACAGTCAAGGAATAATAAATTTTAACCCTTTGCTGGTCTAATTTAATTTCACTTATCTGATCAGTGTTGCAAAATTTCGGAACTTTATTGTTCAGTATTCACCAAAAAGTTTTAAATGTAATGATTGCCTAATCACTTTGAAGGTTATTCGTCCATTATCAAATATCACTCTTCAAAATTATTGATGATAGTTGAATAAAACAGTCCCTAAATTTGACAACACAATTTAGAGCGTTAGGGGCCGGCAAACGGTTAAATATGTTCAATCAGTGTACAAAGGACAATTAGCATATACATTAATCCAGTGGTAGTTAACTCTGTCCCTACCGTCCACTAAAGAACGATGCTTGACCACCCCAGCATTAATCAATAAGTCATAGAACACTAAATATGCAGAACTAACACACCAGTCATTAAGCTCTAGTTTCTTTAAAGAAACATAAACAATTAAAAATCATATATAGTTACGCTCCTCACTGACTAAAGGACTCTGTCATGCTTAAAAAGGCTAAGAGATTTCCTTGGATTCAGTGTGTGAACGCAAGTTGTCACCTAAAATTCATACTTTATTAATTTAAAAAAATCTAATTGTCCGATACATAAGCTATTTAATCCGATGGATTTAGAAAAATTGCCCCTTTCATTTGGTACCTTATTTGTAACGAATTTCCGATTAGAATTTTTTTTAATTAATTAAAATATGAAAATAAACATTTAAAATAGACATTTAAATTTTTTATTGTTGCCATTTTTTTTTCAGCATAAAATGAAATATGCTTTCATGTGAAAATATATATATATATAAAATTTCTAATGGCAACAATCGATTTCTCAATGTATCACATAATGTATTACATAAAATCCTTTAGTGTTAAATATATCATGTGAGGTAAATAAATAAGTCTAAGTTACAAATTAGCTTTTAATCTATTAAATCTTCTAGTTAGTTGTAGGGCGACTAAGGCACCCATTGAAAAATTATCATTTTATTTTATTTATTTCTCACTTCAAATAATTCATTTGCTAGCAAATCTGTGCAAATTTTATGCACTTTATTTATTTATTTGTTACCTTTAAAATTATTTTAAAGTCATAAAGGCGTCATTTGTTCATATGCCTGTGCAATTTCTAAAAAATTATTTATGTTTCATGTGAAAGCAAATTTCATTTTATGCTGAAAAAAAAAAAAAAAAAAATCTCCTACTTTTTTTTTTTTTTTTTGGGGGGGGGGGGGCAACAATTAAAAATTTAAATGTCTATTTTAAAGCTATTACTAGGTTATTATTTTCATATTTTAATTAATTTTAAAAAAGTCTAGTCAAAAATTCGTTACAAATAAGCTGTACCAAATGAAAGGGGCGATTCTTCTGAATCCATTGGTTTAAATAGCTTATTGATCGGACAATTATTTTTTTAAATTAACTAAATTATGAAAATTACGTGGCAACTTGAAGTATTTTAAAATATTTTTATAAATAATAAAATAAAATAAAAAAAGATAAATATACAATTTACTTTGATACATTAATACCTTCACCATAATACAATAAAACAAAATCATAAATTCAAAAAGATTTCTGTGATACGAAACATTAAGAATTTTGGTAAGAAATATTAATATTATTATAATTATTTTAATAGCTTATTATTTCTACTTTTAGAAAATTAATTTTCTTAGTAGCACCTTTTTATGTTGTTTATTTATTTATTTATTTATTTATTTATTTATTTTTTTTTTTTTTGCAAATAAGGAAATAATGTTGTGTCTGTATAATTTGACTGCAGTGTTTCCTTTTGTCTTTAAAGTGTATTTATCTTTTTTATCTAAAAACATATTTTAAAATAGTTTGAATATACGTTTAGAAAGATTGGAGTGTAAAAGTTTATTTTTTATACCAACTACGTGAAAAATAACACAGTTGGGAATCGAACCCGGGCTCTCCATTTAACGTGCGGATGCTCTGCCATTGTGGCTGATGACCAGCTCGGCATTTCTCACATAGTTGGGAAAAAAAATCAACCTTTACATTCCAATCTTTCTAAATGTATATTCATGGTTGATTTATTATTGAATATAATTTTTAATTATTTTGGATTTATTTTGGCATAAAAATATATTTTAGATTCAAATTCAAACTTACTTATAAATGACAAAAAATATTACAGAATTAGACATTTGGATTGAATGTGCTTTAGCCCACTGCTTGTTGTCTTATTTGCAATTGGCGATAAAGATGTCAAACTCGGCAACTTCGATGTTTATCAGTTGTTGAATGATCGATATACAAATGTGGCAATCTCATCTTGCCAAATTCACGATTTTCAGAAAAGTTGTCAAGCAGTACTCAAGCACATTTTCACCATTTTTCCAAATTAAAACAATAATATATATTCTTTTTTCTTTTCAGATATTTTCCAATGTATAAAATCATTATTTAAGTGTAAATTAAAAATATACAGAGTATTAAATAATACACTAAATTAATTTAAAAATTCAATAGTAAAAATATGGGCATTAGAAGAAATAGGTAGTAGGTTTTTTTTTTTTTTTTTTTTTTTTTTTTTTTTTTTTTTTAAAATAAGCAATTATACCAAAAATCGCCAAATAGTGGCAAAATTTTAATAGTCACCAACGGGTTCAAATGCTAAAGCTGTAATGCAAAATGGTCTAGATATTACAAATTTATTTCTATTCTGAAAAAAAAATTACTGATTTTCAGCATAATATTTCATAAAATAATAATGATAAAGGTATTAAATATTATGTATTTCAAATTGACATTGAATATGGTAATTTCTATAACTTTTCTCATGTTAAGTGGAAAAAAAATCTGTTTTAAATTATGTATTGCTTTTTTTTTTTTTTTTGTGTTGCAGAGGAGAGGGCCCACGATTCTTATGTTGCAATAAAAAAATCGGATATCTCAATAAAAAAGCAAGTCTGCTGGATTTATTGATTTCAAAAGTTTCATGCATTCAAATGATCTATCAAACGAAGTATCATGAATGGGTCCCATGTGACACAAACTCAATATTTTTAAAGGGAAACCACACTTTTTCTTTACAGAATCATGTTAAGCTATTTTTTTTTTTTTTTTAATATTTTTTTTCCTCCTAACCAATGATTTTGAAAGTGTTGTGCATCCAAATGATCTCTCAGATAAAATATCATAGTCGGGGTTTGAATTTAATTTTTTTTTTTACAACATACGATTCAGGGCAACGGGACCCCTACTTTGAAAAAAAAAAAAAAGCAATACATGAAATGAAAATTTTTTTTTCGCTTAGCATGGTTCTGGAAAGAAAAACTATGGCATCTATTTGAAAAAATTGAGTTTGCGTCATATGGGCACCCTGGGGGCCCCATGGTCCAACCTATGATACCTCATCTGCAGTGGTCGAAATCAGACTCAGCAAGTTGAGGGCCAAATGGCAACTACTGTAAAAACCAGCGTATGTGCCGCACCCAGTGCTTTATTCAATAGCAACCACTAAAATTTAATCATAACGTTTGTACAATCACTTCGAAAAGTAGTCGTCTATTACATATATCAAATGCCATTCTTAAAAATTATTGGTGGCTATTGATTAAAAAATTCCCTCAGTTTGACGTTACTGGCTGCCCCTCATACACCGGTTTTTACGGTAATAATTCTTTCTGAGTTGCAATTATATTGTACTAAGGTACAATTTTAAAATTATTTACATATTGTAACATATGCATAAACATTGTACATAAACTACAATTACTTAAAATGCTGATAATTTATCTAGTTAGTTTTTTCCATTTTAAAAATGTGCAAGTGCTAGTATTTTTACAAGAAAGCTAGGAATTTATTTCTACTACTTTGTTGCTAGTGCCTTTATTTTCCCCAGCAAAACCTCAGATGACGGCCAGCATGAGGCCAAGTGCTGGTTGCCAGCAGTAGCTGCAGCTGGCCCGTCGGTGGCAAAAGTTAACGTTGCCGCAGGGAATATGTTACGCCGACAGTCAGTAGGCCATATTCAATCGATCCACTGTTGGCAGCCTGCAGTAAGTTAAAAATAAGTTAGTGGGCCAGTGAATGGATCGCTGCTGGCAGCTAGCAGTATGATGAAAATAGGTAATGGGCCACTGTTGGTAACCGACATTAGGTTGGAAATTGTTAGTGGGCCAGTGTTGGGCTACCTGATGGCAAACATAATTTTTCTATGTTATTGCTGGAAGCCTGCAGTGGGCCAGTTGTGGCAAACATAAAAAATTATATTACTGCCGGCAGTCTTCATTGGTATTTATATTTCCCATTAAAGGCCCGCTTCACTCATCGTCGCCGGAAGCCGAAGCCAATGTTACTCTATGGGAAATTTTCTTTACAAATAACTTATTAACTAATACATATTTTTAAATTCTGTTTTCATATTCTGAAAATTCCCAACTGTTAAATTGACGGACCTTTTTTTAAAAAAAATATTTTTTTATTTTTTTATATTTTATTTTGAAGCTGCAAAATACGAATTTTCAATGTGTGAAATTTTTCATTTTGCAAATTCGAAATAAAATATTAAAAATTAAAAAAATACATTTTAAAAAGGTCCGTCAATTTAACAGTTGGGAATTTTCTGAATGTGAAAGCAGAATTTAAAAATATGTATTAGTTAATAAGTTATTTGTAAAGAAAATTTTCCATAGAATAACATTGCCTCGGACTTCCGGAGACGGTAAGTGAAGAGGGCCGTTAATAGGCCAGCAGTGATTTAGTTATAGCTAATATATTTATTTTATTGGTGATACCTTTAATTTTATTCGTGCTTTTTTTTCTTTTGTTTTCCTCTCTCTTTCTTCTGACGAAGTAGCAGCCAGTTTTTTCTATGCATCCAATATTTAATTTGATTTTGTACATATTCATTTTTAAATACTATTTACAAGTATTTGATTCATACACTATGGTTGTAAATTCAGGATTTCTAGTGCAGCATATAGGAAATAGTCAGTTGATCCATTTTCCTTATGATAAAAGTTTAATTTTTTGTTTTCAGTGCAAATATTTCTCTATATTACGTTTTTTGGAATAAAGGAGATTATGTTTTTTTTTTTTTTTTTTTTTTTTTAATGTGTTCAAATTTCAATATGTTTAACTTTGTTACGCTATTTGATATAAATAAATGTAACTTTACATGTGAAAATTATAAATTATTGAAACAAAAATTGTTATAAAGTGAGCATTGTAAAAAACACCATAAACTAAAAAAAATAAATAAATAAATAAATAATAAAGAATTGCAGCAATTGCTTGCGGTTGAAATAGCACGAAGACCCTTCATCAGGAGAAACAAAGTGGGCACGAGTGCAGCAAAAGTAATTTGCTGCAATCGTGCTTTTTGTTAAAATCACGAAGGGATGTGTTATTATTTCAACCTAAAAGAACTGATGCATCTTTTTTTTTTTCGGGGGGGGGGGGGGGCAATGATTATGTTTATTTACAAATTTTTCTATTTATTACTACAGTACAAAATCTCAAATCCGGAATCGTCCGGACCGTGGCCTTTCCGGATTTCGGACTTTTCCGGATTTTAGGTCACTTTCTAATTTACGGCAATAAAAAAACGGACATCTCCATTCCGAACGTCCTTTTAGTTAATAACTAGCTTACGCCGCCCGAGGGTGCGATTTCTTAAGAAATTGGAGTATACTCTCAAGTAACATGTACAATACTTTGAATAAACACCATAAAATTTTGCAAACAAAACGCAGGCAGCAACGCTTGCGCTTTGTTTGCCGCACTCGTGCCTACTTCGTTTGCCTGATGAAGGATCATGTTTTCTTTCCATCCGAAACGATTGTTGCGAGCTCTTACATTTTATTGTGGTTACTCTTATTACTTTTAAACAGCAATTCTGTGGTGCTTTTTTATTATAACTCTCAAGTATCCAGAAAATCTTGAATATTTTTATTTTCTCCTACATCAAATGGTACCCAGTTGATAATTTTTTTCCCTTCTTTTTAAAACAGCAGGCATATGAATCAGCTTCCTTTTTTTCTCTGTGTGTTTATCTTCATTTAGAATTAATTATCACAGCTGTCACTCTTAACCAGGCCGCCACAAAGAACTTTTTCGCGTTGTTGATAGTCCAGTGGGATCTTTACTCTCTCCCCAACTTCTTCAAAGTCCTTGAGTGAATAATTTTCCGACACGTGCGATACCGAAAGATGATTTTGCAGTTTTATACAGATGACGTTATTTGAACTTTAAGCGAATATTCAGCATTTGACCTGTGCCAATTAATTTTCATTAGGTTTGGAAAGCAGATTGTTCAGCTGAAAAAAAAAAAAAATATATATATATATATCGTTCGGTTGAGTAAAGAGATAACGGCAGAAAAACGAGAGTGCGTTTGTCTTTGTAGCTGTAAATATTTGATAAATTTATCCGCGATTACCTATTTTAAAAATATTTTTAGAATTCCATAAAACTCATATATGTTATACAGGTTTTCGAGATTTACTATAGGACGCTTGTCATAAAAAGTTGTACAGGTAACCCAAATGGTTTCAGTATAAAAATTCATAAAATAATTTGGATACATTACAGTCAAAGAGACATTTCTTATCAGCGCACGTAAAAATCTTTATACAACGCTAAAATACAGATCAACATAAATTTTATAGATGCAATAAGAAATGGTTCCGATCAAAAATGATAAAATAAATATTTGTGGTTCATTTAATAGTGATGCTCAAAAATATTCTTATACGTTACGGGAAATTGAGGGGGGAAGTATTTCAGTTTCGTAAAAGTGAAATTATTTTTCTCACTTGCATTTAAAAAATAATAATTAATAAATAAATAAAATAAAACAGTTTGTTAAGTCTACCACTTTTTTTTTTTTTTTTTTTTTTTTTTTCGTTTCCTATAACAATTTATAGAAATTACATATGAAAATTATTATTTATGAAATTTATTTTCTGTGATGGAGGGTTTTGAGATTCCTGAACACGATTTGACCATTTTTAGAAAATTTCACTCTGTAAGTGTGTATAAAAAAAATTGTGGACGCTGTATCTCACGAACCAATGGACGAAATTTAACCAAATTTGTTATTTAACCAAACTTGATTAAAATCGTTCCCGATTACATTTGTGGATCATTCACTCAACACATGGCTCTATATTTCTACTTCTTCGTAATTTTCAATATGACACAGTATAAGAAGAAATTTTACATAAATGATTTCAAATAAATGATAATTATTTTTTTAATTTGTATTATGAATTAAAAAATAAATATTTAAATAACTAACAACAAACTAGGAAAATTTTTTTGTATAAGTTGAAGAATCGCTCGCCCTTCCCCATGAGGGGATAAATTTTCAATGCTGGTATTTTTCAAAAGAAACTCATCAATAACTTTCAAGTAAATGACTGTATTAAATTTGTGGAAAATTAAAGCAAAGTTATAAATTATTAAAAAAAAAACAAAAAAAAAAAAAAAAAAAAAAAAAAAAACCAAGAAGAAGAAGAAAGCATTTTTTCAGAAGTTGGCACAAAATTGATTTTATTATTTTTTTTATTATTATTATTGAGAAACACTGTTCTAAAATGAAAATCGTTTGCATGCATTCAGGAAAATGATTTTAACAAATTATTTGCACTACGCGAATTTGCATAATAAAAAATATAGAAGAAAGTTTTGTGGTGCCACATCATACTAGTTTTTTGGTCAAAAATTAAAAAACCAATAAATAATAATAATAAATAAATAATAATAACAATAATAAAATACTAGAAAGTTAGCGGCTATCATAATTTACTAAAACGGGTCAACTGGATATTTGTTATATATTTCTAGAAATCCTTTTGTTACAACAATAGCTTTAGAGTCAAACATTAAAAAAAAATAGTATTTAAAAAATAATACAAAAACAAATTAATAATTGCATTACTTACTCATATATACTTTTTACGAGATTTTCAATCTCGCACCCGCAGACAACAACAACGAACAAGAACTTCGTATGAAATGGCGGACAGCGAGGGAATTTCAAATCAACAGAAAAAGAATCACAGCGCCCTCTATGCATACAAATTGGTTATGGCCTAATAATTTGTGGCCACAACATGAAAAACATGATGTTGGCCGTGTGGTGATAGCCTGCATAAGGCCAACTGTGTTTATGCCACTTCTGGGCCACCGACCATTTTTCTTTAGGCTTCCATCACAGCTGGCAGCCACAAACGGCCCGCTACTGGAGTTATATGGGGCAACCGGCAACTGATGGCAAGTGCAGGATGGCAGCAGTAGGCCAAAACGAGCCCACCAGTATAAGTTTTGCTGGGTCATCACACATTATAACTGCATATTGATGGGGAAAAAAGAATGTTAGGCGTTCAAGTGACGATTAAGCCCTGGTTTTTAAGAACACATAAGCAAACGTATATGTTTTCGAAGCCGCGACGCTCCAATCAGAATCTCTTTGATATCAGCGCTTGCGTTGAAGCCGCAGAACAGTGCATCGTGACGCATGCGCAAATTGAAAATATCAAGGCTGACTATGTTGACGTTCGCATTTTGTGTTCTTAAAACCCAAAGCTTTAGGTATAAAATTGTGGTTGTCAAAACAAAATCATACTAATCATCATTAAAAAAAAAAAAAAAAAAAGTTTTTATATTGATATAAAATAATAAAAAACGCTATTCAATTTTCTTATATTAAAATATATGTATATATTATAAGAAAATCTACGAATTTTTACGGAGGAATTTTGTTTGAGTAATTACCTATCGCTATAAAAATTAACTATCTAGTATCTATCCTTAATTGTCTATTGTTATAAAAATACAAATGTGTTAAATATATTTTCAAGACATACCTGGATTTAATGAAGACTTTAAAAAATTCGTATACTGCTTTAGAACGTAACATGGCTTTAACCCTCTCAGCGTTTGACTCAATGTCACGTTTCTACTTCAAAAATAATCTCATTGTTAGGAGGAAGCTACCTTGAAAATCCCCTGTCATGTCCGTTGAAGTTACACCAAAAATTTTCGAACATTTTCCCCCCACAACTGGGGGTGTGTCCGTTCGAACAAAAGCCCTTTGTGACCGAAGATACTTCCAAACTGGGATTAGGAAGAGAATGTACACGTAGAAGAAACTGGATTGATATTTCAAAAACCTTTTGGAAATATAGCAACAGACTTTATCATTTCTATGCAAGAAACATGAGTTCAGAAAAATTAAAGCTGTAATTTGAAATAGCTTTAGCAGCGCAAAATTTAGTCTACATTGTATTTCCAATTCATAAATTTAAATTTCCATAACTTTTATTATCAGAAATCATAAATGATTAATTAATTATATGCAGCACAAACTATAAACACTTTGAAAGTAATATTTACTAATTTTATAGATATTTTAAATTAAAATGGTATGCAAAAATGAATTGTAAAACTTTCTTATTTATACAAATACCATAACAATAATAATAATAATTTATAAAGGTTTTAAATTATTTTTTTATTTTATTTATTATTTTATTTATTATTATTATTATTATTTTTTTTTTATTTTTTTTTGAATGAATGAATTAATTTATATGATATTTTACAGCTATCTTTATTCTCTTTAATTGCACTTTCTTTTAAAATTATAATAAAAATAAAAATGCTCTTGATATAAGGAACAGAAATAAATGTATATATTTCGATTTTATTTCTCAAAATTGTAACTATGTTAATCTACATTAATTAGTAAAGTTAATTTCAATGACAGCTTAATTTGGTTAATCAATAAATATATAATAAATAATGAAATATAATAAAATTAGCAAAATTATTAAGTAAAAAAAAATATAAATATATGTTTTTTTTTTTTTCTTTTAATATTTTACTAATAACCGATTTACAAAAAAAAATTATTCCATTATATGAATTATTTCTTAACTATAACTACAATAACACAGCAACATACGTGATCAGACGCAGAAAGGAGCTCTCAAAAGTTCAACTACAACAAAAATAATAGTAAGGAAATGATAAAGAATTTCCTTAAAATAAATCGAAACATCAACACTTCAGTTAAATTACTAAAGGGAAAAAAATAATGATAATAATAAATAGCTGTTTGGGAAAAGTATTAGACTATATTTCAACACAACTTTATTTGTTTGAAATTCATATTTCTTCATAAAACTAACTTATGGTGTGAAACTTTTTGAGTATATAGAAAATGATTATATTATGATTTGTTAAATTCACGTTTATATTTATGAATTTCCGTAATTAATGCATTCTGCATATCATTTTGTATATTACATATTTGTAAAAAATATATATGATAAATTGGAAACTTTTATAAAGGATATTATAGAATCAAATGAGCTATGTTTAGCACATCACTAAACGCTGAAAATCGTAGTAAAAATGATTTTTTTTTTTTTTATTATTCATTAATTTTTTTTAACTATTAAAAGCAAGTACTTCAAATTTTTATGACTTCACTTTCTCATCGCAAATAATACATATATTTTTTTTATATTTTAATTACATTTAATTTTTTTTTTTTTTTTTTTTTTTAACATGTCAAACCTATTTTTCCAAAAAATAAATAAATAAAAAAATAAAATTTGGAGGATTGTCTGATGAAATAGAAAATAAGCTAATGACATTTTTTATTTTTCAGTGAGTATAACAGAATTCAAAAGGACATTCTTTCATGTCACCTTTTCTGAAATCTTTTCCCAAAAATCTCATGTCTTTATAGAAACAAAAAAAAAAAAAAAAAAAAAAAAAACATTTATTTTTTTGTCGTAAAAGCAAGCATAATTACAAGTGTTTTTATGCCTTTGCAATAAAATTTAGTTGAAAGATTTGAAAAAAAAAAAAAAAAAAATCGGAAGAAAGTAATAAGCCGGCTTAATGCGCGCATTTTGTCATTTTATTCTCGAAAAACGGTTGTTTATTATAATTATTTAAATTAATTCAATTATCTATTTAAAAGAAAAAAAAAAAAAAAAAAAAAAAAAAAAACAGATATACCTGCAAGTTTTATACGTTTACGATTAAAAATGATTTCAGAAATAAATCAGGAAAGAAGAAGAAGAAAAAAAAAAAACCTCTGACATTTAGTCATGGCTAAAGAAAAATTGACCATTTTGTACTATATTTAGTTTTTACATATTTTGCTCTGACTTTGTAATTGCAAGAAATTTAGTTAATCTCTGTCAAATGATTAAAAGAAATGAAAGAAAAAAGAGTATGCGATTAAAACTTAAGCTTTTGATTCTTACCGCAGTAATTCACAGTACACAGATTGTTATCTTTCTATTCAATAACTTTTAAAGCTCTGCAATGCATTTAGTTTAAATAATTCCTTCTGAAACAAATATTGGGTTACTCTGATTTTACAGGTATCAATAAGAATATATATATATATATATATATATATATATATATACTTTTTTTTTTTCAGAATTTTTATTCAAATTTGACAAAACATTTTTTTTTTTTTTTAATTGGCTGTCTTTACATTTACAGTGCAATGTGCAAAATGTTTTTACCCTGTATAATACTCCTAATCCATTTTTAAAGTGATATCACTAACAAAGTTGGTTATGTTTCTTTGTCTAATCCGATTTGTGTACGATATCAGAGGGGTGGCATTTTCACAAATTTGCAATCCTCTCAAAATCTATCTACATCCAAATCACTTTTTTTTTTTTTTTTTTTTTTTCGTAGTGCTATTTCTTTCAGACAATGACTATGAGTTGTCACCATATATTGTATTACACCGTCAATGAACGTGCAGATATTTTTGTTTTATTTAAAATACATAAAATTAAAAAATCGCCATCGTATCTGTTCGAATTACTAGATTTTATCAAAAATTCGAACACTTATTAATCAGGACCAAATATAGTTAATGCTGTATTTTTTTATTCAATCGGATATTGATTCAAAAGATATTAAATAAAAACCACGTTACAACTTTAAAATCAAAAGAAAAAAAATACTGATTTCAAACATAAAAAAATGAAGAAGTAAAAATATTTATTTTTATGTCAGGAAAAGCAAAAAGGAGGGGGGGGGGAACCTGCAAGCATATTTCCTTTTTTAAATAATTAAAATAAAATTGAGAAGAATCATGCTAAAGAACTGAGACAGTATAGAATGGTACACATGCATTATTATTATTATTATTATTATTATTATTATTTATATACTAGCAGGCTACGCCCGCTACGCTGGTCACTATTTTTAAATGAATCCCAATAATTAATGAATTCTCCAAATTGCATTAATTTTTATCATGTGATAAAAAAAGAGAAAAAAAAATTTCTGATCGGGAAATATGTCGTACCGGATCCCCACTGCCTTCGGCAGCGTAGACCCGTGCGCTGCGTGCACGTATTCCTTCACCATCCTTATGACTTCTCAAAAATCCGTGTTATTACTCATAAACTTTATGAAATTTACTCATAAACTCATGAATAAAAAAATATATCAATTAGCATCGGGTAAAAACTCACACCAGGACCACATTGCCTTCGGCAGCGCAGACGAATGCGCGCTGTGCGCGCACGTTTGAGGATATACGTGCGCTGTACACGCATATTCCTTCTCAACTCAAACTTTTATTATTAAGAAAATAAAATTAATTTTTTTTTTTTTTTATCATCGGGTAAAAACTCGCACCGGGTCCCAAACCCAAGCGCGCTGCGGGCGCACATGTTAAAATATATGTGCGGTGCGCGCACATATTCCTTCTGAAATCAAACTCTTATTCTTAAGAAAAGAAAATTAAAAACATCATTTCTCATCAGGTAAATTGTCGGACCGGGTCTCCACTGCCTTCGGTAGCGCAGAATTCCTTCCCCCCATCCTTCCAGCCCCTCCTAATTACCTTACATATACCAATTTTGAACGGTCTTACTCAATTAGCTGAGATGCAAAAGAAAACCTGATCATGTCACCTTAAAATTGTAAATGAGGTGAAATTTCGAATTCCACTTTCGATAATATAAAAGAACTTTAAAATATCTTTCGAATGATGTATTAGAAATAATTTAATCACAATTAGAATTTGAAATATTGAAATTTAAAAATATTACAGCGCCACCTGGCGGTAGAAATTTCTGTAATCTATTGTTCCATTCCAGATCAACAAAGCTTTCAAATGATGTATTACTCATGAAATTATTTTAATTAGTAGATGAGATACAAAAGAAAACCTAATCAGGACACATCACAACGTGTAAATCGGGTGAAATCTCGAATTCCATTTTCGATAATGTAAAAGTACTTTAAAATGTGTATCAACTCAACAAAGCTTTCAAATGATGTATTGCTTATGAAATTTTTTTAATTAATAACCGAGATATGAAAGAAAACTGATTCAGGACAACTCAAAACGTGTAAATCTGGTGAAAACTTTCGATAATTTAAAATAACTTTAAAATATCTTTCCAATGATATATTAAAAATAATTTAATCATAATTAGAAATTGAAATATTGAAATTTTAAAATATTGAAGCGCCATTTGGCGGTACAAGTTTCTGTATTCCACTGTTCGATTCCAAATCAAAAAAGCTTTCTAATGATGTATTACTTATGAAATTATTTTAATTAGTAGCTGAGATACAAAAGAAAACTGATTCAGGACACCTCAAAACGTGTATATCTGGTGAAAACTATCGATAATTTAAAATAACTTTAAAATATCTTTCGAATGATGTATTAAAAATAATTTAATTAGAATTTGAAATATCGAAATTTTAAAATATCTGGCGGTAGAAATTTCTGTAATCTACTGTTCAATTCAAAATCAACAAAGCTTTCAAATAATGTGTTACTTATGAAATTATTTTAATTAGTAGCTGAGATACAAAAGAAAACCTAATCAGGACATTCCCGAAACCTATATATACCACTGTAGTCGGGTAATGGAAGTAAAAAGAAACATAAAAAGTATTTTTTAGTTCCTTCAAATGTATTTTGTTGCTATGGAAACTCCTATCTTCTATTGAAAAATAGATTACGTGTTAGAATAAAATTTAATTTGCAATTAAAATGTAACTGCTTTGTTTATTAATGAAAATTGATGAAATTTTAACTGCAGGTTGGTTTTGTGCTGAATAGGTTGTATATTAAGTGTTGTGTACGAAAAAGAAAATTTGAAGCACTTTGAAATTTGCAATTTTTAACCCCAGTTAAAGATCATGTGGCATTAATGACTTTCACGTGTTTTGCTTCCGTTAGAGGCAGCCGTTAAAATCGTCTGCTGAATGTGCCTCTTTTTAAGCAATAAGGATTTTTGGTCATTTTTCGATCCACATGGGTCAACATTTTAATTAATATCTCCGAAACTAATTAAGATTTTTAAATTCTGTTTCGAGGAAAACATCGGAAAGGCTCCAGAGCATCCGTATGTGAATTCTTGTACTTCTGCGTTCAATAGGGGCTGTACGTATAAAAGAACAGACAGACAGACAGACAAACCTTTCCATTTATTATTATAAAAAAGATGTTGAATATAATTATAAGGAAAGTATGTTTGCATTTATTTATAATTTTTAAAGAAAGATATAACATAATTAGTTAATTGAGAAACTTATTTAAAAATATTTATATAATTAACATTTTTAAATTATTGAAAGGAAAGTTTCTAAAATATTGATGGCAACATTTAATACATTAAAATAAATGCGAAAGTCTTAAATTTAATAAAAGAAATGGAAATTTCTGAAAATAAACAAATTTTATGAAAATAAACATTTCTGAAAATAAACATTTACAAAAGTTTCCTAAAATATTAGAAATAAGAAAATTTTGAAAAATTATGGTCAGCTTCAAGAAAAATGTAATAATTTTTTTCAAAATATTAAAGGTTGAGTAGTTTCTTTTTGTCTAGGCGTAACTATACCTTCGTGAAGTTTAGATACTTTTCAATTATTATTTATTTTTTTATCTATTGATTGATTCGTTTTCATTATTCTGACGACAATTTTCAAAACTTTCTTTGTTTTCCACTTTTTAGGGTTCCTCTAAAAACGTATTCTACTTAATATATCACTTTTTTTTCTTCTTTTATTTTAACTTTTTAATTGTGTAACTTATGTTACATAGCTAAAAATCTATCTTAGCTGTGTAACTCCGGAACCTTTTAGAAAATTCTGAAAATTTTTTGAAAACTAAATTTTTCTAGAATGTTCCATGAAATTTCTAGATGTTTTCACGGAGGCTCCATGAAGTTTCTAGAAGATTTCATGAAGTTTCTAAATATTTCAATGAAGTTTCTAGAAGGTTCATGAAATATCTAGAAGATTTCATGAAGTTTCTAGAAAATTCCAAGAGGGGCCAGCAGTTGAGTGGTCCTGCGCTCAAAGCTGGTAGACAGAAAGTGCTGGGTTTGATCCAAAGTCCCGCTCATCGACTAGTCGTTCGGAATTATCCATGATTTTCTCTGAAACTCGCGTAAATACGGGTTAGGACCCCTTAGGAAGACCACTATGAAGGGCATTCCAATTACATGTCTAGGACCCTAGTGCAGTCAATCTGCCTTAAGCTTACAACAAAAACTATAACGTTCCATGAAAATTCTATATTTAATTTATATTAAAGAAAATTTCAGATAGACAAACCGATTAAATATAAAAACATTCTAATAAAGTTCTTATTATAACAGATATATTTTATGTTTTTTTTTTTTTTTTTTTTTTTTTTTTTTTTTTCAGTGTAGTATACTTAATTCAACTATTCCTTCAATATATTATAGGCATTTTTTAGCGTATTTCTTATGGGATAAGAAAAGGGAAAATAAAAAATAATAAATCTTTCAGCTGAAGAATTATTTAATGATACTGTTATGATTATGATATTTTAAAATTATTTATAACCCTTTGCCGGTCCTATTTAATACCACTCCTCTTACCAGTGTTGACAAATTCAGGGATATTTTTATTCAATATCCACCACAAAATTTTAACTCTAACGGTTGCTTAATCCCTTCGAAGGTAATTCGTTCATTCTCTATATCAAATGCTATTGCTCAGAATTATTTATGATAGTTGAATAAAGGTGTTACTAAATTTGGCGACAATGTTTACAGCACTTAGGAGCGTCTGGGCTGGCAAAGGGTTAAATTTAGAAAAGCAGATTTTAATCTAAGTTACAAAGTAATAAATGTTTGCCATGTAGGATTAAATCATTTTATGTTTCGAAAAAAAAAAAAAAAAAAAAAAAAAAAAAAGAAAAAAAAAAAAAAAAAAGTAATAATTTATTTGTCACATTTCTTACATCTCACAATCAAATTATAATTTATTTATTTATTTATTTATTATTATTATTTAATTCATATTCACATTTAGCAATGATTACTATTCAATTTAATTATTTTTATTTATTTAATTGTATTTATAGAAATAATATTGTTATATAGTGAAAATAATTAAAATTGTTATTTTAATCATAAATGTAATTAAAATTTATTTTTATTTTTATATTTATAATACAATTAATAGCAGTATAATTGTAATTTTTTGCACATGCAATTTTATTATCAGAAAGCAAAATCTAGAAAAAACGTGTAATCATGTCTCACTAATACATAGTGCCAATACTAAAATGTTTAATAGAAACTGGTATATAGTTATCTGTAAAATTACACTTCTTGAATAAAAGCAGAGCTACTTGTTGTTCTATAAAAAACCAAATTGAAATGTCTGGATAAGATACTGACGGTAGTGGGGACCTTGGCAACGCAGTACCGGCGAGGAACACTGTCGAATGTAGCGAATATCTGAAGTAAAATTAATTTTTGTATTTTATTTTATTTTATTTTATTTTTAGTACGATGGGACTATTTGTTTCAGACACCGATTTTGTGCTGTCGCCTTTTATTTTATTACACCTTGATATGTATATTAAGATTTAGATAATATTTAATTGAGAAAATAAAAAGTGCGCATGTAGATTGAAATTAAAAAGTACTGGATATTTTAATTTCAATTTATAGAGATGTCAACGATATTGAAAAAAACTATTTTGGCCATTTTCTTTCGTTTAATAAACAGAATGAAAAACGGATAATATTTTATCTGGAAATATTTTGTCTATTTAGACCAATAATTCCCCCCCCCCTCTCCTCTGGCATTAAGTTAAAAAAATAATTAAATAAAATTGAAAAAATTCTGTTAAAGCAATGGAGCAGCTTGAACCTCTTGGCAAAATTTGAAATTTATCGCCAAAATAGCTCGGTCGCTTCTCACCAAGATGTTTACTTACGTAATTGCGATACCCATTTTAGTTTATCGTCAAAATGAAAAAAAAATATAAAATCTGCCAAGGGGCTCCTGTGCTAAAGCTGTACTAAAGTAATTTTAAGAAATGAATATAGTAACCGTTGCTAGGGAATGAAAGAGTTCCTGCATGTCTTTATATGAAAAATGTGACTAAAATAAGTTTTTCTAGATTAGAAACACATCTGACTTATCCTCTTTTTATCGAAGATTACTTTTCATTGCTAACCTTCACTTCGTCCGTGAGAAAATATGGCAGAAACGTGATTTTCTTAGAAACTACTTGAATGATTTTGATAAAAATACAGATTTAAGAATATTTTGAGTTTACAATTTAATCTGAATTGTGCTCTTCTTCAGTAAAATTAGCGTTCACGGGAAACCCGCGTTTTGTCAGGGGGAAAAAAAGTAGCTAAGACTGCGTTTTCTTCGAAAATACTTGAAAGATTAGAAAAAAAAAAGATAGAGTTTATGTGTTTTTTCGACGATATTTTGATATTAAATATTTTGATCTTCAGGAATTATCGTTCACTGGTAATTCGCACTAAATCCGGAAAAAATATGACAGAAATTTGGTTTTGTTGGAAATCTCTAGAACAATTTAAATAAATATATATATATAATATATAGATAGTGTTAGAGATTTTTTTGAGACGTAAAATATATCTGATTATTAGGTAACAGATTTAAATATTAGTAAACGCAAAACCTAGAAGAACATTTTCTAGGAAATTGCTAGATTTAGGGGTTTCCGATGATAGTTCGATTTGAATTTGCCTTATCTCCATGAAAATTAGATTTCACTGGTAGCCAGCGCTCCCCCGAAACAAATATATATATATATATATTGGGGGTGGAGAGGGGGTTGGGGGTTTTATTTCATTTTATTCATTGATAATTTATTCCTATATTTAAGTTTTGCATTTTTTTTTTTTTTTTTTGTAGCAATTCTGCGCATTGGCTTGCAATTCCCTTTTTTTGTTTTTCTTATCTGTAAACTCATAAATTCGTTAAAATAGTTACCTTTATATATATAATACATATACTATGAATAATTTTTACAATGAAACCAAGTAAACTGTAATTCAGGTACTGAATATAAAAAGAGAAAAACCTGTTTCAGGATATTAAAATGCTTTACATTAATATGTAATTAAAACACTGTTTTATGCAGAATATTCGGTTAGTTCATAAATAATAAGAATAATAACAATAATAATAAAGCTGCTGATTTAACAAATAATTGTCATTATTTTATTCTAACAATAATGTCTTTTATTATTAATTTTAAGATTCCTATGAAAAAAAATCGTCATCTAAAAGATATAATTTAAATTGAAAAAATAAAAAGGTTTTATGCGAAGTTCTGTTTAGGCAAGCAGTATTTTAACTGATTTTACAAATTATCAACAGCTCTTCTTGAACATTTTTCACTATTCTATTCTTTTGTTATCAACCCTCTCTTTCAACAAAAAAGCATATCAACTGTCAGCTTACCTTATCGTCAATGTCCGCCTTTGTTGGTAAAAGGGGGAAGGGTCAGTTACAAGTTTCCGTCTCTAACGATTTTGGAGTAGTTATTTAGAGTTACAAGAATCAGGTTCGCACGATTTAGAGAGAGATTTCTTACATTACAAGAATCAGTCTCAAACCGTTTCGAGGGAGTTTGTTCGTGTTACAAAATTCCGGTTCAAACGCTGAGAGGGTTAACAATATTTGATTTGAGATGAGAACAATTTAAAAACAAATTAATGCCGGGAAGCAAGGTGTTGAAAACGACGGAATCCGTAGGTCTATGGTTATGTTTTACGGTTTTCTGAAATACAATTCTGATTAGATAGGAGGAGTGTGCGTGTGTGTGTGGGGGGGGGAGGTCTAATCCCATTTAGGAAAAAGACCAAACATAAAGAAAAATATGTTCCCTTTAATGAGATGACATTCTAGGTCACTGGACCGATAATGTGATAGAAAATGATCAAAAAGAAGAGGCACCAAAGAATATTTAAGATTTCTTATTCTAAATAACTATAAAATCTTTATTTTTAAAAGCGAAAAACTACCGTTTAACTAAAAACGTAATCACATTTGTCCAAAAGAATTTAATTCAATAGAGTAGTTGATTGAAATCAATATAAACAATTCTGTTCTTACTACAGATTTGAATGATTTAATTTATAAACGGGTAATTTATTTGTAAGTTGGATTAACATAGAGACAGATATTTTTTTTTCTCCCCAGATTTGAAGAGTTTAAATTCTGAAATCCCATTTTTACGCAAATAAATATTATATTTAGTCATAAACTAATATATAATCTTTGATTTTTTTTTTAAATCGACATAAATTTTCATAAAGTCTCCAATCATGGTATTGTAATATTCTGGAAGGACTTACAAAAATTAAACAAGAACAAAAAAATCATGTAGTTCGCAAAGATTATATTAAAGTTTGTGCATAACCTTTTAGGAACTTGCCTACGTGATCATATAACGGGCAGAGAGAATGACAGAAAAATAGACGGATAAACAAACTGATTTTATGATCACTCTTAAACACTGTTGGAAAGTGTTAAAAATGCTTGACATAGACGTAAATGCAATTTCATGAGACTAACTGATTTTATAATCACTCTTAAACACTGTTGAAAAGCATTAAAAATGCTTTACACAGACAGAAATGCCATTCTGGCAAATTCCAAATGTAACACTTCATGTGTCGGATTATTTTAATGTAGCCCTTTAAATCTTAACGCTAAACATATCATATTCTGTAGAATTTTTTTTTTTTAAGCATATCAACTATAGATCTAATTTTATTGTGATTTAAAACAGTATCAACGATATTACATAAAATTTCTCTCATAAAATGCAATGCCTTGACATTCTTTTGGGTGCTTTTGTACACTAACCAGTTGTGATATTTATACTGTTGACGCATGCGCGCCACCCCGTCGCGGATCACCTGTCAGAGGATGAGAAAAAATGTGCTCGCTGAAGGAGAACGATACGAGTGCTGATAGCACCATGACTTGACTTGATGCGTTATATAATTACTATTACAAACTACTTTACTAGAAATATAACCATCGAAAAATGTGGATAATTACTCAAATTTATGTCGAAATCCAAATTTCATTTAAGTATGTTTTTATTGTATATATGTACATATTTTATTTAGTTTCTATTAAATAATATTAAAAAAAAGGTCCGTCGAAAAATAATCATTTGTAGTTAAGTTTCTACAAAATAGTGGCTCCGTCGAGAAAGGAGCTTGTAATCAGCGACTTATGGATAAAAATAATAAATTAAAATCTTCCTTAAAAGGAAAGATAACTAGAATTGAAAACTATGTAGAAGGCACGAATGCCGAAAATTTCGATATAGATGTAGTAGAATTGAAAGTGAAATTAAAGAACGTCGAACTACTACAAACAAAAATCGATGAATTACGACAAAACTACTACGAAATTCAAGACTTGAAAGATGCTGAACAAGCAACCATAGATTAGGATCTTGACTCATGTGAAGAACGTCTGGAAAAATTAGAGGTAAGAATTAATACTCTTATTAATTCTTATAAGAAATTTGATTCTCATAAAAAAATAAATGCGACTGAAAATGCATCTCAAGATGCCTTTGAAATAAAAACTCAAATTCCTCCTTTAGTATTACCTGAATTTTCAAGAAAATATGAGGAATTCAGTTCTTTTAAAGAACAATTTGATGATTTAATAACCAATAATGTTCATATTAATCAGTCGCAGAAATTATATTATCTTAGATCTTGTCTCAAATATGATGCTAAAAATTTAGTTAGTAATTTTGATACATTTGAATCCTTATATAATGCATTAGAAAATCGCTATGATAGCGAGCGATTAATTGTTGATATTCATGTACAAAATATTCTAAAATTTGAAAAAATTCAAACTGAAAATCCTAAAGAAATAAGAAATATGATTGATTGTATTCAAATAATTTGCGTGCCTTGAAAGTTCTTAAATATGAACAAAATAAATTATCAGATGTTTTCATTATAAATATTCTCGTAGCAAAGTTAGACAGAGAATCTAGGAAGAATTTTGAGTTATCCCATAAATCAAAAAATGTTCCCATCTTTGAAGAATTTATCAAATTTCTGGAACAAAGAGAAAATGTTCTTTTGTCTGTGAATCGAAATTGTTCTGAAACGAAAATAAAAAATCTGATGTGGGCACCACATGACTTCCTTATACACTTTTAGAAATATACATAATGTTAAAAAACATTGACATTGGACCCGAAACAGTTGGCTAAAAATATTTTTAAAAAATGAATTATC
This sequence comes from Salticus scenicus, assembly GCA_963930645.1. Taxonomy (NCBI): domain Eukaryota; kingdom Metazoa; phylum Arthropoda; class Arachnida; order Araneae; family Salticidae; genus Salticus; species Salticus scenicus. The sequence goes on from OZ005658.1 coordinate 45,070,468, forward strand.
ACCGTGTTCTGAGTTTTCTGAAAGTTAGCTAAAAACCGATTGCAAGATTTGTACTGGTAACGCTGACGAAGGCAGCAGGGACCCGAAAAAATTGGCTAAAAGTATTAAAAAAAGGAATTTTACCATGTTCTGAACTATTCTGAAAGTTTCAAATGTCTACCTAGTCGGGAAGTTAGTTAAATAATTTTTTTGTTGGACCATATAAACGCTGCCGAAGGCAGCAGGGACCTGAAACAGTTGGCTAAAAGTATTAAAAAGATGCATATTCACCGTGTTCTGAACTATTCTGAATGTTTCAAATGTTCAGCTAGTCGGGAAGTTAGTTAAATAAATTTTCTGTTGAACCATGTAAACGCTGCCGAAGGCAGCAGTGACCCGAAACAATTGGCCAAAAATATTTTAAAAATGCATTGTCACCGTATTTTGAGCTTTTCCGGAAGTTTTAAATGTCTAGCTAGTCGGGAAGTTAGTTACAAATCGATTCCAAGATTTGAACTGGCAACGCTGCTGAAGGCAGCAGGGACCCTATACAGTTGGCTAAAAGTATTTAAAAAATGCATTTTCACCGTGTTCTGATCTAATCTGAAAGTTTCAAATGTCTAGCTAGTCGGGAAGTTAGTTAAATAAATTTTCTGTTGAATCGCATAAACGCTGCTGAAGGCAGCAGGTATCGGAAACAATTGGCTAAAAATATTAAAAAAATGCATTGTCAACGTGTTCTGAGCTTTTCTGAAAGTTTCAAATGTCTAGCTAATCGGAAAGTCAGTTAAATTGCAAGATTTGTCTAAACCGTTTTTGAGTTATTACCGTTTTTTGATACATTATGGCCAAATTTTTGTCATTATGAACCTAATTTTCCTAAATATCTCCAAAACGGAAAATCATAGAAAGTCCAAAAAGGGAGGTGCACAACTAGATGTTATAACAAACCTATGTACCAATTCGCAACTTTCTACGTCCAACCGTTTTTGAGTTATGCGACATACCCACACACAGACACACACACACACATACAGACGTCACGAAAAATCGTGTAAAATCCCTTATATCTCTAAAACGAGAGCTCGTGTTAAGAGGACACTTGCAGGTGTGCAACTAGACATCATGAAAGTCACACGTATAAATTAGCAACATTCAGCGATCATTCGTTTTCGAGCAATGTGAAATACAAAATCCATTTCGCAAATCGGGATTACTATACTTCCTTATACTTTGTATAAGGAAGTAAAAAACAATTCCCTTTTCCTTCTAAAACCAAAACTGTTTTGCTTAATGAAAGCTTTCAAAAAAAAAATTGCGTAATATGTTCAAAAACTTCACATCCTATATACAAATGTGAAAAATTCTTATAATTAAGCCCGCAAAAAAGATTTGAACTTGTTAAATTTCATAAACTCTGTGAATTATGCCTAAGAAAAAATCATAAAAAAAATGAGTGCAAATCTACATATGTCTGCCCCTGCAAAAATCGACATTAAAAAAGTATTTGTTGGCAGACATCACAGAAGGGGGGACAAAAATTGTCGCCAGTCATTGAAAGTAAACCGGAAATAACTATTTCGGAAACAAATGATAAAAATAAAAGTATATCTACGGAAAGCGAAAGTGATTCTTTGCTTCAAAATACTGTATTGAGTGATCATTCAAATAAAAATGGAAAGAGAATTTTATTATCCACTGGAAAAGTATTTTTACGGAAGTATGATGGGACATTAATCGAGTGTAATGCCATTTTTGATTCAGCTGCTGATCAAAACATAATTTCCAGAAGGATGAGTGATATATTGGGAATTAAATTAGAAAGAATACAAATTTCTATTTCGGGTTTAAATTCAATGAAACAAAACTTAAAAGGAAAATTACGTACAATAATTTCAAATGAAAGTGGTAGTTTTCAAGAACCCATTGAATTCTTAGTTAGTGATAAAATTACAGGGTTAACACCAAATGTTAATTTAGACATTTCGAAGTTAAAAATCCCTGAATTTTTAAAATTAGCAGATGATTCCTTTCATAAAACTAAGGAAATTCACGCTTTATTAAATGCAGATATATTCTTTAGAATAATGAAAGACAATGTATACAGGGTAAACGATGAATTATTATTTAGAGAAACTGAATTTGGTTGGGTAGCTGCGGGTCGTTTGCGTGAAATGAAAGCCAATAATGAAAATTCGTGCCTTCTTTTCAAGAATGATTGTTCCATTGATGATACAATAAAACAATTTTTTGAACTAGAATCCCTCGGAATTAAAGATGATCCCTGTATTAAAGAAGAGGATCAGGCTATGACAATATTCAAACAAACAGTTAATTATAAAAATGACCGATATGTAGTAGAATTACCCTTTCGTAAAGATTGGAAAGAATTATCAAATAATTTTCCAGTTGCAAAACAGCGATTTTTTTACTTATGGAGAAAGTTTCACAAAAGTAATGATCTGTATGATCAATATCAAGAGATAATTCAGGACTACATAAAACAAGGAATAACTGAAAAAGTCGAAAAACCTAACATAAGTGTTGATAAACCAATATATTACTTACCACACCAAGCTGTGAAAAAAGAAGGTCGGGTCACAACTTCTACACGTATAGTATTTGATGCAGGGTCACATCAATTAAATGAACTATCTCTTAATGATTGTCTTTGCCGGGTCCAAATTTAAACCCAAATTTATTAGATGTGCTGATCAATTTTAGAATTAACAAGATAGCTATATCTTCGGATATTCGTCAAGCATTTCTTCAGATTTGTTTAGCAGATAAACACAAGGACGTAGTAAGATTTTTATGGTTCAATAGTAATCCTCGTACTGACTTAAAACCGAATCTTCAAATTTATCTATTTAACAGAGTACTTTTTGGGGTGAATTCTAGCCCTTTTTTATTAGCAGCTACAGTGAAGCATCACATAGAAAAATATAGAGAAGATTATCCAACAACCGTACATCACCTGAATTCATGTATGTACGTAGATGACTGGATTACTGGTCAAGATACTTCAGAAGAGGCACTAGGAGTTTCCCGCTCTGCAAAGAAGATTATGAAGGAAGCCGGAATGGTGATGAGGAAATGGATCAGCAACGACTCATCATTGATGAAACAGTGGGCCGACGAAGGGTTCGATACTTACCCAACTGAAACCGCCATTAACTTAGGGAGCGACAACACGAAAGTATTAGGCATATGTTGGCAAACAAAAGATGACTGTTTTACCCTAGATCTTAAAGGAATTCTTGAAGTGGTTGACACAGAAGAAAATACAAAAAGAACCATTTTACAAACCATCGGGAAAATCTTCGACCCGATGGGGTTGCTTACACCATTTTCTATCAGAATGAAATGTCTAATGCAGGAAATTTGGAACAGAAAGGTCACGTGGGATGAAAATTTGCCTCCAGACATATTAGAAAAGTGGATGGCTTGGTGTAAGGAGTTACCACTTCTTAGAGAGCTTAGAGTCCCAAGACTTGTTCTAGATTCTTCTAGTGAAGATGAAATACAATTACATGTTTTTTGTGATGCCTCCAAACTTGCCTATGTGGCTTCAGTATACATGAAAGTTAAAAAACGAGATAAAGTTCTTGTAAATCTCATCACTTCAAAAAGTAGAGTAGCTCCATTAAAAAGCATTACGTTACCTCGACTGGAACTCCTCGGTGCCTTGTTGGCAGCACGATTGAGTCATAAAGTTCAAGAAATCATAGGACAGAAAACATGCTATTCTGTGTTTCATCATACTGATTCAAAAATTGTCTTATTTTGGATTAAAGGATCAACAAAAAGATGGAAACAATTTGTTGCAAACAGAATACAAGAAATCACGAATTTGACAGATCCTGATACGTGGTTTCACTGTGCTGGAAAAGAAAATCCTTCAGACCACCTGAGCAGAGGCCCCACGGCAGAAAAACTACTTTATAGTGAACAATGGTGGCATGGACCACCCTCTTTAATGTCTGACGAAAACAAACAATCTGTTATTGACTTTTCAGAACCAAATGAGGAAGACTACACTCCTGAATTAAAATCTAAAAATGCATTGACTCTAATTTTGAAAAAGGACTTTACCATTTTGAACTATCTGATTAATCGTAGTAATAGATTTTTAAAAATATTACGTATATGTAGTTTTCTTTTCAGGTTTCTTCACAATCTAAGAAATCCTTTAGAAAATAAGGAAGGACCGCTGATGTCTGAAGAGCTGACAAAGGCAGAAAACTTCTTATTGAAACAGCTGCAGGAGGAAGAATTTCCTGCTGAAATAGCTGCCTTGAAAAGTGGCGATAATGTATCGCATAAGAGTAAAATTTTTAATTTATCCCCATTTTTGGATAGCAATGGTTTAATAAGGGTAGGGGGGAGACTGCAAAATTCGCAGTTATCTTATTCGATTAAGCATCCTTATGTACTTCCTTCAAAAAATAAATTAACTGAATTAATTGTAAAATATTATCATGAAAAATATTTTCATATTGGTCCCCAACATCTTCTGTTTCAGGTTAGGCAAAAATATTGGCCCATTCATGGGAGAAATCTTTGTAAAAAAATTGTGCACAGATGTTTAGTCTGTTTTAAAGCAAATCCGAAAGTATGTGTACAAAAAATGGGAAACTTGCCAAAACAAAGAATAACGCCAGATAAAACATTTAATTCAACTGGAGTAGATTTGTCTGGACCCTTTTTAATCAAAAATAAATATGGAAGAAAGGGTCCAGAAATCAAAATTTATGTTTGTATTTTCATTTGTCTAGTAACAAAGGCTATACACCTTGAACTTATTAGTGATTTAACTTCACAAGCTCTAATAGCTGCGTTAAAAAGATTTATTTCGAGAAGGGGCAAGTGTCATAAAATATTTTCGGATAATGGGACCAATATGGTAGGCGCCAACAGGGAACTAAATGCCTTGTATAAACTGGTAAGAGATAAGGAAGAATCCTTATTCAATTTTTTTGCAGAGGAAAAAATAGAATGGGTTTTTATTCCTCCAAGGAGTCCAAATTGGGGTGGTCTATGGGAAGCAAATATCAAAGCGTTTAAATACCATTTTAAACGCATAGCGGGTAATTCAAAATTTACATTTGAAGAAATGCTTACACTTGTTACTCAAGTGGAAGCGATCTTGAACTCGAGACCATTGACTCCGCTAACTTCAAGTATTGAAGATTTAGAGGTTTTAACTCCAGCCCATTTTCTTATTGGAAGGCCAATAACGGCTGTTGTTGAACCTTCTTTAACTAATGTTGAGAAAAATCGCTTAAGTGCTTGGCAAAATATTACGAAGTCAGTTCAGGCAATCTGGAAAAGATGGAGTCTTTCTTACTTGAATAACTTACAACAGCGCAGAAAATGGATAATTGATAAAGAAAATTTAAAAATCGGAGACATGGTTTTAGTCAGGGAAGAAAATCTTCCACCATGCAAGTGGTTTTTAGGGCGTGTAATAAAGCTATATCCTGGTCAGGATAATAAAGTTAGATTGGTAGATATAAAAACTACCAAAAGGATTTACAAAAGATCCATCTCCAGATTGTGTGTGCTGCCTATCGAGGAGTAAAAATGAATATGAACATTTATTATATTAATTTACTGTATTATATATATTACTCTAAAATTGTTAGTTAATTATGAAAATTTCTGTTTATTATAATCAGTTAATCTTTTTTCTAATTCTATGTGTTGTGCGAAATATTGATATTATGTTACATTCATTTATTTGTTATTATTTTATCTATTTATGTTATGTGAAATTGTAAATTTAAAGTTTTTGCAAAAAAAAAAATATTGTAAGTTCTTGCATGAGAACATAGCAAGGCCGGGCGGGATGTTGACGCATGCGCGCCACCCCGTCGCGGATCACCTGTCAGAGGATGAGAAAAAATGTGCTCGCTGAAGGAGAACGATACGAGTGCTGATAGCACCATGACTTGACTTGATGCGTTATATAATTACTATTACAAACTACCTTACTAGAAATATAACCATCGAAAAATGTGGATAATTACTCAAATTTATGTCGAAATCCAAATTTCATTTAAGTATGTTTTTATTGTATATATGTACATATTTTATTTAGTTTCTATTAAATAATATTAAAAAAAAGGTCCGTCGAAAAATAATCATTTGTAGTTAAGTTTCTACATATACTATTTTAAAAAGGAAACATACCAGCAAAAGAAAGCTTAAGAATTTTCAGTTCATGCTCTATCTATCTATAATAATAAAATAAGATGTCTGTCTGTCTTTTTGTGCATCTAGACGTTCAGCCCCTACTGAACGCAGAAGTATAAAATTTGACATACGGGTGCTCAGAAGCCTTCCCGAGTTCATAGTGAAAACAGAATTAAAAAATTTATTTAGTTCCGGAGATATTAATTAAAACGTCGACCAATGTCAAATTAAAAAGCGAGCGGATCGTAATTTTCGCCCTTCAAGTAGAATTCAGCGTGTTCCTCAAAAGAGAAAGCAGAGAGAGAAAAATTTCGCGGGTTTTTCTAAAGCGATCGCTGCCGATCTGTTGGAAATATCGAAAATGCACCTCTACCACGAAAAAGAGC
>OZ005658.1:45077230-45121230 GCA_963930645.1 Salticus scenicus
ATTCATTACCGATTCTTACGGTACATTTTTTTTAAATACGGATTTTTTATATTTTTAAAAAAAGTTTTAAAAAGGGTCGAAAATTTCTCTTCTTCTCGATCGTCTTTTTGAAACGCCCTGTTCGACCAAGTAACTGTTCCATTTCTTAACAACTGGTATATTTGGAAAGGACATTTAATCCTTTTTCGAACCATATAAATATTTTTACAAAATACGATTAGCGATCCATATTTTTATATTTTACGAAACATCGATTTTTTTACAAAACATTTTATAACACAAAAGCATTTAGAGATAAATCTTTTTTTTTTTTTTTGTATATAGATCTCGCTTCAACAATTCAATTCCCAAAAGATTGAGAGAAAATTTCAAAAACTGAATGAGTTATAATTTTTTTAATTTTAGGCATTAAACCATTTAAAACGGGCATCGCCATTCCGTAACGATCTGAATACTGCTTGCTATCGTGATTCATGGGCTGGGTTTTTAATGTCATGTGTGTAGATTCTTTTCGTTTGGTCATAATGATTTTAATTTGTTTCACTTAAAATTTAAATGTCGAACTACTTTTCTAATATATAACTAAAATGACTTATTTTTAAAATTTCTACTATATAACTAAAATGAATAAGTTATTAAACTATTTCTGCATTTTTATTTTCACGTTTTTTTTTTTTTTTTTTTTTTTTTTTTTTAGAATTAAGCTGAGTTATTAGTATGCTTTTAGATTTGTCACACATACAGAGAGATTTTTCACGCCTCTACAAGAGTATTTCGCATGTTTAAAACAAAGGCTCGCCATAAAATATTAATACAAATTCACATATTTCATATCACCAGATTTCCGAATCAAAGTTATATTATTAGGGGGGGGGAGAAGAAATAGGTGGAGAGAGTCTTTGTAACCCTAAGTTGAAGCAAACATATCTGTCACGTGACTGCGGGACAAGAGGGGTGGATTTTCTACGTTTCTATTTCAGTTTCCTATAGCTTTCTGCCGCGGTGGATGATGGAACATTTCTTATTCATTTAAAAACAATGTTTTTTTTTATAGTTGTGCCTATGGCTATGTATATATATATAATTCCATCTTAAAACATTTTCTTGTACATATAAATAAATAAGTAATTATATGGATAAAAAATGCATTTACTCTGCTTTTTGAAAATTGGCGATCATATTTACTCGCCAAATATAGTAATTCTGAAAAATATACAGATTTTTAATTTCATATATTTTAATTTGCATTACATATTCTGTAAGTAACATATGTTAGAATATGTTAAATTTAATAATTTAAATTAGTAAATTAGAGTTTATTTTACTAATTAATGAAACAGATTATTATTATTATAAAATAAATCAATATGAATACTGCGTATAACGACATCATATGTGAAAGCATATTTCATTTTATGTTGGAAAAAAAAGGCAACAATTAAAAATTTAAATGTCCATTTTAAAGCTATGTCTCTTTTCATATTTTAATTAATTTTAAAAAATCTAATAAAAAATTCTTTACAAATAAGGCACCAAATGAAAGGGGCAATTTTTCTGAATCCGTCATATTAAACAGCTTATCGATCGGACAACTATATTTTTTAAAATTAACTAAAGTATGAAAATTAGGTGGCAACTTGCGTTTTGCAAATTTTAAGTACAAATATTTAAATTTATATAATTAAGACTTTCATCTGATATCTAATTTTAAAAAGTTTTAAAATTTAAAGATGTAAAATATTATTTAATAGCCTGACAGACATGACATGTGCAAAAATTTAGAACTACATTTTGCTTACTTAAATTAGAAATTGTAATTTTCTTTTTTAATTTGTAATATGCAAAAATGTTCTATGTATGATGTTACATATTATTGAATCTCTTGTATACGTTTTCATTAGGAAAAATTAATTGGTATTATTGTCCACTTTCGTATGAAATAAACCTCCACCAAATTTATTAATGAATTTGATTCGAAATTGCGGCGACTCGAAACATTCTGTCTCATAAAAAAAAAGAAAAAGAAACAAAAAGAAACAAAGAAAACGTATGTATAGTAAACAAGCTATCAATAGAAACTTAAAATAACTGAATAAAATATCAGCATTTAAAAATTATTTTGATTATAGAAACTCAGATATTATTATTGTTATTATTATTTTTAAAACTATTAATGTTAAACAGGGTTCTTTTCTTTCTTTCTTTTTTTTTTTTTTTTTTTTCAATAAGTTCATCGTAACTCGTCAAAAATTACTGTTTTATGATGAATGCTTAAAATTAGGATATTTTTTATACAGGAATTTTCCAATTACATCCAATTAGCCCGATATCAATTACAAATTATAATGATAAATTGCGTGTTTGCATACCAGGTGAATATGTTGTAGTTGTAAAGCATGTAAATATATAATTTAAAACTTGATACAAGTGGAAAATGTAATATATATATGCATAATAATGTGTAATGTATGCTTTTTTTTTTTTTTTTTTTTTTTAATATGTATGTATTTTGTTTTCTTCAGACAAAATTAATTAAAAATTTTCATCTTATGAGAAAATATACTTATTTTTCTTTGACATACAGAATTTTTTTCTACAACGATTAAGACATACTAAATTCTATTTTTTGTAATTGAATGAAATCAGATGATTGTATATTTGATAAAGTAATGAATTTTATTAAATAAAATCCTGTAACAAAATCAAAATGAAACATAAGATATTATAAAAAAATATATAACAAATCGAAATTAAAATCCATATATTAGAAATTAAAGGTGATCGAAGAGGAGATAAAGGGGAAAAAAAGCTCGGTAAAATTTACTTTAGCATTTTTTCTCTTTTCTTTTACTATTTAGAAAAAATCAACTGCTAGATTTTCAGGAAACAGTTGGCGATAAACAGCTAAATCCGTTTTTCTTTTTCCTCTCAGACGTTGTTATCTTTTAGCTTCAACTTTAAAAGAGGAAAATACAATAGGGCGCTCTCTCCACCTATTTCTTCTCTAAAGGGGAAACTTGCATTTTTAGGTTATTGGAAGCAGATTCACAAAAAAGTAAAACAGTTTACTTGAATTTTTGAGTTAAAACTTTGGAGACTTTTTTAGGGATTTTCACAAAACATATAGCGACTTTTAGGGGATTTTCAACTTGAATTTAGAGGCTTAAATATTTTGGAGTTGGCAACCCTGCCTCCGAGGACACGCTCAGTGAAAAAGTTGAGCAGTGTGTTCTGAGAGATGCTATTCTGCAAAGAAGTTGTAAATTCTAAAGACCAAATACATCAATAATTCCATCTCAAGAAAACATATATATATAATATATAACTATACTTTTGTGAGATAAGTTCGAATTTTTTTCTATGGAGAATACGAATACACATGTGCCCCATTGCATTCCTGAAAAAAAGTATGCATGTGGAATATGTTGTAAAATATTTGCGGTAAAAAGAAGCTTGGATAATCATTTGCGTACACATACAGGAGAAAACCTATATTTGTGTGAAATATGCTCTAAAGGATTTTCTGTTAAGAGTAATCTAATTACACACCTACACATACATACAGAGGAAAAGCCATACGTTTGTGTAATATGTTGTAAAGGATTTAGTCAAAGAGCAAGTTTGGATAAACATTTACGTACACATACAGGAGAAAAACCGTACGTGTGTGTTACATGTTCTAAAGGATTTAGTCAAAGAGAAAGTTTGGATACACATTTACGTACACATACAGGAGAAAAACCATCCGTGTGTGTTATATGTTCTAAAGGATTTTCTGATAAGGGACAATTGAAGTTACATCTACGCATCCATACACAAGAAAGGCCGTATGAGTGTGAAAGATGTTTTAAAAGATTTTCGCGAAAGCCTTACCTACAATCACATCTACGCATCCATACTGACAAAAAGACATATGTATGTAAAATATGTCGCAAAAAATTCTTGCGTAAGGAAAACTTGAATAAACATTCACGTACTCAAACAGGAGAAAAGCCATATCTGTGTGAAGTATGTCAAAAAGGATTTACTGAAAAGAGAAGTTTAAACGCACATCTACGCATCCATACAGGAGAAAAGCCATATGAGTGCGAAATATGTTCTAAAAGATTCACTGAGAAAGGAGGTTTAGATAGACATTTACGCACTCATACAGGAGAAAAGCCATATGTGTGTAAAGTATGTTCTAAAGGATTTTCTGAAAACAGTAAGCTAAATAGACATTTACGCATCCATACGAAGGCAAGCCAAACGTGTGGAAGTAAAACTTAAAATATTTTCGCGAAAAGGAGCTTTAGTTCCCATCTGCTTATTCAAAAAAGTGAAAAGTTATACGTGCATGTAATGTATATGAAAGGTTTTTTTCTTATAACATAATTTTAAAGCGATATTCGCGAATTCATAGCGAGGGAAATCTTAAGTGTGCGAAGTATGTTTTCAAAGATTTTAGTAAATTAGACAGTTTCTTCAAAAGAAAAATTATTAGTGAATGAAATATTTGCCAGTCGGCTTTCTGAGTAAATTTCTAACTGAATATTTAAGCATACTTACGGATGAAATACTATATGTGTAAAATATGTATAAAAATTTTGTCAGTTGTAATCTAATCATAATTAACGTCGTATTAACTGCAGCGGAAACGATTTACGTGTCTACACTATATGGTAAAAATAGGATTTCCTGATAAATGTGTAAATATATACATTCATGTATACTCATGCAGAAAAAGAGATTGCATCTGTTTTGTAAGTTTTAAAGGATTTTATCAAAAGAGGAGTCTAAAGAGACATATCTGCATCCGTTATGAAGGAAATACATATATATAAACATTCTATTAGGTTGTTCAGAAAGTAATTTTTTTTTGGTGAAAATTTGAAGCTATTATTATCTTGGTAAAACTCTTCCCCTTTTCTTTTGATCAATTCTGCCCTCTTCTGTTTGAATGAAGTGAACAATTAAATTTGTTCAGTTGACATGATACTTGAGAACTGTTTGTGGTAGGGTGGCTAGAATGGAGAGTGACGACAATTTATCACTGCTTCCTGTTGGTCAAGCAGGAGAGACATTCGCCTGCGAAAATTTTGAAATTTCTCTTATTGAGTTTACATTACGGTATTTGCGCTCTTTGAATAGAAGTTTATTTATCGCTGGATAGAAAGTAATTTTAATTTTATTCTACCTCAAACTGGTTAAGGAATTGTAAATCTTGAAAGCGTATTTAGTAGAATAATTATTTCACTAATATATTCAATTTAATGATAATCTTCATAGGCAAATTCTATGTAGAACCTGTTTCACATCCCTAAAACGATATAAAGAACGAAACCTAAATTTGCTTTTACTAGATTGAATTAATCTTAACATTTAAAAACATTGTTTATAATGTGAAACTTTTTCGTTTCTAGTGAACAAAAAATTGTTTTTTTAACGGAATGAAAGAAGAAGCGTTTGGCAATATTCTCCGTAATACTTGGGAGATTTCTTATTTGAAAGTTTAAAGAGAAAATCGGAAGGATTTAAAATGGATGGATATCTGCGTGAGAAGATTTTTTTTTATTTTTTTCATTTATTGTTGATTATTATTGCTATTACTTTTTAGCTAACTACAAATTGTAATATACACTGTATAAAAAGTACTATATACGGCGCGCATAAATTTTAATAAGTTTTTGACTTTAAATCGAATTGTAAACAACATTTTATTTAACAATCTAAATCGTAGCGCTGAATAATTTTATAGACATTTTATATGCTACGTATGCCTTTTTATTTTTTATGTTAATCACCAAAATTCTAATTCTAAAATATTTTATATTTATTTTTCTAAAATTTTGAGCCGCCATTTTATATTTTGAATGAAAGAATAGATTAGATTAGTAATGATATATTTTTTATCAGAATATATGTTAAAATAGGTACAAATATTTCTTAAAAATATGTATACATGATATAAAATGGTATACATGATACAATATAAATGGCGTAGTATCATTAATTATGAAAAATAGAATTTGAAGCTTTGATGCAAGTTCATATTTAATAAAAAAAATGCCCCCCCCCCAAAAAAAAAAAAAAACAAAAAAAAAACAGAATAATTTATATTTAACACAGTTTGTTTAAAAGACAAATTTAATGAAAGAACATGAGCAAAATACTAATAAACAGAACAGATGAAAGAGCAGAGACTGCCATGGCTTAAGAGGAAGCTCCACTTACTGTGGCCGGAAACCAAAGCCCGTATATTTCTATAGGAAAATTTGCCCCTTTATAACTCCTTAACTAGAACATATTTTTATATTCTGTTTTTACATTCAGAAAATGCACAACTAGTAAAAATTTTTTCGCTTTGAAAAAATTATTATTATTTTTAAATTTTAATATTTTATTTTTAAGCAAAAAATGCGAAATTTGCCTTGTTTGTTTTCGTAGCTCGTAAGAAATTAACAAATTATGATATCGAAAGGCTGAAAAGCGGAAAAATCTTCTAAATAATCAGGCTTACTATTAATTTCTTAGAAAAAAGTTTAATTTTAAATGCGTATTAATAACAAAGGGGCAAAGTATGCATTTTTGCTAAAAATTTCGCATTTTTTCCTCAGACTCCTCCCTAGAAGGATTCTCGCACTAGAGGAAGTAATTACTGTTGATTAATGATCCTGACACGCCCTCGGATGAGTTCTTTCAAAAGGGGGAGATTTCTTAGAAGAAACTGTATCACAAAACAGCATTTTATCTCAGGGCTATAGAAGAAAGGGATTAAAACACGGCCACTAAAAACACGGAAGACAATGGGGAAATTGCACATTTTTCATTTTGACTTGTAAATGATAGAGCATGAAAATACAAACATTTTGATACCATTTTTATGCATATTTGAAAACCGGATGCTTTAATAAATTAACTTTAAAAGACGTAGTTCTCATGTTGGCGGGAAAACGCTGCGTCACGTGATAAAACCTATCGTGACGTCACTATCCATGAAATGAACTGCCGGCTGAATTTCACCATCTTGTATTGTAAAGAAAAATCGTGCATTCAGCGAAATTTTGTATTCTTTCTTTAAAAAAAAAAATATATATATATTAAATCTGTTTGAACTCATTAAACATCACTTCATTCTATAAATGACACCAAGTTTCAATGATATTTTTTTGTACTCGCCTGCTGTTATTAATCCAAATTAAACTATAATCGAAATAATAGTTGATCGATAGAATTTTCTTAAAGAATGTTTTTAGTATGCTATGCCAAAGATGTATCTTTTAAATACTTGTTTTGTTTCATTTTATTATGTTTTATAGATATATTATTATTTTATTATTATCATAGACTGAGTACAGAAATAAAATATTGGGATTGAGTAATAATATTTAACTGAATAATATGCATATTTTCATTGCTTAAATAATCTAGAATAGTTTATGCTAAATTAACCTAAATTAGATTACTTTTATAATTATGAGATACATTTCAATATTATAACTTAACAATATTTCTATTAAAATAGCAGCTGAAGATTGTGAATAATTAAAAACATTATAGTGATGCAGTTTGAGAAATTGAAAAGTATTTAAGGAAAATTACATGCGCTTATCATTCTAAATAAATAAATAAAATTAAAAGAAGGTCTCCGTACAAAAATATTAATATTATTTATATATGTATATATATATAGAAACGCGTTTAGTTATTTTTATAATGTAATTACTTTTATATTTGGAAAAATTTAAAAATAGAAAGAAAAGATTAATAGAAATAGAAAGTAATAATAATAACATTTAGCAATTGGAAAGATATAAAGTACTTTAAAATAAAATAAACACATGAAATATATGCTAAATGTAATAATACCTTATAAGTTATACATGATCTAGTTATAAATATGAATGGTATTAAATTATTAATTAAAAATTTGCAGTAAATTTCAGCAATCAAACGCAATATATACACTGGTGGACAATTGCAAAGGACGGATGACAATAACTAAGCTATTGTCCACCAGTGTATATACATATATAAAATTCATTTATCAATGAAGCCTTAATGTAAAATCCAAATATGTTTAGAATATATCAGGGGTCGATCCAGGTAAAAACTGGGACCCATTTGCTTTCCCTTCACAAAATCCAATTATCTAAATTGGGCCCCTTTAGAAAATACAAATCCATAAAATGGGTCTCTTCACAAAATTCAGATTCATAACAACAGGCCTTTCTCAAGATTTATTTTTAAAAAGATGATGATTTTGTAAAAGTTTTCCACGTTAGCAATATTATTTTTAATGAGTGTGTATACTTGGCTCAGTAATATGCTATTAACTTGATAATGAACATTAGATAGAGTAACTTCTCAAGTGAAAGGTTTCGTGTGATAATTCTTTTTATCACAAAAAGAAATAAATTTCCCTCCAGTGTACCCTGCTTTTTTGGATCTGGGTTCTTATTGCCCGCAGCAATGTCTTTCGTGGGCACTTCAATTTGTGTACATATCAGCAAGCGAAAGCTGCTATTATTCAAAAACTAAGATTTTAAGGATAGCTGTATCTCAGCATCTATTAAATATACTTTAATTTTGGCACCATGTACTTTATTGCAATTTTTTTTCTGCTATATTACCATTTCATTTCGATTAGTACAATAAATAAATAAATAACAAAATATTTTCCTTTCAAAGGCATTAAATAAATAATAAATAAGTTTTTATTAAACTTAAATTTTAATAAGACTAATCCTTTATGCGATATTAACATTTTCCTGATAAAATCATTTAATTATATTTTCCTTTTGAAATGAATTAATTAAATAAATAAATAGTTGTGTAACAGCCGTTGCTAATGTAAACAACGTAGAATAATATAATTAAAATAAATTTAAGAAAATTAAATGGAAAAATAAATGGATAAAATTGAAATATATATATATATATATATATATATAAATTACTTAAAAAATTATAAAAAGTAAACATTTTTTTTAAATAAAAAAAATAAAAATAATAAATAAATAATGCAATTTGAAAATAAATTTTTTTTTTTCGTTGCAAAAACATGAAGTAAATATTAAATACATAATTAATGACTGCTCTATAAAATAATCATATATAATTTATAAAATAACATAATTAAAAAATTCTGGTTAAAAAAAAATAATAATAATAAAATAAATAATCAGTAAAATATATTTTTATGTACTATGAAATTTTAATGAATATTTTAATTATAATTAAATCTTTAAGCATACATTATGAAAAAAGAAATATTCTCACATACAAGCATCTAAAAAATTAGAGAAATGTAAAAAAATACTACTAATATATTAAAGCAATGCTAAAATTCTATTATGAAGACGTTTATAATTTTCAAAATATGAATACAGAACAAATCTAGATCGTTTAGCCTTAGCTACTCTTATATTTATGCGCTAATAAAATCGAGGTTTCTTCTCAAAAATGAGAATATGGAAAGAGCATCAATTTTCGGAACATTATCCGATTGCTCTTTTACAAATCCAAAATCGACATTATACAAATAAAAATAGAAATATATAAGATATAAGATATAGTATAGTTATGGAAGGTTTAAGTTATTTCTTACAAAAGGTAAAAATTTTAAGAATAAACTATAAAATACAGATTAGAATAGAGCGAACAAAAGAAAAGCAAGCGATAAAAGAGTGTAAACATTCACACTTCGTGTACTGTGACGTCAACCCCCTCACGGAGCGTTTTCGGATCACGTGGTTTTGTTTTGGTTTTTAGCGATTTTAAAACGTTAATTAAAAGTTAATTTGAAATAATTTTACGATTTTAATTGGATTTTTCGGATTCCCAAGATTGATTTTATCGATTACAATTGAAAGAAATTGTTTTTCCTTCAGTGTGCAACTTCCCCATTGTATGGATAAAACTTAGGAAACACCGTTTCCCTAATTTTTTTTTTTTTTTTTTTTCGCAATTTCTCATTTAAAATTATTTGTGCTTGATGACATCTGTAAAATTTGAAATTTAATATAATAAAATAAATTCTTTAATAAATAAATTGGTGATAATTTTAATAGTAGAAAACCACCCGAAATAATTTAATTTGTTATTAAAATATTACAATGAAAAAGAATTACGCAATTGCACGGTTTAATGATTTTAACAGAAATTTCGTTATTTGTTCCAATATTAAAATTTCAAAGTTAATGCTTCTCTCTTACGCGGAAAATTTTAAATATTTTATATAGATAAATCTAGAAAGAAAATTGAAACTTCATTATGAATATGTAAACCTTTTAAAATAACTGCTGCAATAGATAATTTATCATTAAATATATTATGTAATTTATTATAGAATAATTTATTTTTAAATATTGTTTTTGTATAAAAATAAATATAGATAAATAAATAAATAATAATAATAAATAAATAAATAAAAATAGTTAAAATAATAACCTATATCCCAGGTAGCACAATAAATCCACAAATGTCCTACCAATATTGGCCGATATTTTGAATGTCACTGAATGTCAAACGTCAAATTTATGATATTTATCGATATTGACAGACATAATTTACAATCCATATTATAAAAAAGAATTATTTTCATTAATTACAAAATTCATGATCCGAAAATAATATTTTTAAAATTAATTTTTATAAATTAATATATTTTTAAGAAATATAATTTTCTAATGCTTTATTTTTAACATTTGTTAATATTAGCCAATGTCATAAAAAATATATTATTTTAACAACATTCTTCGATATCTGTCGACATTCGACAAGTAATATCATTTTTTGGATATTGGGAGACATCTACCTACATTGTAAAAAGAATCAGTGTGACATTTGAGCATGCGTAGTGCCTGAAATGTCAAAAAGCGATATTTATTGATGTCAGGAAATATTCTCAATATCACCAGATATCAGAGAAAAATATCTATAAATATTTTTTAGAGAGGGTTCATTTTATATTCCCCAATGTCATATTTTTATATTGGCCAATATATTTGTGCTACCTGGGATTATAGGTTAATATTTTTTCCCCCTAAAAAACAATTTTTCTTTGGTAAAAGGTAAGTAATGTTCATTTAAAACATTTTTTTTTTTTCCTATCGTAGCATTGTTAGTTATCATAGTTTATGTAAATGATATCATTATTTGAAATCATGAAGTTATATAATTAGTTTATAGGTTCATGTTTGAAATGTAGCTTCCTTATGCAATCTATGCTTAGTAGAATAAGCAATATAATTTTTTCCTTTTATAATCAAGTTAATAAAAGAATTTTGCATTATTTTGTTTGTAATTATTTTGATTTTTTTTTCAAATTTGAATACTTTGATTAACAATATTTTGACTTTCTCGAAAGGATGTGCTGTAATTCTTTTATTTGTTATTTAGGGAAGTTTTGAGGTTAATTATTTCCGTATTTTGTTATCAATGGTTATTATTTTATTATTTAGAATATAACATATAGATTAAGCATTTTAAAAAATATGTGTTTAAAAAAGGTTTAAAAAAAATGTATATATTATTTTACACTATCACGGCATTGATACGTTACGCTTCTTAAATTTAATCATTGATTCTAAGAATTTTTAATATTAGGAGGAATATGTTTGCTTTTCATAAGTACTATAATGCGAATTAATTCTTAAATCTATTATATTTTTGTTTATGAGTTATGCTTTGTTGTATGAGTGTCAAACTATTAACTGAACAGTTTATTTTTTGTTGGGAAAGAGGCACACATATTTAAATAGAAACCTCTTTTTCTCGTAACATTCAGAGCCTGACTAAGGCAGGGCCCCCAAAATCGAATAGAAAGTTTATTTTATGTTTCATTCTTCAATGAACTTTTTTAAAACAAAATATCAGTACAGTGTAAAATCCCACTTGATTGAGCCATCGTAATTGCGAAAATTTAGATGAATTCCGCCCTAATGTCAGCAAGGACATGAATTTTTCGCAGCTGGATGACAAAGTTAACAATCAGAAATAAAATGGATAGAACGATATTTCGTCTGACCATTGGAGGGGGGGGGGGGGGGACTTTATAGCTATTTTAGGTTCTAGTCAATTTTATTGTGAGGTGAAAAATTTAAATATCTCCATAAAGTTTGGTTCATCATTAGTGAAGCAGAGGGGGCCCCCAAAGAAGTTTTTGCCCAAGTAGTGAGGCAGAGGGGGGGGGGGGAAGACATTTTTGCCCGGGACCCAATTACGCTAAGTCGGGCAGATTTCCATTAATTTCGAAATTTTTCTTTTAAATATTGAATTATGAGTTCCTTTCTTATATTAAAAAAAAAAAAAAAAAAAAAAAAAAAACTTGTTCAATTAAAAATATTGATTTTTTTATTTTTTGTACTCTTACATTCCAGGGGGTCGTTGGATGTCATATAAAAAAGTATAAAACTAATTAGTATGTAAACCTGAAGTCAAAATGTTGATTGTTGTACTGTATATATATTAAAAAAAAAACAGTGAATTGTTTTATTAAATACTAGTAATGCATCATATTAATCAATGAAATCAAAATTTGAAATTCCATATCCCTCCAAAACGAAAGAGTATATATATATATATATATATATATATTTATTTATTTATTTATTTTAAGTATTATATTATAGCATGTTCTTTATGATCTTGTGGATTTTTAAAAATTTGCTGTTCGTAGATTTTTTTTTTTTTTTTTTTTTTTTTGAATATTTGTCTGACTTAACCCTTCTCCAGCAAGCCGTTTGCTGAATTCTGGGTTCAAGTGTAGACTGACTATTTACTATTTAAATTTCAATTAAGCATATAATGGGCTTCCTTCCCTGAGAATATATTCAATATTATGCTTGATAATAATTTAATTGTTTATCTAATCTAAAAAAATTAGTTTTTAATCTTTTTCCAAATTCTTTTATCGGAGTATGTAACTATGAATAAATTATTTTGTATTAATTTATAAATTGTTTTTTGACTTTATAAAATGCTGTTGATTGGTAACCGTTAAATAAACTGACAAAAAGCGAATTTATAGCAAAATTGAAAAATGAAAATATATTTTACTTTTCGTGCAGCTGCACAAAAGTGCATAGAAAATATGTAGATAATATAGAATTTCTGACGCAAATATTGACAAAATTTCAAACTAACTGGAAAGACTTTAATTTAAATGTTTTAAAAATACAGTCACACCTCTTTAACATGAACACTGTTAACGTGAATTACTTTTAACATGAACTGTATCCACAATCCCCCTCAAAATGAAGATTAGCTTAGTTTGGTTATATGAAGATTAGTTATTAATAGCATGAAGTACTGATAACATGAACAGATTTATTTATTTTTTTTCTTTTTTATTATCCCCCTTGAGATTCCCATTAACGAGGTTCGACTGTATTTAAAATCATTATTCCAGCATCAAAGTTATAATTTTTGAAACCATTTTTAATTTTTTAAGTTATATACTTAAGCACATAAAAAAAATCAAATGGGTAGCATTTTTGCTCGTTTTATTTTAATAATCTGTTAATTATAGTTTAAAAACAGTAATTCTGCATTTGTGGGCAAAATCCTGCTAGGCCTGGTATCAACTGAAACCTATAAACCTTTATAAACTAAACTTCAGCAAAGATGACGAAAGTTGAATTATAACAATTTTATGTTTGTCTTTGAAAAATGTGTATGAAGTGCCTCATTTCCATAAAGCATCCTATCACTATTTAAAGAGTTATCTAACAATTAATATTTGGCCTGAGCAAATAAATCTTAAAAAATGTTTAATCTGAGGTAGGGGAAAGGAGCTAAAAAAAAGAAAAGTAAAATTTCTGTCAAGGACAGATTTTAGTTCAGTCTGTGAAATTTTTATTTTTTATCTCAAATTTTTTACTGTAAAACTGAGCCACATACTTTTTAAAATGATTGAAATGAATTAAAATGAAGTGTTTCCACCTAAATTTCATACTTAGTTAATTTAAAAAAATCTAATTGTGTCAAAAAACGGTTTGCACCTCTGGATTAAGAAAAATCACCTCTTTCATTTGGTAACAATAGGACTGTTATTTCTGATTTATTTTCCCCTCTTTTGGTGTTGCACAAGACTGGTCTACAAAAACTAGTGACAATATTTTTAACCAGATTGAAACTAATAGTTCTAGTCGTAAAAAACACACTGCTGCCAGATAACCGGATACGGTTATTACCACACCATATAACCAACCATACACCATAATAAAATGAGATTCTTATCTTTGTTAAGTTACATTAGGATATAGAAGAAACAAAAATATAGGAATTACAATTACTTTTTAAACTTTAATTGACTGAAACAAAACTTTGATTACTTTTAAAATTAAAATATATTTTCTTTTGCTTTATTTAAACATATTATGTGTTGTTTTCTAATGGCAGATTCTTTTCCTACTGCTGCTCATAAAGCGAAATATGTTCAACTACAATCTGATGGTGGGAGTGATTCGTGTGATCCGATAACATCAAATTATATTTCAGGTAAGAAATTTCTTATTCAATGCTAAATTATATGTATATGTATCAGGGTTGCTATGGCACCTGTAAAACAGAGAAAACCTGAAAAACTCAGGAAATTTGAACATCTATTAAAAAACAGAGAAAACTCAGTGAATTTTCAAAATTTATAGCAAAAACTGTAAATTCAGGGAATTTTGAAATTTTTTGAAAAAAACATTCGAAAATTTTTTCATAATAAAATATTTTTTAAAAAATTAATGCTTTATAATTATGTTTTTTCCCCCAACTACTGTAAGTTAATAAAATTGATTTACCCTAAATATGTTCAATTGACTTGTAAACATGTTAGATTCTGATGGTGCATGGTTGCGTGTCATCTATTTTACTTCTAAAAGGACTAGGAAAACTCAGGGAATTTTTTTCCTGATTTGTATAGCAACCCTGATACACACACACACACACACACACATATGTATATATATATATACAGGGCCCAAAATTTCAACTTAGATTACACTCGCTGAAAAAAAAGGTTCTTGCCACAAAATATGATTAACTTACACTATTTTTTATGTATAAGCTGACCAGAATTTTTTATTGGAAAAAGAGGGGAAATTACGCAATGCCTTTTATTTTATAAGACATTCAATTTTGAAAAAGGAGTCATTTTAGAAGACTTAAAATTGAATGAAAATGATTATAAAAACCGATTCAAAAGCTACTTTGCACAAGTGGTGGTAAGATTTTTATCTCAAATGAGGAATTTCGATCAGTACAACTTAATTTATATTAATAATATATACGGATACGAGAGGAAAAAATTTCTAATTTCCCATGTTTTTATTAACTTATATTCTTGTTTGTTTGCCCGGTACAAATCTTGCAATCGAATTTTAACTAACTTCCTTTCTAGTTAGACATTTGAAACTTTCACAGTAGCTCAGAACCCGGTGATAACACAATACTTCGAAGTCCGATTTTCGAATTTTTGATTAGTTTTCTTATAATTAATTAAAATATGAAAATAATTGCATCTTAATGGCATTAAAAGAGCCATTAAAATATTAGCTATAATTTAATTGTTGCCAAAAAAAAAAAAAAAAAAAAAAAAAAAAAAAAATACGAGTTCATTTTCTTTTGACATAAAAATAAATACATTTAATTAAACGTGAACGTTAAAAAATTATAAAAAGTTAAGTTATGCATCTCACAAAAATTGACGTCATTATCATTTTAAAAATTTTATGCACATTGATAAGATCTCTGTGATTCATCAGAAAGTTTAACACGTTCGCTGCCGATCCCGCGCCAGCGCGGGATGTGACGTATTGCTTTACAGGTGAAAGTTTACTTTAGGCTGCCGCTTGGCGAAATTTTGAAAATCACGAAGACGGCGCCATTTCGCATCGTGTTCCGAATAGCAACCTTACACCGGCGGCATACGAAAGCGAGCTTTTCGGCGATCTAACCTAAAAAGAAAACGCGTCTTGAAAAAAAAAAAAAAAAAAAAAAAAAAAAAAAAATCCGAATAATAATAATACATAGGACAAAAGGAAAATTTTCATAAAATAGAATTAAAAGAAAAAAAAAAAAAAAAAAAAAAAACGAAATTATTACGAATTTATAACTAATCACAAATAAAAAAATAAAACTTAGACCATACAATCACACCAAATGTCCCTGAAAAGTGTGTTGCTTTAGTAATTGATGATAAGTGTTTAGATGATAGTTTTTTTATTTCCAATAATTTAACAGCTATAAGTACAGTCGGTAACAAAAGTATCCGAACACTAGCAAAAATTCCTATGTAAAAAAAATACACTTCATAAGGTTCTGTTAAATAAATCCTTATCGAATCATGTTTTTACACTGACTAAGAACAGGATTCGACAAGGATTTATTTAACAAAACCGTATGAAGTATACTTTTTTACTTAGGAATTTTAAATTTAAAAGTTTTCAAAAGTTGTATAAAGTAAATTATTTATCATTAATATTTTATTTATAGTCCTCATTCATTAGGAATGAAAAAATAAATCCCCAACTGGATAATTATAGCAAATTTTAAAGATTCTCTATTATAATGGTACTCTGATCTGTTCACTATACCCCTATCTCAAAATCCATGAAATTAAACAGTATACAAAATTTTGTACTGTAGCAACCAGTATTGGCATGAAATTCAAAAATATGTCTCTAAAATTCAGGACCGTGGTTACCCAGTCAGTAGAGCGCCGGGCTCGGAATTGGAAGATTGCGGGTTCGGTACTCGAGCCTGCCAAAAACCATTGTGTATACTAATGGTGGCTGGTGCTCATAAAATCTGTCGTGCCCGCAATGTTTTCCATGTTCCCATATTAATTATACCTCTGGGTGTCTACGAAGCGGGAGAGTCATCCCTTCCGTGGAGGATCCAAATTGTGATGGCATATCACTGGACCTCTCTAGGGGTGAGACCCAGATCATCGCCAATTGTCCATTGCGCAGCACTAGTGTGACGTAAAACACAATCAACAAACCAACCTCTTAAATTCAAAAGTACCTCTTAAATTCCAACTCTATTCAACCAGCCAAACAGTACTAATGCAAACATCACAAATATTCATATTTCAAAATAGATGGTTGGTTGGGTTTTACGTCACACTAGTGCTGCGCAATGGGCGATTGGCAACGGTCGAGGACTCACCCCTAGAAGTGGTGCGGAAACATGCGATAAAAAATTTGATCATCCATGGAAGGTTATTTCAAAATAGAATGAAATAAAACTAATAAAACTAATAACTCTCTAATAAAACACTTATCATCAATATGCAACCGAAGTGATGGCGTCAGCGAGATATTTTATCTGCTCAGTACAAACGAAACTATTTGCTACGGAAATTTAACTTATTACTCATTAACTCCAGAGTTTGCTTGTAACGAGCAGATGAATTTTTACACGTTTCACGTAATACAGCGTATTGACGTAACACATGACGCAAACAAGCAAAGGTAAACACAAAGCCTATAACATCTGGCGATGTAGCGCTCTTGTGCAACACGTCAAACATATTGGGCGGGTTAAAGGAAAAAAAACGTCATCTCAAATTTTAGTCACGTGAAACCGGCAGCGAACTTGTTAAAATAAGATATATAAAAAGTTTTTTTTTTTTTTTTTTTTAATCTTATAATTATTTTAATAGCTGTCACTTTTTGTGGTACTTTCATGCAGTTACATTAAACAAGTTAGTATACATTTTGTTTTATTTAAATCATAGTCATATGATAAAAAGTTAAAATTGGCAAACGAAAAAAAATATATATATATATTTGGCAGATGAAACGATTTGTTTAAACGAACAGTCATTCTTTATCAATCTTTTATAAAAGTTCTCACAAATATAAAGTAAATTAGTCTTAGTAGTTAATAAGTTTTAGAGTAGGCATATAGAGAAGATTTTTTTCACATGTCTACATTTTGTTCGTTGAAGAAAACAGTCGCTTTGTGGAAGCGTTTTTGCCAGAAGGACATAAAATGAATTCAACTAACTTTTGCATATTTTTGTGAGGTGGTGGTAGTGTTATCATTATGGCCAATTGTCTGCACTAGAGCTCTAGGCATGAGTAGGAGAGTCCTCCGTGGAATCTTTATAAGAGGTTCTAGCCCATATTTATGCTAGTTTCGGAGAAAACCACGGAAAACTCCTAACAACTAAGCCAACGAGCAAGGCCAGGTATCGAACCCAGCCCTCACGTATATACCATCTTCGAGGAGAGAACCTCTCGGTCACTGGTGAGCCTATTTTTATGAGTATATTATTCATGCAAAAGTGAGGACACACGTTAATCCACTGCGTATCAACCAGAGCACCACCTTCTTATGAATTCATGACAATTTCAATAGTGATTCCGTGTTCTGGGTCAAAAAATCGTACAAATACAGGGAATACTTATATTTCTTTGTGATTCGAAGAATCTTAATAGACATAAACCATAATATACTTTGGCAAGTTATCGATATTTTTTTTTTTTTTTTTTTTTTTTTTTTGTAACACCGTATACTGTAAGAATTCTATTTTTATTTACACCAAAATTTTACTCGCCACTGTAAAATTTCCACTCGGAAATTTCGCGCCCTTGTATATATTTTACTTATTTTCGTGCATGTTGTCGATATTGCTCATAGGATAAAAAATAATCGCTATAATTTTGAGACTTATTTATTTTTTAAATAATTAGAGAATATTTCAATGTAAGGGATGAACTATGCAATCTTACACAGTTTGCTTTTTATTAAATTATATAAATGGCAGCTTATTAGCTTAGCATACTGGCTCTAGGTCGAGACAGAGTTCATACAGTCCTTGAAAATTTTTGATTTTTAACTTGGCAAAATGAAGGCGTAGCAAGTTCTTGAATTTTTCTGTTTTAAAAAATTCAAAAATCAGAAAATACAGTGAAATCTGAATAAAAAAAATATTAAAATTGCATGGTAATCAATAATCTCTGTCCTTCATATAGCAAATTCCACTATGAACGTACTTAAAGTTATATAAGAAAATTGAAATGAAAACTAAATTTCAATCCTGATTATTTGGAAAAGTCTCAAGAAAATTTTACTAATTTCTAAATGGTTATATTTTTAGTTAAGTAAAATATGCGACAAATATTAAATAATATTAATAATGTTTAATAAAATATCATTGATGATATTTTCTGTTCTCCTTCTTCCTCCCCCCCCCCTTTTTTTTTAATCTTACTGATTTTAATATACACAATCTCTCTCTCTCTCTGTAAATATATATATATATTGTATTCACAATTTTTAAAAATACAAACCAGCTACAGCCATTAAAGCTGTACCTGTAAAGTAAAATATTTAATATTGACACCACCTCTACTGAGAGGTTCCATTCACAAAGCTGGTATACGAGAGGTGCTGGATTTGAACTCGGATCACACTTACACGCCAAGGTATCGAGTTTTTTATGTTTTCTCCAAAACTTTAAAAAATATTAATTTAAAACTTCCAAACCATTTTTTCTGCTGGTTGGATGCAAGTTAAGCATTTTCTGCTTCTGGACTTCGAACCCTCGTATATTCAGTTGTTTTCCTTTGTTACATCCACTGAATATATCATAATAACCTGTTAAAATAAAATTTTATTAAAAACTTTAAAATAACAACTGAAAGATGCTGAACCACACTGAAAAAAAAAAAAAACTCTAAAAATAAATCAGTAATATCTTATTTTATTATTTAAAAAAAATTATTATTTAAGTAATTCCTGAAGTGAAAATCGTGGTTTTGTTGTGTGGATTAAGGTTGATTCACAACACTAGGGTGTTGCGCTTGAATCATTCTGAAAGTTCCTAGCTCATATTTAAACTAGTTTCGGTAATAACCATGGGAAACTCTAATTAGCTAGGTTGATAAGCAGGATCTAGGATTGAATCCACCATCTCCAGTCTTCAAGCGTTGAGAGTAGAACCTGTTGGTGCACTGGTGGGATCTCATAAAGTGGAGAACAAGAATGTTAATTACAGACTTCTATTCATGTTGATGATACTAATATATAAAGTAATTTTAAAATTATATTTAAAATTGTAATTTAAATACAGCATTATTATTATGCCTAAATGTCTCTTTTTTTCACAATGAAATTTTTTATTTTGTGCAATTGTATGGAATTTTTATAAAAATAACTAACTAAAATAATAAGGCAAAGGAGTAACGTTAAAAAATATTTCTATTTTACTTTTAATTTAATTATAGAAGTATTACTATTATATCATTATTGTTGAAAAAAATCGAAACCAGTAAAAATGTTTTATGTGAAAAATTAGACTATTTATGTGTTTATTTTCTGATTTCTGCCTTTTATATTTTTCTAGCAAGTACAAAAATGAAGTTTCCAGGCAGTGTGTCAGTCTGTTGTAAGAACAGTAATTGAAAGTGTTTATTCGCCTGAATATGGAGTAAAAAAGAAGAACAGGCTATGATGAAACAAATATTGTAACCAAATAATGTAAATAAAATTTAATTTTGTTAAACAAAAGTTTTGGGGTTATTTCAATTTACACATCATACCTTTTTTTTCTTTTTTCTTTTTTTTTTTTTTTTAATCAAAAGGGGAGAAAAAAGGGTTTATGTTTGAAATATTTTGGATATATAAAAATTGTGATTAAGATATTGTAAAATGCTGTTCCTCTCAGTTTTAATTATTCTAAATCTATAAATTAAGTTTTATGACTTCATTTGAATTTACCAAAATCTTTTTTCTAATTCTCAATAATTTTATTAGATTTGAAATATAAGACACACTATACAATCAAACTAACATGTTAAGTTTTCAATCTTTATGTTATATATTAACATAGATTAATTTATTATTATATTTTTTTTTCCTGTATTAGTTTTCAAACATGAAAAAATATTTCTTTATTCCGAAGTATTCTGTAACATAATTGACTATTTCATTGACATGTTTTGTATATAACAGAAATAATATTAACTGTATTAATGTAAAATTAAATAAAAATGTAAAAATTCTTAGTTTATAAATTGTAAAATGTTTTGATGAATGCAGTAGAGTACTGTAAGTACAATATAAAATCTTTAATACTGAAAAGAAAATGAAAAGTTTTCTGGATTTTAATATTTCAACTCCTTTATATTCCAGAATTTAAAAACTTAAGAAAAGTAAATACATATATAAACTTTCATTTTACATGTAAGGCCTAGCTGAGAATATTGAAAAGTCTGCTTCATTAAAAAATAAATAAAAAGATAACTCTTATTTACAGAACTGTATATATATTTTTTTGTCCATGTTTATCAGGGGCAATTCTGTAGGAAAAAGAAAAAAAAAATCAATGATGTTTATATGTTTATTGAAATTATCTCCTTCTAATATCTAATAAAACATTTTCCTCATATGTAAAATCAAGACTAAATATACACATGTGATACATAAAGTATCCTGGAAATATCTAAATATATAATGATTCAGTAGCCAATCAATGTAAGCATTAAAAAAATTAGTTGATTTTATGTGCTGTAAACAATAGAGAATTAAGAGCATACAATGTCTAATCTCGCTGACAGCCAAAGCTTATTACCTAATACGTTTTTTTTCCGATTTTACATTCAGGAAATTCACAGCCATTAAATGAGTAGTCATTTTTTAAAATTTTATTTATTTTTAATTCAATAAAACAATTAAGTGCCATTTTAGTATTTTTATTTTAGCAATAAAATAAAACATTAAACTTGTGAAAAATCATTTTTTAGAAAGTATTAATTTAACGATTGTAAAATTTTTGAATGTGAAAACAGAATTCATTTGGTAATGAGTAATTTTAGAAACAAAATTCCCCCTAAAATAGCATGCTCCTTGGTTGTTGCTGAGATTAGGTATTGTTCGATCTTAAAAGATAAGTTAGAAGATTGTTTCAGTCATATGAGTTTCAATTTTTCAAAGAATTTAACTACATTTTGAAAATATAAATTATTTATTTATTTTTTTCCAAAAATTTTTGAAGGAAAAAAATCCCAAGTAACACGGAATGGTTGGGAAACGGTTGGCCCTACGATTCCTTCTTCGTTGGCCAACGGTTGTTTTTGGCCGTCGGCCCTCGGTTGAGCCAACCGTTGGGTGACAGTTGGCCCAACTATGGAACGGTTGGTTCCTGGTTGGCACACTGTTGGGCCATTGTTGGTGAACACATTGTAGGCTAACTGTTATATTTTGCAGTTGAAAAAAGAGCATTTTAGGACTGTTGGGCCAACAATACTATTTGCTGTTGGCCCACTGTTATTTTGAGCCCTTTCCCCAACGATAACCATTCCCCAACGAACTAACAATAAATCGCAGATGGTCCAACACTCTGTGTTACTTGGGATATATATATCGATATATATTCTAACATTTTTTACAAGAAATTTGTCATCCATGTGTGTTTTGGGCGACAACTGTAGTTATGTTGCCATGGTAGCAATATCCAATGGTTTATGTGTGTTCTGCAAAAAAATGTGAATAATTTATTACTATGAAATAAAGGATAAACACCTGAATCCCAGATTTATCCAAATTTTTAAGATTTAGCTGTTTCAAAGACAGTGACTGAAAGGTCTATCTACCAACTTTAGACTTCTTAGGTGTGCAATGGTCATATATTAAATTGACATGTTTGTGAAGACAGCAAATATTTATAAAATTTGTTTAAATATTTGCTAATGTATATAGATTCTATATGCAAAGAAATATTTTTAATGTTGATCAATAGACCTTTTATACACTGCCCTGAAATGGTTAACTATAACAAATAGAAAATATCTTCAAATTTATGTTTGTTAGCGCATCTTACAAGGGAACATTGAAAAGGTGTCGTCTTCAAAAAATATTGAAAAAAATATATGTGATTTTACTCTTCATAAAACACTAGAGAGTGAAAAAATTATCGGCTGAAATGAATTACAGTGATGACAAAAAATTATCAAAAGTAAGCATATTTGGCAATTTCACACTGTTAGGCGATTGATTTTGAGTACTTGGCGGAGAAGCAAAACACGGTTCTGTTCGTAAAAGGCAATCTCGGTGCTAGCGAACTTATCACCTAAATGCGCTAAATTACCAAAAATGCTTAATTTTTATAAATTTTTTTGGTCGCTGTAATTCATTTCAGCCGATAATTTTTTCACATTCTGGTGTTTTATGAAGAGTAGAAGCACATATATTTTTTGAAGATGACACCTTTTGAATGTTTCCTTGGTAGATTGGCAATAGTCAATCCAGCATAGATCAGTATTTGCCACTATTCAGGGTACCATTAGACATCGGTCAATACAGATTTATTGACATTGGCCGGTCCGGTTTAGATCGTCATTGGCCTGTCCGGCTTAGATCGACATTGGCCGGTCCGGCATAGAACGACATTGGCCGGTTCGGCATAGAACGACATTTGCCGGTCCGGCATAGAACGACATTGGCTGGTCCGACTTAGATCGACATTGGCCGGTCCGACTTAGATCGACATTGGCCAATGTTCGAATGGCAACATTAGCCGGTCCGGCTTAGATCGACATTGGCCAATGTTCAAATGACAACATTGGCCAATCTCGGTAAAAAGGTTTGCCATTCGGCGCTGGCCAATGTCGATAAATCGATATTGGCCAACGTTGTAAAATCTCATTATACGACATTGGCCAATATTGTTGTGCTACTGGGGCGCTTTTTAGATACCGACTTTTACCAAAACATGACGTAATCAATTGTTGACCCAAAAATAACAATTACATACAAAGAGATATTTAAATGGGAATTAATATGAGAAGTTCGAAAAAAATCCGTACAGCTGTTTTTAAAGGCATGCACTTGTGAGACCTGAAATTCAGATATTTATACAGGACACCTATCAATTTTCCTGAACTAACCAACTCATTCATATTAAAGAACATCTAATCAAGTGTATATACAGCAGCTTTGAATAAAATCATTAGAACCGTTTTTGAAATATGGACTTACAGCCCCACTCCTGGTTCCTGATAGTCGAATTTTCATCAAAAGTTGGAAAAATCATCTATACACCCGGCGTGTGTCAATTCTGAAGTTTCATAGTTCCATCTAACAGTTTCGGAGAAATGATAGTCAGAAGATTCCACACACACACACACTGACCAATTGCTAAAAACTTTTTCTTTGGACTCAGGACATTATAAAACATGTAAATCAGGTGAAAACTTGATATTGAATTTTTGAACTGAACACAATACTTCCATTACTTACACAGTAATAGGGTAGTAGTAGTAAAAAATTAAGATAATCACACCTGAATATAAGAGTAATCAGCTAGCTACATAGTTACTATTTAGCTTGAAGAATATTCAATATTTGACCAAATAGTTAGTGGTGATAAAATAACATATTAATAATAATTAAAATAATAAATTACTTATATAACCAGATTTGACATTGAACAGAAAGATTTACACAATATTGAAAACACCAATGTAAAAAATGCTAAAACCAAACTGCAATTTCAGTAGCAAGCATTAAGTATATCGCTATCAGTGCAGAATGCATTGAGCATACCATCCATCAGTTTACAAATTCTCAATCAGGTTTGACACTGGTTATGGTAGGTACGCTTAATGCTACAGATACTGCAGTTTGGTTTTAACATTTTTTTACATTGTCCTTTTTAACATTATGTAAATATTTATAGTAAATTGTTTATCTTTCTTGATAAAAAAAAAAATTAATCCATGAAATAAATGATACTTTTAACAACAGTGTATTAAACTTCAGTATTTATGCATCATTAATTAATCTGAAAAAGAACTTGTTTTGTCAATATATTAAAACTGACATAACACACACATTCTAATTCAGATGTTTATTCGCAAAACTAAGAAAAAATGCATTCTTCATTGATCAGATCGACATTCACTTGTTCAAGACTGAAGTAAGTTTATTCATATTTTAAAATACTCACTCAATTTCTCAATATTAAAAACTATAAAAATTTGAAAAGTATATTATACTTACAAAAAACATAATCCTTTATGGCCTTGGTATATTTTTCAAGTAGACGACTGCTTCACTTCAGAAGAAGCACTTTTCAAGATTTTGTGCTTCATTGAACAATCTGAAAGAGAATTTAGTACGTTATGCCAATATACTAAAACTGACATAACAGCAAAATTCTCATTCGGATAATTGTTCGATAAACTGGAATATTCTTCATCAGGTCACACTGAGGTTCTTCATTTAGCGAGATTTTTAATTCAAGATTGAGGTGAAAGCACTGATATTTAAAAATACTCATTCGATCAAAGAGTTACCATATTCTTGATCATAAAAAAAAAAAAAAAAATACTTACAAAATAAAATTATAAGCCTTTATATTTCTTAATATTTTTTTCTATCTTATAAAAATCAGAATTTTTATAATACTCTTTATCGAATGGTATTCAAAATATAAATCATATAATATTAATAAAATAAAATAATTGAGAGGTGAATAAAAATTAATTATAAATAATTTTATAACATTACTTTAATATTTTGCTTATTCTTCAATACTTAAATTTAAATAAATAAAATAATACTTAGATGAATATAAACATCACATAGAATTGGTGTTGCTATCATGCGTAACATAAAATGTAACATTCTCAGTTAAGTAAAAATATTTATCATTTGATAATAAAACTTTTAATTTAAATCTTACCTTTAACAGAACTCCATTTGAAATTCAGCATTTATAACAGTGTAGCATCATTATCCGAAAAAGAGCTTAATATGTTATGCCAAAATAGTAAAACTGACACAACACATAAATTCCCATTCAGATGTTAGTTCAATAAGCTACAAATGTTTTTCAATGTTTATCTCTTCAGATCTTCTTAACCACATATTTAAAAAATAAAATACATAATCATCTAGTTTTAAAACTAAAATCAATACTCTCTATGTATTTTCATTGCCAATATTTAAAAATATAAATAGTTAATGAAAGATTTTAGTTATAATAAGCAAGACAATATAAAATAACTATATTGCAGTTGATTCTCTCAATGCAAATTTAAACAGAATTTTAAATAATCTTATATTCATATATATTGGTAAAAAGTGCAGAAATAACTGGGAGAGAAAATAAAATAAGTATATCTAATACCATCAACACTAAATCAGTTGTATGCAATTGTATGTAAAATATAATCTACTCTTACAGCTTATGAATTTTTAATGATTTTGATTTTTTATATTGAAAGTTGATGTTTGAATATTGAGCTTACCACATACTGCATTTTTAATGGATGTATACACTCTTGTTAAAGCAACATTAACTCTTCACTTCTTTCTATCTTTTGCCGTTTTAGTCATCTACTCACTCCAAACCATGTAATTATAAGGTAATAAATTAAAGAAATGTTTAGATTTCAATGAAGATTAAAAAAATATGTTTATAACACACACACTTTAATTTCATACAAAGTGTAGCCTCCAAACTATTGAAATTATACTTTATTAAATAATTGAAGTTTTACAGAAATCTCGAATTTAGTTTCAATTCTATTTATTTTAGTGTTCTATGACCTCAATACAAAGTATAAAATAATATAAAATTAATTATAAAAGTCAACATTTGGATGATGATGCAAATGTTAAAATTGTTCATAGAAAAAACAATAACCAATTAAAATTAATTATATCAAATTCTTCAAACAGATAATTCACTTGAAACTAAAAAGAATATTTGAAGTCAGTTGGCCAGACATGAACTGCAATAATATAATACTTCAGAAAACATATATATATGTGCGTATATCACAATATAAACAAAACGAAAATTAATAATTGAAATGTAGTTCGATTACGAATCCATCCGATATCTGTAAATAAACTTCCATTATCCCAAACTAAATAAATCTTATTTGTCTCTTAAAGAACTGATTTAATATCATATACATATGTATATATATATATGAAGAACTGATTAATTCTTCAAATTCAAAATAATAATTCGCCATCTTTCACATTTGCAACTGCAAGTTGACTTACGAGAGGTGCAAAGCTCTTGCAGATTTGCAAGTGGGTTTGCTGTCAGTTTGCAAGCGATATGTTCCATTTGTATCAGGGGCGCGCCAGTATTGTCAGGCGCCTGTGTGCAGAATTTCAGTTAGCACCCTATATTATCTTTTTTTTTTTTTTTTTAAGGAAAACAAATCATTTAATAAAAAGTTACCATTCAGCAAGTCAACTGAATCTCGAACCTTAATAGTAATAAGTTTATTGAATTGCTAATAAAAAGAAAAACGTATCAAATAAAATGAATTTAAAAAGAAAGAAATAAAAAGTACATCCTGCAGAAAGAGAAAAAATCTTATACAGGCAGTTGCAAAAACACGAGGTACAACTGTGAAGGCAAATAGAGGAAACGAAAATAGGCAGATTTAGTGTTAACGTGGGTGCAGAAATGAGAAATGCCGCGTTGAGGCATTACAATAGATGGCTTACATGAGAGTTGTAACTGTAAACGTTTCTATTTGTTTGGGTCTAATTTTTAAGTAAATATTTAAACACAAAAATATAGTCTCAGTAAACTAAACGTTCTCTTACTTCATTACACCTTTTGCGAGTATTAAGCATATCATATTTATCCAAAATATCCGTCTCTATCCATATTGTTACCAAAATGTCGATTTTCTTGCGTGAGAAAAGTAATTGTAAAAGAGCAGGCAGTTTCTTGTCAAAAGGTACACTTTTTCCAAGGATTATTCTTGAAAAAACCAGTAAATTATCTTACTCAAATTCATACTTCAAAAAGTCATAAAACAACGTTAAAAACACCACAGAGTAGGATCACAGAGTAGAATTTCACTCATTTAAGAATAAATATAAACCATTTAAACCGAAACGAACATTCAGAACAGATGTCCGAATACAACTGAATGCTTTGAGACTGTCTCTTCTGTTTTTATAATTTCTGTCGTGATTTGGCGAACTTTCGAGGTTATTCTGCGTTAGAAGCCAATTGATGAATCCAGAAAATTCCAGAACTCGGCTCTTATCGAAGATAGAGATTCTAAACTTTGGAAACACTAAATTATTACTTCTTGCTAAGTTTGGTCGCCATATCGCCAAATTCATCGCTAAGTTGCCAAGTGTGTATTTAAGGCTGACAATCACTTCCCACCCCACCCCCGTTAAAATTGAATGAACTGCTCTCGTTATTTGCACTTTAATTGTAAATCTGCTTTTATTTCAATAACACCTTTTCATTTAGAAAGGGTTTAACTCTTTGCAATAGGGAAAATTGGTTTACCTTGGACATAAGTGTACCTCAGTCCTACGCCATTTCTAACTCTATATTTATTTAGATATAGAAACAATATGGAATTGTTAATATCTGGAATTGACCTATCCAATTACAATCTTGATTATAAATAAGTGTGAGGATTTTTACCAATAATCACAATATGAAGTTAATATTTAATATTTTACACTTTTTAGAAAAAAGAATTGTCTATTTGAGTTCATATGTGTGTAATTGATTAATAAATAGATTTTATTACTTAAAATTAAGTTTTTCTGTATATTTTAATAAATGGTCCAAGGTACACTACCAGTGGTGTACCTTGGACCTAATTGCACTGTTTTTATTTTTATTTTTTAAAAATATAATTGATATAATTTTAATAAAATTTTGGAATAAGTATATGTTTTATATAACACCATACAGTATTTAAAAAAGCTATTTGTATTTAGTTTTGGCTAATAATTACAAAATTAAAATTGGAAAAGTCAAAATAGGTCCGAGTTACCCCACCTTCTCCTACTATAATAATAATAATAATAATAATAATAAAAATTAGTCATATTATTGCAGTATGTTTGCACAGCTGAGTTTAACATTTCGTACTAGTACAGATAAATGGAAAATTAGAACTCATAATAAAATTAATAATAATTTAAAAGAAACCCCGTAGTGAGTTCTATTATTCTCAATTTCCTTGTTGAAAACTCTCGAAATACTCTAACATCAAATTAATATATGACTATCGATATAATGACAAAATCTGACTTGGTTATTTATGGAAGTTTTTAAGAAACAAATACATTTATAAATACATAAAATAGGAGCATATAATAAATATTACTTGGTAAATATGGATAAAAAATACTTAACAGGGGGAAAAAAATACATTTAGTGAAAGGAATTTTGCCCATTTTCATTATCTAAAATTTTTATGTAATTGGTATGTAAATTTACATGCTTTTTTTTCATATAGTAGTAAGATACAAAAATATATTTTAATTTTTTTTGCCGCGATTTTTGTACGCTATACAGATATAAATACACATAAAATTATAAGAAAATAAAATAAGAGTATATAATAAAAATTATTAACTTTTAAAGTAGATCATATGAACGTTTAAACAGATAATATTATTTAGTGAAATGTAATTCATTTGTTTGAGTTTTTGTAAATTCTGGAATAATATATATCCATTTGATCCAAAATATCTTACACTATCGATGTAATTGCAAAATTTAAAAATCTGTCTGATACCGCTGTGGTGCGTAAGTATTTTTTGATCATTTTAAATTAAGAAAAAGATTAATCCACTGATGCTACTGGTAATTATGAGTTATGACAAAATGATCTCGAAAACAATTAATCCACACATAAAATTTATTCTTGCTGAGATAATTTGGAGTAAGGTGACGCTTAGAAACGTGTTTGTGGCCTCAAGGAAGGAAGGGGGGGGGGATTTCGTAAAATCCCGTTACAATAGGTTTCGGATACATAGTATGCACCAAAATTCGTGACCGCAGTCCTCATGGATTTTACATGACAAATTTAGCGCTAAAAGGGGGAGGGGGTGTCTCCAAATTATCCTCTCTTTACGCCCCCCCCCCCAAACCGAAAATTACAAAAAGACAAAAAAGGGTTTTTGGAAATATCCTAAAGAAGACGCATACACGCATACCTGTTTTCAACATCTTTGTACCATATTTAGTAGAATTCTTTTGGTAAAAATTTTTGGTAGAATCCGGATTTTGTGAAATCCCCCCCCCCCCCACTTTCTTAAAATCAAAAATTCCAAAATTCCAGATTTTTTTTTTTTTTTTTTTTTTTGGGCCTCAAGTCTAATCTTTCCATATGCAATTTCCTCCTCGTGAAGTAACTTAGAGCCGAGTTATGCGTAGAAACTTGTTTTTTGCCTCCTTTCTCCCTTTAAAAGGTGAGGGGGAATCTCGTAAAATCCCGTCAGTATAGGCTTCGGATGCATCTAAACAATACACGCACCAAAATTTGGGACCGGAGCTTCCATATATTTTCAGAACCAATTTAGTTCTAAAGAGGGGTCTTGAATTTTCTCACTCGTAACCCCCCCCCCCCTCCATCTCGAGATCGAAAATCACAAACACAAAAAATGGGTTTTTGGAAATATCCTAAAGAAGATGCATGGCTGTTTGTACCCTTTTTGATAAATTTCTACTCAAAAATCCGGAATTTACAAAATTTCCCCCCGAAAATCGAATTTCTTCCTCCCCCATTAAAAATCAAAAATTCCAAAATCGTAGACAATGATTATTATTTTTATTTATTTTTATTTTATTTTTTAGTACTGAAATCTAGACTCCTCATGTACAATTTCTTCACTGTGAAGTAATTTGAAGCCATGTTATGCATATAAACGTGTTTTTGCCTCTTGTCCATATAAACAGGAATTTACAAAAGTTGATAGATATAATTTTAAGTAGTGTAATTCCTGCCCAGTCGTTGAATTTTGTCCAGCTGTTCTTACGTAATACCCAGAGAAAAAAGTTATAGACATGCAGACACAACGACTGCACACGCACCACACACACAGAGAGAAAATTTTCTGAAGTCAGATTTGGCTTTCACGATGTGTGAAACGTGAAGATACCGCCATTTTTTTCGAATTTGAGAAATTTACAGACAAAAGTCTGATTTTATTAATGTAGATGTTACATCGATAATGCAAAAGGGAAAAAACTACTCTAAATAAAATCTCCAGTTCTATTAAATTTTCATTTTTGCGATCGAATAATGTTGTCTTTTTACTGACCAAAGTGGTCTTTTTCCGGCAGAAGAGGGAGGAGGAAGAAATATAGGTGTCCTTTTAAAATTCAATAGAAAACTTTGATATGTTAAAAAAGTCAAAGAAAATTTTGTTGAAAGTAGGCGCATCTTTACAAAGATATTCCACTTTTAACGTGCCCTTTCCCCAAAAACCCCCTAAACTATTTTAGGAACACAAGTTTTACCAGTATATTTTTCAAGGCGCCTCATTTAGCCACAGTAGTTACATGGCTTCAGACCGGCATTATGAAATCAGATTTGATAAAGCAATATATACATATAATTTTTATTTATTTTAGTTTTTCCAAATAATTTAGCCTCCGCTGGCGCCTGTGTGCGCCGCACACTTTGCACACCGGGTCGGCGCGCACCTGATTTGTATTGAAACTTCCGTTGCAAGCGGCTTTGCAACCGGAAGTGTTTCATTTGTATGTACCCCATAGTTGCGAATTTTTACCAGAGGTTTGCCCTTTCGGAAAGATATTATTATTTTTACTATTATTATTTATTTAAAAAAAAAAAATTTTTAGAAACAAGGGTTATTTTCAATGCCAGATGCAAACAATTTTTGTGCAGCTGCAGAAGTGCTACTGCATATTATATTAGGTAAAATCAAAATGTATGAAGTGTGACATATTTTCTTTAAATGAAATCTTTGTCAACCTAGAAAACAGAAAGCTGTTTTTTTATTCATACTTTTAATCTGTTTAAAACTAAGAATTAATCCGCGTTTGTAATGATCGATAGATGGCGCTCTCTGAACACTGCAGTTGTTAGTAAATATAACAGCCACGTGTAATTATTATTCTTTCTCCGCCATTTCATCATGGAAAGTCGATTGCATAATATGAGGATATGCAGTGGTGTGATAATTTCACCTTAGCCCACCAGAGGGCGAGCATTTCATTACAATCGCGGATAGTCAAGCAGAAAAAAAAAAAAAAAAGTTTATTTTTATGATAATTTTAAACCCAGGATTTCAATTTTGAAGAATTCAAAGAAAATAAACCGCCTGTGATATTCATGTAAAAAAATTAGAAAGTGTATAAAATATTTCCCAACAAACTCTCTAATCTGCATTTTTCTCTTAAATTAACGTTGAAATCAATTTTTACAAGTAAGTGTAAGAAAGTATATATCTTGTAGATATGATTTGATAATTTTTTTGTAATGGTTTTCATTTAGTTTCTCTTTAAATGGTTTACTTACAAAAATTAAGAAGTATATTTTAACACATATTCTGGAAAACACCAAAATTCTAAAAAGTTTTATGTGAAAAGTATATACATTTATTTCGAGAAAAAATTATTTATTTGCAAAACAATATTGGATTCACTCTTTTACTTCTAATAAAAATATGAATGCACTCTTTCATACAGGTGAGAAGCCATACGTCTGTGAAGTATGTTGTAGAGAATTTTCACAAAAGGTTCACCTAAATTTACATTCACGCACTCATACAGGTGAGAAGCCATACATGTGTGAAATATGTTCTAAGAGATTTTCTGTACAAAGTGCTCTAAGAACCCATCTGCGCATTCATACACATGAAAAGCCATATGTATGCAAAGTATGTCGAAAAAGATTTTCAGTAAGTTGTAATTTAAACACACATCTACGTATCCATACAGGAGAAAAGTCATACGTGTGTAAAATATGTTTCAAGGGATTTTCTCAAAAAAGAAGCTTAGATAGCCATTCACGCAATCATACGGGAGAAAAGCCATACGTGTGTGAAATATGTTCTAAAAGATTTACTGGAAAAAGTTATTTGAATAACCATTTACGCATCCATACAGAAGTAAAGTCGCACGTGTGTGAAATATGTTTCAAAGGTTTTTCCCAGAAAGGAAGTTTAGATAGCCATTCACGCGCTCATACAGGCGAAAAGCCGTTCGTGTGTGAAATATGTTCTAAAAGATTTACTGGAAAAAGAGAATTGTATAGACATTTACGCATCCATACAGGAGAAAAACCATACGTGTGTGAGATATGTTTCAAAAAATTTTCTCAAAAAGCAAGTTTAGTTGTACATTCACGCTTTCACACAGGAGAAAAGCCATACGTGTGTGAAATATGTTCTAAAAGATTTTCTGTAAAAAGTGACTTAAATAGACATTTACGCATCCATACAAAAGAAAAGCCATACGTGTGTGAAATATGTTCCAAAGGTTTTTCCCAAAAAGGATGTTTAGATAGCCATTCACGCACTCATACAGGAGAAAAGCCGTACGTTTGTGAAATATGTTCTAAAAGATTTACTGGAAAAAGTGAAATGCATAAACATTTACGCATCCATACAGGAGAAAAACCGTACGTGTGTGAAATATGTTTTAAAGCATTTGCTATAAAAGGAATTTTAGATAGACATTCACGCACTCATGATTGTGACTCATACAGCAGAAAAGCCGCACTTGTGTGAAGTATGACATGAAATATTTTCTGAAAAGAACAGTCTCAAAAGACATGCTCATCCATACAGAAGAAGGACGTTTGGATATTCATTCACGCAGGCATATAGGAGAAAAGCACATGTGTGTAATATATATTGTTATTAACTGTAAAAGAAAGTTTTCATGCATTGATACAGGAATGTCTAAATCTTCGTGTGACTATGAGGAACAACTTCAGTATACACTCACAACGATATTTGGCGATTATGGCTAAATCATAAATCTAAAAATGATAAAACATAAAATCACAAATCTAAAATAAACAACATATAGGCTGCCATATTATATCGCAAACAGTCCAGAAAGACATCGTTATCGTTCAAAACGGCGCCAAAGAAAAATCGCAAAATTCAGCTGTGGTTGTATATTGAACTTGTACCGAATATGCTCTAAAAGAATTTTGCAAAAAAGAACGCTTACACATCTATGTACTTATTGAAAAGGAAAGACAGGCCTGTTCACCCCAAAATACTTGGTGGGCCGCACTGAAAAACGATTTCATTCAGGCGGGTCGCAACGTATGTTTGTGAGTGTATGAATCATGTATGTATTTAGGGGAAAGTGGTGTAACTCGTACCTATGCCATTTCTAGCGCTATTTATTTAGATATATAAAGAATATCACTTATAGTTGAAATATTTACTGTTGGGTGTCTGAGTGAAGTAATCTGTCTGCTTGGAAGCTCAACTTTTTGAACCTACATTTATATTTTCTTTCATGCAGACGAATGCCATATGTGTGTAATTCTCAAAACGTGTTTTCTTGGAAGTAAAATGTAAATTCACATCTGTGAAGTATACAAAAGTTTCATGCATGAAATATGTTTTAAAATGTCTTCTCTAATTACTCATCTATGCATCAATATAGAAGAAAAGATAGTACTTCAGTTGTTTTTAAATCCAGCTAAGAGTAACCTTTCAATGTCTACATAATAAAACACATATAGGTGTTTGTGATGATTAACACAATGATGAGTCGTTCATTACGAAAATAAACTCTTTGATAACTAACAATCAATAGATGGAACAAGCACGCATTTGCGCGCACGCGACGTCACTGCGACAGGTGATTCCGCGCGTACTTTAGAATGTAGGCAAAAGGAGGGATAAAACACCAATGGAAAGGCAGATATTTTGCCTACATGCGCAAAAGTTGCAGAATAGCGTCGCTTGTTTATAAACATGCGCCTGCTCTATATACTAGCATACTACGAGACCTTTTCCTATCCTGGCACATCCGTGTATCCTGGCAATGCTGAAAAACAGAATGTTCTGTTGGTTGAAGTTGAAGTACATATTCTGTAAGTGAAAGTTGCAGTACATATTCTGAAAGTGAAAGTAGAAGTACATATTCTTAAAGTGAAAGTAGCAGTTGTTGTACACAAAATTAGATGTCGCTACGATCACTACAGGAGTATCCTCCCAGTGAAAAAGGAGAACGATAAAGGGTTACATACAAACGGAACGCTTGCAATTTTGATGACGTAAATTTTGCAATTTTTTTGCAAATACAGTCGGCAGTAAAAGTATCCGAGCACTGGCGAAAATTTCTATGTAAAAAAAGTACACTTAATTCAGTTTTGTTAAATAAATCCTTGTCGAATCCTGTTCTTAGTCAGTCTAAGCACCGATTCGACAAGGATTTATTTAACAAAACAGTGTTAAGTGTGCTTTTTTCACATAGGAATTTTTGCTAGTACTCGGATACTTTTGCTGCCGACTGCAGTCATAGATTTGGAACGCTTGCAAACGGCTTTGCAACTGGAAGTGTTTCATTTGTATGTACCCCAAAAACTTACGAAATACAAATACAAGTGCAATGTGATTATGTATATAAAATAATAATACAATGCTAATACAATAGAATATTGATGCAAATACACTTAAAATATATATGTACACATATGCAATAACAGACTGAAATATATAAAAAAGTATTGGTGAGAACAGAATTGTTTAAAATATATATGCATATGAAAAATATATTACAGTAAATAAACAAGGAATATGTGCAATATATAAAAGAATAAATGATAATATAAACAAATACAAGATTTACAATGACATTAAAAATAATCTGTAACTAAATGCTTTAGATGGATGGATGGATGGATTTTACGTCGCACTAGTGTTGCGCAGCTAATTACTTTGGAAAATGAACTTTCCGACCAGATCTAGTTGTAATTCTTTTCTGCTGTTGTGAATTTTCTTGAGCAGCAGAAGTATTAGATCTAAGCTCATTTAAGTCAGAATTTGTGTTGTTATGACAATAGCTGGTGGAGATGAGTTGGCTTTATCTGAGAACTGAAATGCAGGCTTTAACCTGTCTATAGATACTACTGTAGGTTTTCCATTAACTTTAATAACAAAATTTTTATCATTTCTTTAAAGTACAATATGAGGTTCTGTGTAAGGAGGAGTTAATGGTGTTTGAATACTATCTATGCGCAAAAATACATGAGTACATGTCTGCAAGGATGGATTTATGGGGATTAATTTGTGAAAGTTTTCTCATGGATTCACAGAGTTGTGAGACGTATGTTAAGTCAGGTGATGTTTTGTAGTTATCTATTGTGAAAAAATCAGATGAAAGTCGAAGTGTAGTACCATAGACTAGTTTAGCACTACTCGCCATAATGTCATTTTTAATAGCAGTTCGAAGACCTAATAAGACAATTGGCAGTGATTCAGTCCATTTCATATTGTCATGGGTTTTTAATGCAGTTCTGAGACAGCGATGGAATCTTTCACAAATTCCGTTTGGTATTGGATGGTACGCTGTTGTGAGTATACGTCTGGTTCCAAGAATATTTGTTAATTCACGAATAAGTGTGGATTCGAAGTTTCGACCTTGGTCTGTCGTGATGGTAACCGGACATCCGAAACTCAAGTAATTTAGCTGTTGTTAGAGCTGTCATGTGAGATGTTGGGATTACTTCGGGCCATCGAGTGAAACGATCGACAATAGTCATACAATATTGATAACCTTCAGATGGAAGAAGTGAACCAATGAAATCGATATGTATGTGTGAAAATCTTGCATCTGGAAGGGCAAAAGTTCCGAGTGGAGCTATCGTATGCCGATGTATTTTGCAACAATGACATTTATGGACGGAATTTTTAATGAATTTTTTCATGTTTGGCCAATAATATCGCTTAGTTATTAATTTAGTTGTGGCAGAAATTCCGGGATGAGATAGATTATGAATATGATTAAATATTTTAGATCGAAAAGATTCTGCGATGAAAGGACGCGTTATGTTTGTTGACATGTCGCAGTATAATTTTATATCCTCCAAAGAAAAATAATGCTTTTGAATATTACATGTATTGTCAGTAGAATTTAAAATGTTTTTTAATTCAGGATCCTCGAGTTGTGCGAGAGATATTTGTTTGAAAACTAAAATTTCTTTTGAAATTGAATCAATTTCAATTCTAGATAAGGCATCAGCAATTTAGTTTTCCATACCATTAATATGACATATAACTGTCGAAAATTGAGAAATAAAGTCGAGATGGCGTAATTGACGAGGAGAACATTTATCCGGCTTTTGCTTAAAGGCATAAATTAGAGGTTTTTGGTCAGTGTAGATGGAAAAATCTATCCCACACAGCACACTTCCTTGAAACAAGGTTGGCTTTCAAGTGAATTTACCATGACAGAGCAAAGTTGCTAATTCAAGGATATCTCAGACCAACTTCAAGTTAGGAAAATTACGCATGCCAAATCAAGCATATTTCTGGCTTAAAATTTCCTTGACGTCAAGTAACTGTCCGCGCATGCTCTTACTTCTTATTTGCATA
Organism: Salticus scenicus; assembly: GCA_963930645.1. Taxonomy (NCBI): domain Eukaryota; kingdom Metazoa; phylum Arthropoda; class Arachnida; order Araneae; family Salticidae; genus Salticus; species Salticus scenicus. Next base: position 45,114,551 of record OZ005658.1, read on the forward strand.
TAGTTGCCTTGCTACATCTGTTATCATGTTGTTGTCATCTCGCGAAATACGAAGGGAGTGCAGGACATTTTTGTTCACAAAATAAAATATTTTTATTGTCGTCTGCTTCTATAAATGCAGAATAATTTTTTCCTTTAATTGAAATATCGTCTGCTATATATTTAGCATAATAATTTAATGAGTTCAATGTATTGTTTTGTTTGTGATTCGGAAAAGATGTTTCCTGCGTATTCTGTTAAAAAATGCCACGTTCTAAAGAAATTTCTAAAGATGAAATTATTAAGATTTTACAATTAAAAGCGCAAGGACAAAATCCAGTACAAATATTGAGAGGAATAAAGGTATCCTTGAGCAGTATTTATAGTCAGGAGATCAGATGGAACATGGAATACTCGAAAGCGAGTCGGAAACCAAAGAAAACAACGCTACGTGATGATAGAATGTTATTAAATAACGTTTCTGTTGATAATTTATCTGTGCGTGGAATTGCATCAACTTCCAGAATTTCAAAAAGTACTGGGAGATCTTATCTCGTAAAATATATGAAAATGGAAAGCAATATACATGCGTAAAATGACTTAAAAACTGCAATTGACAAAGCGTGGTATAAAAAACTCCTTCTGTAATTTAATGCTTAATTAATTCTATGGAACAACGTGCATTTCACGTTATAAAGTGTCGTAGCAATACAATTTAATATTTAAAGTAAGTTTTTAGTTACTCTTATAAATGTAAAGCCAAAAAACACTTACAGGTGTCTATACTTTTGGACAGCACATTTTTATATAATTTAATATACATTTTATAATTTTAAACCTTTGACCATAATTTATATGTGTATATCAGCAAAACTGTTTTTGTTTATTATCTATCTAGCGAATTTTAATTGTACCATATTACTTTTTATGTTAATGCAAGTTTTATTGATTGTCTAAACTTTTGGGACACAGTGTATTTCGAGGAATCAAATATTAAAGTTTTACTTTACTTTTACGTTAACAGATGCCATTTTATTAAATGTATTCCTTTTAGGGTGGTTTTTAATAGTTTGAAAATAATTTTAACTCAACTTAATTATTCATAAGATAAAACAAGAAAGAAAAATTATGCAGCACGCATTGATAAGTAACACTTTTCAATTGTACGTAATTGTTATATCAAATAACTTTTAATCTGAAAATGTTAATCGTATCATATTGTACACAAAAAATTATTTTAGAATATTACAAATACGTGTGAATGTTTTTATGATTTTTACAATCGAAAGATTTTAAATATAGCTTTTAAAAAATTCTGTCCTAAAACTTAATCCATTGACATTTTCTTTTTTTTTTTTTTTTTTTTTTTTTTTTTGTCTCTGTAAACAAACTAGTTGCACAGGATCCATTACTGTTATTTTAAATAGGGAACACACCATAGTGAACTTGATTGTATCATTATAAAAAAATTCTAAAAATATTTACCGACGCTAGGAGCCGGAAACAAACAGATAGAAAGGTAGACAGACAGATACACAAATTGAAATCACATTCCCACTAAAAATAGAAGAAGGTGTTAAAACGCTTAATGTAAACGAAAGTGCTATTCTAGCAAATTTTTATTAATAGCTCTTAATGTAACTGAATATTTTTGTGTGGCTGTATAAATCTAATGCTAATCATACTATATTATATAGAAAGCAGTCTTTTGTGCATATGAATGATTTATTTCAATTGCATTAAGCTTTGTGCAAAGTAAAATTATTTAAATTTGGTTTATAAAAATAACTCTCACAGAACGCAATACTTTGGAATACTTTTAAGTGCCCCTGCACACAAAAAAAGTTAGAAATGTACTCGATTTTACATAGGAAACATCCGAAAGGGAACTTGAATAACATATTAAAATTTCATTAAAGTTTCTATACAGTAAAGGTATTAAAACATGGTTTATAGAAACTCCTCTCATAGAACACACAGCTTTCGAATATTTTTGGGTCTCCCTGTGCACAAAGTAGTAGAGGTATAAACTTCATTTTCAGTAGGGAACACCCGATTGTGAACTTGAATAACATATCAGTTTCAAAATATTCCATAAATATTTACGGGAATTAAAGCACGGTCAGACAGATAGACAGACGGACACAAATCGAAATCATATTCACACTTGACAAATGTTAGAAAGTGTTAAAAACGCTTAATGTAAACGAAAGTACAATTCTAGCAAATTTTTATTAATAGCTTTTAATATAAAGGAATATTTTTGTGTCACATGTAAATCTAATGCTAATCATACTATATTCTATGCAAAGCTTTCTTTTGTGCACGCAAATAATATATTTCACTTTCATAAAACTTCGTAGAAAGTAAAGGTATGAAAATATGGTTTATAGAAATATCTCTCATAGAACGCAATGCTTTGGAATACTTTTGAATGTCCCTGTACACAAATCAGTGGTGATATTTACTCTATTTTCTACAGGAAACATCCAGTAATGAGCTTGAATAATGTATTTCTATTTCATTAAGATATGTGTACAGTAAAGATATGAAAATATGGTTTATAGAAATACCTCTCATAGAACACAATGCTTTGAAATACTATTAATGACATTGCATAGACTTTATAACTAAAAATACATTTTGATAGCACAATAAAATGTATACAATTGAAATCCCTCAAAATTTTTAGAATTTTAATCTCATGTACCGGACTTAATTCAGAGAAAGAAAATAGTTCTAATGAGAATCTGTATATATATTTTTTTTATTATATTTTCAAAAAATTATATTTCCATATTATGGAAATATAATTTTACACAAGCTTAAGCAGCTTGAACTAATTAATTGCTAACTCCTTAAAACCCAGAAATATTGAAACAGTAAAGTTGTTATGTAAAACTATTAATAACACTGCTCTGCAGAAAAAAAAAAAAAATGGAGTTCTGATACCATTCTTTATGATTCTTATGTAAAATGTCCTGAATCCGAATATGGATCCCATTTTGTCCAGACACCTACAGTTTTCTAGAAATATCACCCCCTCCCTCAATTTCTTTCCCTCTTCAATAATTTTATAACCATGAATTTGATTTGAAGAATGAATAATAATTAATTTAACACCTAAAAATTATATATATATATATATATATATATATATATATATATAAAGTTAAACAAATTACATTAATAACAGATTAAAAAAATGTAAGATACATAATGCTTAATTTCAGTGGTAAATCCCCCCCCCCAAAAAAAAAAAAATAAATAAATAAAAAATAAATAAATAAATATTCCCTTGTCATAAATGTCCATGTTTTACAAATTTCCAATTCTGTCGCCCCTCAGAAGATATTTAACAGTTAAAATAATCCTCCTCCCCTCCTAAAAACCAAATTTATAGCCATAAAATCACCGACAAATGATAAAAATAGGGGGCCATTCCTAAACATCGGTGGGTGATAGGGTAAAATGGGCGTCAGATTCGAAGTTCAACTTAAATTTATATTGCCAGTCCAACTACTATGATAACTTCGGCAATTTATGCAATTAATTTTTAATGGATTTATCTAATTAAAATTTACGAGAATGAATAGCGTCTAGGTCAGGATTTGAATCTAAGACTTTTGCGTTAACGATTCAAACGCTGTACAGACTGAGGAATCGTGAATGAGAACTGACCTGCATGATTTGCTGATAAGACAGTTATTTTATTTACTTATTTATTTTTCTCCATTTGTTCTGCCAATACAAGCACAGTACCATGATAGAAATTCATTTAATTTTAATTCCATAATTACAGTCGGTAACAAAAGTGTCCGAACACTAGCGAAAATTCCTATGTAATAAAAGTACACTTCATACGGTTTTGTTAAATAAATCCTTTTCGAATCATGTTCTTAGACTGACTAAGATCAGGATATGACAAAGATTTATTTAACAAAACCGTATGAAGTGTACTTTTTTAACATAAGATATTTGCTAGTGTTCGGACACTTTTGTTACCGACTATACTGGATAGTAATAAATAACACTGCTCTGAAAAAAAAAAAAAAAAGAAAATCGAGATCTGATGCCATTCTTGCTGATTCTTATGTAAAATGACCTCCTGAATCCGAATATGACTCCCATTTTGCCCAGTCACCCACAGTTTTCTAAATACATCACTCCCCCCTCAATTTCTTTCCCTGTTCGATAATTTTATGACCATGAATTTGATTTGAAGAATGAAAAAGAATTAATTTAACACGTAAAAACAAAAAAATATAAAGTTTAAAAAATAACATTAATAACAGATTAAAAAAATATAAGATATGTAATGCATAATTTCAGTGGCAAATCCCTCCCCCCCCCCCCAAAAAAAAAAAAAAAAAAAAATCCCTTGTCGCAAACGTCCATGTTTTAGAATTTTCCAACTCTGTAGCTCCTCAGAAGATATTTAATGATTAAAATAATCCTCCCACCTCCTAAAAATCAAATTTATAGCCACAAAATCACCAAAAATGATAAAATAGGAGTCCATTTCTAAAAAATTGTGGGTGATAGGGCAAAATGGGCGTCCTGTTCGGATTCGGGAGGTCATTTTATATAAGAATATGCTAAAATGGTGTCATAGGCAATTTTCCTGCCGAGCAGTGTTATTAGGAAAATAATTTGATCATTTATGCAATAAATTTTTAATATATTGGTCGATGTTTTACAACAACGAAAAGGGATCAGGCCAAGTTCAGACCTAGATCCTCTGAGTTAACGTCATAACGCTGTCTCACTTTTCGCTCCCTGTAAAATTTTATTTATTCAATACAACAAAAAATTACTGTATAAATGGTGGAAATTATTATCCTAAATATCTAACTGCTATCAAACAGCTATGGAGTTAAAATAAATAATTTTCTTCTAAGACTGAGTTCATATTCCAGAACAGACAAATTGAAAATTTTTAACTTTCACATGAACGAGCCATGTGAGTTATCATCCTAGAACTCAGTTGAAAGAGGGTTGGGAGTTAACACAAGTGTCCAAGTTCAAATTCTGGACAAAATCATTTTCTGTTCATGTAAAAATTAACTCACCAAAAATTAACTCACCAATTAACTTCACCATTTGGATAACTCACCAAAAATCTACATAAAATGTGATTGACCGTCCCAGAAATAAGAATGTATTAAGTTATCTACATCAGGTTAAGAGCGTAGAATAACGATTTTCTCCGACAGCCAAAACCCATATTATTCTATGGGGAAATTTATTTATGGAATTAATCATTACCTTATGTATTTTTTTAAACCATTTTCATACTGGGAAAATTCACACTATTTAAATTTGTATAGGTTTTCTAAAAGTAGTTTCATAAAGTTCTTATTTTTGACTTTAAAAATACGAAAAATTAAACAATTGCATTTTTCCCTACTTTTTTCTGTACGAGGAGTTATTGAAATTTAAAAGATAATTTTTTGGAAAACGAGAACGTATTTAACGGTTGTGTTTTTTCCAAAAGTGAAAAGGAATTTAAATAAATACATCTGGTTATGAGTCATTCTGTAAATAAATTTCTGCATATAATAACATGAGCTTTAATAACAGGAGACTTGGCGTTGGAATATTAAAACCGAATAAACTACTACGTCAGAAACGCCGAAGAAAATATTTTTCAAATATTTTTCTTTGGCGTTTCTGACGTAGTAGTTTATTCGGGTTTCAACATGAGCTTTAGCTGTCGGCGAAGAATGCATGCCATTAAAAGCATGCTTGATAAGCAATATTTGCTTCATGTATGCTGTAGAGTAGAGAAGACAATTATTTCTCCGCAGCTGGCTTTCAGCGACGATAAGTAGAAAGTTCCTTTGCGTTTGATGTACAGTCGGCAGTAAAAGTGTCCGAGCACTAGCAAAAATGCCTATGTAAAAAAATTACACTTAATACAGTTTTGTTAAATAAATCCTTGTTGAGTTCTGTTCTTAGTCAGTCTATGGACATGATTCGACGAGAATTTATTTAACAAAACAGTATTAAGTGTACCTTTTTACATAGGAATTTTTGCTAGTGCTCGGATACTTTTGCTGCCGACTGTATCATGTTAAAAACATGTTTGGCAAGTAAAATGTGATTCACGTTTGCTGCATCAAGTATAATTGATACTTGATGTAGCAAGTATAATTCATACTTGGTGCATCAAGTATAATTCATAGTTGGTGCAGCAAGTATAATTCATACTTGATGTATATTACTTGATTCGTAAGAGCTGTGGCAAACTTAGTGCATACTTGATACATATAACTTGATTCATGTTTGAACTATCAAGTCTAAAGCAAGTGGGACAAGTGTAAACTAGGATTCTTGATCTTGACTTGCATTAAACTTACAGGCTTGAGATGTCAAGCTCGATGCAAGTTTCTTGACTTGAGTTGTCAATGATGTTGATGATAGCTTAATGCAAGTTCTCTGTGCTGTCTGGGATACCATCAAGCGTGTGCCGAAAACGTTTAATTGAAGTATATATAGCTAAAAGTTTCCGGTCGTAAGTGGGCCAAGTGCGCAGACTTTTAGTAAGTTTCACAGATAAAAATGCTATTGATTCCCATGAAGAATTATTATTTTGCATGAGCGTACTGCCGACAGCAAAATCCGAGGCGTCACACCATAAACTTAAACGAGCACCAGAAATGGGATGTTTTAACAAGGTGGCATCCGCAAGTGCCGTTT
>OZ005658.1:45121430-45276430 GCA_963930645.1 Salticus scenicus
GATAAGGAGGGAGGAGATGTAGTCTATGAACTATTAACTGTATCCGCATCTAAACTGTTTCGATATGGAACTGTCCGGAATCTCGGCAGTTCAAGGTGATATGGGCGTATCTATGAGGTGATATGGGCGTGTTTATATTTTGTTCTGTAAATAGTATTCGTTCGTGTATATAGCATTTATTCAAGATGTATAATTAATGTGATGATTAAATAGTATGGATCTGTTACGATGTACTTTCACTGAACCAAAGTAAACACCCACGCAATTAGTATTTATTTAAATGAATGAGTATGTCAATCTAAGAAAAGGAAAAACGATCACTCGACAGTATTATGCTGTTGTATTAGACCGTTTTAATGCAAAAGTGAAGGAAAAAAAAGCGGCCCCATTTGTCCAAGAAAAATATGCTTTTTCATCTCATCTGCAATCCCAGCCGCTAAATTGGTTGAATTACGATACGAATTAGACCTCATCCACCCTACTTCCCTGACTTGACCCCCAGTGACTTTTCTCTTTTTCTAAATTTCAAAAAATGGCTTCGTGGAAAAAGATTTTCTTCAAATTCTGACATCATTAATGCTAAAAATTCCTATTTTGAGGAGTTTGAAAATTCTTATTTTTTAGAAGGATTAAAAAAGTTAGAACATCGTTGGAAAAAGTGTATCATTAAGAAAGGCATAATGAAAAATCATAATGAAAAATAAAATGTATTTCGGTATCTATATTGATCTTTTCATTTCAAAGTTAAGGACTTATCAATTATATCAAAATCATGTTAAGAGAAATGAATTTGACCAAATGTTTGACACAGTGACAGAATGAAATCCCCGCCTAATATGCTATCCACCGTTCACTTCGATATATTTATCTTATTCTAATCTATTAATTTATTTTATTAGGGTCAATTTCGTAGTTTAGTTTTCTTGCGACTATTTCCAATGCACCAATCCTCAAAATGCATATGTATATAAAAAATTTCGATTTTACTATGTTAATAAAATCTTAAATTACGAATAAAACTTATGAAAGTTTTCTATTAGAATATTTGTAATCAATCATGTTCGAACAAGTATCACAAATGTTATTTTGAAGTTGTCTGATATATTTATAATCATCAAAATGAACGTTTATGATCAATTTTGCCGTATTCTGCCATATTAAGTAAATCGTAAACTCCAAATTACTTACGAATTTTCTAAATTGGAAAATTCATAGTCTATGATACTTATGCCAGTATCCTAAATAATATTTCAAAAATGGTCTGCGTCTTTAAGATGAAAATATCCTTCAAAATTGACGGTTATATGAAATTTTGCCTTATTCTGCCATGTTAAGAAATTCGTAAGTTTCCAACAACATGCGAAATTTTCAGTGACGTTTATTGTTAACAATTTTCATTCTGGCATCAAAACTGATATTTAAAACTTGTTTGACATTTTTACAGTAAAAATTTTCCATTTAATACACATTTAAGTGAAATTTTGCCCTATTCTCCCATGTTAAGAAATACGTAAATTTCTAATAACTTAAGAAGATTTTTAATTCGAATGTTGAAAATGAATAGGGTTCTTGCCAGTGTCGAAAGAAAAATTTAAAAACTTATCTGACTTCTCTGTCATTATTTATTTTTGGGATAACGTGTACACAGACTAACAAACTAACTAACGGACTAACAAACTAACAGACACCCTACAGACGAACACAGTTCAAATTTTGTTGTTTTCGGATTCCTCACACCTGAAAACGTGTAAAAAAAGTAGAAAAATCTGAGGTCGAAAATTTTCATGATTACCTAAGTTCCTCATAATTAAAGTATTGTAGGGAATTAATATTTTAGTTCGATTAAATATAATAGATATTGTTAGCTATTTATTCTGCTGAATGATATCTTCAAGATCAACAATTCATAAATAAAGAAAAGGAAAAAAAAAAAAAAAATAGCTAAAAATATTTACTTTCGGATACCACAAATTAATTTTCTGGAATAAAATAGCTAAATTCTCAGTTATGCATGAAGTTGCTAGATTTTGCCAGGCAGCAAAAATATCCGAGCACTTGTCAATAATTCCAATATCAAAAAAGTACACTTAATACTGTTTTGTTAAATAAATTCTTGTCGAATCATGTTCTTAGACTGAATAAGAATATGACTCGACAAGGATTTATTGAACAAAGCAGTATGAAGAGTACATTTTTTAGACAGGGATTATTGTTAGTGCTAGGACACTTCTGCTGCCGGCTGTACGTTTCATCAAAGACTCTTCAATTCCAGGATGAGATAATAACAAAATTGAATGTGATTGAATAATCAAATCATGCGTTCTGTATCTCTTGTGATGTTCAGGATATGCACAGGTGACGTCACATATGGACAAACTTGTTTATTTGTGTTTCTACTTTGGACAAAATATTGGCGCTTCCACCAATACGGTTTGTTCTTGTGCCCTTTGTGAGTGCGAGCATTTTTTTTACACAAAAATAGAATATTATATAAAACTAGGGGGCTCTGCCCACTGCTCGGTCCGCTCAACAACCCCCGAGGGAGGCTTCGCTGCCCCTTTGGCTCACTTTACTTATTAATACATGCAGAGTTCTGCCCGCCTATTCGCTGCTTTCTTTCATTGAAAAGGAATATTAATAGTGCATATTACAAGAGAAAAACAGAAAATTATTATAGAAATCCTCATATTCAATGTCAAATTGAAATATACAATATTTTTATATATACATTTTTTAAGAGAAAGAATAAAATATCTGGATCATTTTGCATTACAGCTTTAGTATATGACCCTTTTTGTTTTCTTTTTTACATCCTTAGATCCGGACCGCGCTATCCCAGTCGGTAGAGCACCGAGCTCGTAATTGGAAGATTGCGGGTTCGGTTCTCGAGCCAGCCAAAGACCGCCGTGTACACTGATGGTGGCTGGTGCATGTAAAATATGTCGTAGCCGCAATATAATCCATGTCCCCATCAAAATTATACCTCTGGAGGCCACCGAAACGGGGGAGCAATCTCCTTCGCGTAGGATCAAAACTGTGGTGGCATGTCTCCGGATTATCCGTAGAGGTGCGTCCCCGACCATCGCCAATTATCCATAGAGAAGTAATGGTGCGACGTCAAACACAGCCTACCTAACTATCTACCTACCTACAACCATGGATCATATTTTAATTTTCCCGTGTAAGGAAATTAATTTTCTAAAAGTAGAGAAAAAAAGTTGATATTTATTTTGTTTCTTTTTTACATCCATGGTTTCGAGCCGCGAAGCACCCTAGTCGGTAAAGCGCCGAGCACGTAATTTGAAGATTGCCAATTCGATACTTGAGTTGGCCAAAAACCGTCGTTTACACTAATGGTGGCTGGTGCATATAAAATCTGTCGTGGCTGCAAAGTTCTCCATGTTCCTATCCACATTATGCTTCTGGGGATCACCAAAACGGGGGGATCCCCTCCGTGAAGGATCAAAATTGTCATGGCATGTCTCCGAAACATCTCTAGGTGTGTGCCGCAGACCGCCACCAATTACCCATAGCGCAGTACTGGTGCGACGTTAAATCCAACCTACCTACGTAAACCATGGATCATATTTTAATTTTCCCGTGTAAAATGACTTCATGACAGAAGAACAACGTCACTGGGAGAAACTTTTTTCAAAATGGCAAATAAAGTACCTTCATAAACTTGTCATTTTTAGTTAATAACTTCTTTAATTGAAATGATAGAAATTTCTAAGCAGCTGAAATGTCTTGATTTCTCAGCTGAACACATTGATTTCTCTCATGACACGAAAGACCCTGCCCTCCGATAGACGATGCTGTCGCAGATAAAAAAAAAAAAAATTGACGCCAGTCACAGCAATTTTTTTTTTTTTTAATATACAGAGAAAATGCTTTCCTGATGATTGCATAATGTTATGGCGAAAAGCTTTGTAAACGATTTTAATAAATTTTACGACGTGTTTTTAAAGTGTTTTTTAATCTGCTTTAATAATTATTGTTTTATTGTATTAATTAACTTAGCAAAGCATTTTTTAATAATATTACTTCACACATTTCATTGCTTTAAAAACTTACAGTAATGTGCAACTATAAACATCTGCAGAAAATAGAAAATATAACTAGTTTAATTTAAAAAAAAAAAAAAAAAAATTAAATTTCTTGTTTTCCTTTTAATATTTTGAACTTAATTTAAATTTGTTGTGGTTCTTCATTTACACCCCCCGCCCCAAATACATACACAGTCTTCTTTTTTCTTTCTTTTTTTTTAAATAAAAAATGTTTTTATCATACGTTTTTCTCTTTATATGTGTATATTTCTTTATTTTATTCAGTTAAGCGAAAAGAATGTAAATAATAATAATAATAATATATCATAAATCTTTTATGATAGATAACAATTATTAAAGAAAGAATATATATATTTAGAAATATATATATATATATATATTTAACTGCATATTTATTTGAAAATTTTTTATCCAAAATAAAAATTAACTTATTTTATTTCATGTATCATACTTTTGGTAATATTATGGGTATAGCTCATTCATACATATATATTTTTCACAATATAAAAAAACTAAATTCTAATGCTGTGAAGTATTTAATTACAATTATAAATTTTGTAGTCTTTAAAATATTTACTTTATTTAATAAGAAGGTAAGTTTTAATTTAATGAGTTTATTTTATTTTATTTTATTTTTACTTTTTGTATTATTAAGTCTTATAAATTTCTATTATTTGAGAAATGCACCTTTAAATAATACTGAAAAATATCTAGAAAGAAATTAAATAACGTAAAAAGAAATATTCCATCTAAGCTTTAAAATATATACATATTTTTTTAAACAAATTTTTGCAAATAATTGTACGTGTATGATAGATATAATAATAATAATAATAATAATAATAATAATAATTAAAAAAAAAAAGAGACTCTTTTAATTTTAAATATTTATTTAAATCTACTCCTAAATCACTGAAATTTTAAACTGATAGAAATTAATTTAAAATAAATAAAATTCCTAAATTTTGAAAATACGTTTTATTTAATAAAGATTTCTTAAAGAAAAAATTCTAAGATAATGGAATGATTATAAGTTTAAATTAATACCACGTTAGAATATGTTTTGATTATTGACTAATAGATGGTGCCACCAAAACAAATTCACTCAGTAATGTGAAAGATGCTAGTATGTTTTCTGATTGGCTACATCCAGGCAGGCTGTAGACGCCTGTGTTTTTTTTTTTATTGCTATCATTTGGCGAGGAGTGGATCAAGAAAGCAAATTTGCTCCAGCCTCAGCATTACTTACAAAGAGAAACAAAAAATATTATTTTGGCGCCATCTATTGACATATATGTTAATAATAAATATTGAATCGCAAAAAAGTTCTGCAGAATAATAATTTGTAACTAAATTTTTATGTTTCTAAAATTTCTAAATATTATTGGGAATCAAATTTTAAATGCTTAAGCGATTAAAAAAAAAAAAAAAAAAAAAAAAAAAAAAAAATTGCATACTATTTAAAAAGAATTAACCTATTATTTCTTCATATTATTTTACAAGTGAAAAATTAAAAACTTTGTCAATCTAGTTTTATTCACTTTTTAGAGTATAATTATTTTATATCCATTTAAACCTTAACCTTTTTTTTTTTTTTTCGCTATTTTTCATTATAAATATTACGAGTTATACTTATAAAATTTAATTTAATATTTAGTAAATAATTAATATTATCATTAATATTATCAATTAATGAAGACAGTTTTTTCTCTCTCTTTATAACTTTGAACAGAAAGAAGTTATAATTTAATGATAAAAATTACGATAACGTAATTTTCAATCACACTAATGCATTTAAAAGTTATAAAATGTTAATTTAAGAAATTACTGCAGTATGTTATTTGATGCATTTTATGAACATTTCATGCAGAGTGAGGTAGCAGTAACCAATGTTATTTTTTCTTTTTAATGTACATGGAGCGTAGATACATGCATAATAACAACTGCTGCATACTGGGATTTTGTGCATTTATATTGTTCAATCATATATATTTAATGATTTAAATTTTTTATTTAATTGTAGTTGGTTATAATTTTGTTATTTTTACTTTCTTCTATATTCAATGGAAAAAAGTATTGGATTCGTAAAAATTTTCGAACTCGGGTTTTTGATGGATTTACACGTTTTTAGAGCTGTAGAACACGATTTGACCATTTTTGTCTGTCTGTGCGTGTGTGTGACAAAATTTAGTGGCAACTGTATCTCAGGAACTACTGCACAGAATTTCATATTAATTGGTATGTATGCACCTTGACATAAATTAGTGCCTATCAACTTTTGGTAAAAATTGTCTTACAGGTTGCGTTGCCATCCCGCTTTTTCTAAATTTTTAACACGGTGATATAGGACAAAATTTTGTATAAATGTGCATGAAGAGAATTGTTTTTTAGCTATCATTATGAAATTTACAAGAATTATTTATAATAGAGATAGTCAACTGGGAAAAAAAATTTGTATGTGTAGGAGCCTTGCCTCCCCCTCCCCCCCTGGGGGGAAGTCTCCCCTCGAGGGCAGTAAATTTTCAAGATGGGTATCTTTCGAAAGGACTCGTCAATACCTTTAAAAGGAATGATTGAACTATAAATCTGTGATACTTCAAAACAAAGTTATTGAATTTTTTTTTTATATTGTTACTGAGTGAATTTGTATAGGAAAATATAGAAGAAAGTCTTGTGGTGGCCACAACATACTAGTTAAATGAAAATTTCAGTATTTATGTATTAACCGCCTGCCAGAGATTTAACTGCTGGCATGTGGTTAATACGAAATATATATTACATATGTATTTCAATATTTATATATATATATATTTACATATGATTATCATAGAAGTAATCCTATAAAATATATTGTACTTTCTTACATATTTGTATTTATGCATATGAATAGCCTGCCAATCACATGCAGTTAACACGTAAATACCAAATTTTCTTTAAAAACTGCTTTGTGGTGATTTGTAGGGGAAAACAAAAAGAATTACAGCGTTTTAAATTGGTATTGTTAGTTTTTAAGGCAAGATAAATCGATTGCGGATATTTTCAAGTGTAAAATTATTAGAAGGGGCAAAAATGTAGAAAAGGAGCGGTTGTTTCGGAGAAAATGGCGGAAAAGCCAGAACGCCTTTATTCTTTTATATTTTGCAGAGATTTGAATTCTGATACTCCATTCACATTTCATACTATGGATTTTTAATAGTATTTAGCCCAGAATTATGCAAGTTTCGGAGAAAACCATGAAAAAGTCAGACATTATGAAACATCGATTTTTTCACAAAACATTTCATAACTCAAAATCTTTTAAGAGAGAAATCCTTTTTTTTTTTTTTTTGCATATAGATTTTAAATTTTAATTATGACAAAATTATTTTTAATACATCATAAAGATACTTACACTTTAAAGTACTTTTATATTTTTGAAAGTGGAATTCGAGATTTCACCTAACTTTTCTTACAATCTTTTATACGAAAATTATTTTGTATCAATAAAATATGTTAGTTTTATTATGTTTAGTTCACTTTAAAAATGTTGTTGATATGTATCAACTAGAAATTTTGTACTTAAACAATAATGTATTTGAACTCTTTGCATGTCATAGTATACGGATCATTATGATATAAATTGAATATGATTTTTAGACTTCTCGCCAATACCTGCTTTTGAGTTATGCCCATGCAGACTAACCACAAGAACCTGGTTATACAACTGAGAGGACATCAAGACATACTATTGTAAAAACTATTACATATTCAAAAATTGGACCGCAAAACATTACATTCTCCAACATGTATGGGTAAGAGAAAGAAATACAATTTTTTAATAAAATCACACACAAAAAAAAAAAAATGTATTTCTTTCTCCCATTGTTTAATGGTGTTTTCCATTTCCTGCGGCTTATTTCTGTTGAGCTATCTAAATGATAGACCAGATTGTTTCTGCCTAAAAGGTTGTCTGAGTGAGTAATGCTGACCGGGATGTCGGCCTGGATAGCTCAATTGGTAGAGCCTTGACCTTGTAAGTCAAAGATCCGGGGTTCGAGTCCCGGTCCAGGCATTATTTTCACTCAGTCGGAAAAATTAAATTTCAATAAATATGATTTTCTTCCACAGTTGATTGTGTGATTTTATTAAAAAATTGTATTTCTTTCTCCCATTGTTTAATGGTGTTTTCCATTTCCTGCGGCTTATTTCTGTTGAGCTATCTAAATGATAGACCAGATTGTTTCTGCCTAAAAGGTTGTCTGAGTGAGTAATGCTGACCGGGATGTCGGCCTGGATATCTCAATTGGTCGAGCCTTGACCTTGTAAGTCAAAGATCCGGGGTTCGAGTCCCGGTCCAGGCATTATTTTCACTCAGTCGGAAAAATTAAATTTCAATAAATATGATTTTCTTCCACAGTTGATTGTGTGATTTTATTAAAAGAATAGAATCCATCAGTGGGAAAGAAAAATAAAACACTGAATTTGAGATACAACATTTTAAAGGAATCGTTAAGTTTAAACTAAACTCTTTTTACTTTCCTAACATATTATGTAAGGAAAATATTGTAATCATGTCAAAAATTTATGAGATTTTGGCATTTCTACACGTTGTCCCCTGTGTTCATTTTTACTGTTTTTAGGATGACGTGCGTGTGTGTGAGTGAACACGATAGCGCCTAAATACTTTGTAAATCATCATAGCTCGAACTGTATTATTTTGATGAATCTAAAACTCATAGTTTTTTTTACAGGGACACAAATAAAAGAATTATTTATCACTATGACCTATGGGCCTAAATTTTTTTTAATGCGATAGCGTCCAAACGCCTTATTCGTCTGAGATGAAATTTTATACACATGTTATATGTCATTACGCACGAACTGTAAAATTTTCGTGAATCTACTACTTAAGATCTTTTACAGGGACACAAGGAAAAATTCCTTATCATTATGGTCTACGGTTTCAATTTTTTAAAGTGTGATAGCATCTAAATGCCTTACTCGATTGAGCTGGCAATTTATACTCATATTATAGGTCACAGTCACACGAACTGCATAGATTCACATTCTGATAATAAGCAGCAACAAGAATCCCGTAGGATAACAAGCATAAAGGAGTAAGAGAAAATCTGACTACCAACCCCTTATCCAAATCAATTTATACGCATTCCTATTATAAAATTCGTCTCTAAAAATGCCATAATTAAATTTTTAGCTTAAGACGAGCAATTTAAAAAAATCATATCATTGGAAAATGTTATAAATTTTGTAATGCTACTATCTGCCAATACATAAAGGATCAAAACAAGAAATTTAATACAACAATACCGCTAATATTTTACATGATATCAATTTCAAAAGTTTTTCATAAAATAAATTTAACGAAAAATTTCTTTTAGTTAAATGACGTTTTCAATAAATATAGATGAAATCTTTCATTTTCACTCTAGAATTGGATAATTACTTACCAGTTGATAACTTTCCTTAAAACAAATTACTCGAATTTTTGTGCTTAAAATAATAAAAATGCTTTTCAATAGATTCGACAGTGATGTAGGATTTTTGAGGTCAGTTGACAACGCTAGGGTCCTAGGCATATGGGTGGAATGTCTTCAGTGGGAGGTTTTCTAAAGGATCTTACCCATATTTACGCGAGTTTCAGAGAAAACCACAGAAAACTATGAACGGCTAGGTGGGTGAGTTCAACCTGGAATTGAACCCGGCACTTCTCATCAACCAGCTTTGAGCGCAGAACCACTCGGCCGCTGGTGGGCCATTAGGTTCGTCAATGTATTTTCTATTTGTTTTACAAACCTGTGTAAAGTTTCGTGTGCCTAAATCAATTTATTTTGAAACCATTTTTTATGCAATGTTTAATTAGTCTACTTAAAATTGTAGATTTTAAAAATGTGACAACACGCGAAAGTGAAGGAAGGGGGGGGGGGGGATACTAAAATTTTAGAATAGATCTAAAAGAAGACCGTGAATTTTTTAAACATTTTATTTTTAATGACTAAGAAGGGAAAATGGAATTACCATTATAAAAACTTCAACTGACAGAAAATTTCGAGTTATAAAAATTCATCTAAGCAAAGTTTCAGCATATAAAGGGGCGGCAAATTGGAGCTTGCCTGAGGGCGGCAGCATACCTTGCGACGGCCCTGTATGCGAGAAGTGCCTAGCTGGTTGTCAGCCAGGGTAGCTCAGTGGTAGAGCATCCGTGCGTTAAGCAGAGGTACCCGGGTTCGATTCCCGGCTCTGGTATTTTTCGCATAGTTGGTAATAAATAAAAATATCAACCTTTACACTCGAATTTGATTTAAATAAATATTCACGGTTGATGAATTCACGAATAAAAATTTCTAAATAGTTGCTATTTAGTTTGAAGGATATTTGGTATTCAGCTGAAGTTAGTATTCAGTTGGCCGAATATTCGGTATTTGGTCAAAACTGATATTTGGTGCATCCCTAATATGCACTTTGTTGGGATTTTATAATTACTAACTTATCCAACTGGGAAGCGGGGAGTAAAAAGTGCATAAGTCGTTGCCAAAGGCATAGCTGCCAACCTTTGAGAATCAAAATTAGAGAGATTTTGTATGCGACATAATTTATGCCATAAATAGAATATTAATAGTATAGTAATTGTTGGAAATAGAAGGAGCAAATAAAAGGGAAATTTTACAGTATCTAGAGGCTTTCTTCTTATTGCAAATACATATGAATAAAATAATAAATAAATAAAACATACTAAATTTAAAATACTGCTAGATTATACTAAATTCTAACCATACTGAAACAATATATATACATGCATACATTGATTTGTCGAAATGTTTCTTACCTGAAAAACCTATTAATTTTTTTCACATGTTTACACATCCTATAGATATGACATGTAAATATTTAATTGTGGAAAAATAAATAGATTGATTAAGATCAGCAATAAAGTCTAAAAATAATTACATATGTGAGTAATATTCGCTTTTATTGCTTTATAGATTTTAGAGTTGCTCACTTTCCAGAGATTGGAAAAGGAGGGGGGGGGGACAGAAAAATAATTACAGTGTAAGAAATATTAAACTCTTTCAATTCTACTTCTAGAATTTAATAAAACAACTTTTAAATTAATATTACAGATACATAAAGATTGAGAAATAAAAGACTTCTGCTGAACATTTGATTGTTGATCGCTAGTTGGAGATAAATTTGAAGGTGGAGGGAGGAAATAATTAAATGAGCAAGAAATATTTAATAATACTATTTCTTTACAGGTTCTAGAATCTCATAAAGTATGTTTCAAACGAATATTGACATTTATGTTGTAGATTGTACAAGACTGGAAATTGGGAGCTTTCGTAGAACATTTGATCACCGATCGTTCTATGGAGTTTCTATTTTTAAAATGAACGATATCCGTGACTTTTTAAAAGATTGAAGAAATAAATTCACGGAATTCTGCAAATTAGACAAAAATAAATAAATAATAAAATAATAATAATAATAATAAAAAAAAAGAGCATAACTGAGTTTTTTTTTTTTTTTTTTTTTTTTCTAGCAAACACAGTGCAGCATTACAAAATGGGTTTGGAATTTCATTGGTTTATTTGGGTTGTTAAAATAACAATAAGTAGCACAACATCTACAAAGACAACTTATAATTAGGGTCTTTTAGGACATTTTTAAATTTTTTCAGGAATTTCAAAAAAGTCACAAGTAACA
The DNA here is from genome assembly GCA_963930645.1 of Salticus scenicus. Lineage (NCBI taxonomy): Eukaryota > Metazoa > Arthropoda > Arachnida > Araneae > Salticidae > Salticus > Salticus scenicus. The sequence continues at coordinate 45,133,199 of OZ005658.1, forward strand.
TGCAATACACTATGTTTCATAAAAATAAAATCATCATAATTTTATGAAAAATAAATATTTACTAATGAAATTGAGATAGAACTTTCAATATGAAATTCAGTGTACGTATTTTTTCAGAAGATACCAGATAAGATTTTTTTTACCTTTTAGTTATACAAACACATGGCAAGATAAAATATTTTAATGCACATTAAAAAAAAGAGGAGGCTAAGGCTGGCTTTTTTAATGTTATCATAAAAAGCATGACAGTATTTTTATGACAATCTTCTTTAATCTGGATATTAATGAATCATTTTATTTATGTAAGTGACTAAATAAATGTAAATAAATAAGTAAGCCAACCAAAATACAGGATTAAATTATGGTATATTTATGTTTAATGGAAAATACCGTTTCAACTAATATATGTGATAATTGCAGTGCAATAATTACTAAATATTTTAAAAATTTAATACAGTAAATCTGAACAACTTTTTGCTGTAGAAATAAGAATTTTTAAGTAAATACAACAAAACCGCTGTACTCAAATTAACGTTTTATTTTGTATTTGTAAGTGTTAGCGATAGTCTACGAAGACGGAGCCACAGATTAGTCATGTTGTCATTGTGTTTGTGTATGTGTTGATAGATTCATGAAAAGAACGATTCATTGAATTGTCAGCTGCGGCTCCTCCTACAGTAATTACGTCTGACCAATTGCTGCTCTGTATTTGCTTAATCTTCGTCGCTGAAACTGTTTCATAAATCGCAGCGAGGGAACAGAAGCTATCCTTTTCCGCATTAATTCAGCAGAGTCCAGGAAAGTGATTCGATCGCCGCCTGGTGTAGTATCTTTGAAACTTATCGTAAGAAAGGGAAAGCCCGCCCCTTCGGCTTGCAAGTTCACAATACCTACGCAGTTCGTCCTAAGGGATGGAATTCGTCCCGCTGATTGGACGACAGGATATAGCACAACAGCAAATCAACGATTGAGCTTCGGGATAATACTTTTCTATTTTCTTTCGATCGATGTTTTGTATTTTTATGGTAAATTATTGATGAAAGTTATTAATGAACAAAGGTTTTTCGGTGATATACTATACATTTTTAATATTATAGACCATTTTCATAAAGAGATTAAAATCTTTTACTGCCTATTTGTTCGTATTTATAAATTAAAATTATTAATTTTTTTACCCCACTTTATAAAGTAGTGATTTTTTAAACTCACGATTTGTACTATTTTCTAAATAAAATAATATACAATAATCAAAAATTTCAGATCACTAGGTTCATGTTTGTTTCCATCTACTTGACGCTTGTTAATGATAAATGTAAAAGAGGATTTTTTGAAGTAGAAATAGCGATTTTTTGAAATTAAAAGTAAAGGACAAGCTATGAGAAAACAATGAAAGTGGGGGGGGGGGGGGAATTAAGGAATTGTACTATAAAACCTCATCGTTTTTAAATCGATAGCAAAGTCCTAAGAAAATAGACTGCTAGAATTTAATTAGTGCAAATTGTAGATATTACACTCATAAGACAGGGGTTCAAAATTTGAGGATAAGTTGAAATTGCAAATTCTTCAAATATTGATGTATATTCATTTACACAGCATTAGACGCTCTTCTTTCCTTTTTTTTTTTCTTATTTCAATTTCTATTAAAATGCAGATATATTATATCATCGTAAAGCATTTGTAGATACTTTCATGAATAAAATTTACCATAAAAATACAAAACATCGATCAAAAGAAAATAGAAAAGTATTATCCCGAAGCCTAATCGTTGATTTGCTGTTGTGCTATATCCTCTCGTCCAATCAGCGGGACGAATTCCAACCCTTTGGACGAACTGCGTAGGTATTGTGAACTTGCCTTCGGCTTCAGTCATCCAACGAACGTACAGCCAGAAATGTAAAAACGCGCTGATTGGTGTATTTTCAAGATTTGGTCGCCCTCTATCTGTAAGATGAAAATTACTAGCTTTCCGTAACATTCGTAATACATCCTTCTCTTTTAATCCGTGTTTTCGGCATAAAAAATCTTTGCACGACGACCACGGAAGAAGAGTCTATCCGTGACGACGACACGATTAAAATACACACAAATTTCTAATCTATGATGTCGTTTTATCACATCGATTAATCGTTTCATTCTTCACGTTTCGGTTTAAGTTTGTCCAGATTGTGTGGCAACAGAATAACTTTTAGAACAACGAAAATAATGTTGAAATTCTGTTTGTGATTCAAATATGTAATGAATTATTGAATTTTACCTCTCTTACTTTATTATAAATATAAATAGTAAAATATTAATTCTACTCTATTCAGAAAAGCGTTTTTTTCCTTTACTGTAGCAACAACACGCTTTAATAATAAATAGAGGAACAATTTGTCTGGGATGTGCAATTAAAAAAATTATATAGTCTAAAAAGCTTTTTGGTATTTTTCAGAAAGATTTATCTCTGCAATATGCATTCGACAAATGTTTTCCCAAAACTAACTTTGAAATAAGTATACAATACAGTTACATATATATGTATAATATAAATTTTCGGTTTATGTATGTGTTGTTGCAGATTACATACAGTGATGTGCATATGTGCAGTGAAACCACGTTAACATAAATTAATTTTAACATGTACTGTTGTCACAATCCCCGACAAAATGTAAATAAGTTACTGATAGCATGAACTAATTTTTTATTCTTGTGATTCACGTTAACGTGGTTCAACTGTATATTTATATATATATATGTATTTATTTATATATGTATATATATATGTATTTGAAAAGAAAGCCTTTAAATTTTAGCTTCAGTGATACACTTGCAAAAGATACAATAGGGCTACTGAAGATATCTAGTAGCTCTAAGTAATTATGTTCTAAAGGATTTTTTGTAAAAGGGTAAAATTCTAAGTCTTCTGAAATTGAAAACTAAAATCTATAAATTGATTTCAAGAATAAAACATTATTTGTGAGATATGTTCAAAGAAGTTTTTTTTAAAGAAAATATAATACATTTACACATTCATAGAAGTGAAAATCTGTATTCCAGTGATATGTTTTCTCAAATTTTTCCTGTAAGGGATAACACGTATAAAAGAAATGGCATACGTCTGTCAAATATGTTTTAAAAGGTTTATTGTAAAAAGCAGTTTGTATAATCATTTACGCACTCATGTACGAGAAAAATCATATGTGTGTGAAATATGTTCTAAAGGATTTTCTGAAAAAAGAAGTTTAGATAAGCATTCCCGTACTCATACAGGAGAAAAGCCATACGTGTGTGAAGTATGTTCTAAAACATTTTCTGTAAAAGAAAGTTTAAATAAACATTCACGCATTCATACAGGAGAAAAACCATATGTGTGTGAAATATGTAATAAAGGATTTTCTCAAAAAGGAAGTTTAGGTAGACATTCATTGACTCATACAGGAGAAAAGCCGTTCGTTTGTGAAGTATGTTCTAAAGGATTTTCTATAAAAGGAAGTTTAGATAGGCATTCACGCACTCATACAGGAAAAAAGCAATACGTATGTGATATATGTCATAAAAGATTTGTTCAAAAGATCAGTCTAACTGCTCATCTGCGAATCCATAAAGGAGAACAGCCATACGTGTGTGAAATATGTTCAAAAAGGTTTTTTGTAAAATCAAGTCTAAATAGACATTCACGCATTCATTCAGAAGAACAGCTATACGTTTGTGAAATATGTTCTAAAGAATTTTTTCTAAAAGGAATGTTAGATATTCATTTACGCACTCATACAGGAGAAAAGCCATATGTGTGTGAAATATGTTCTAAAGGTTTTTCTGCGAAAGGAAATTTAGCTACACATTCACTCATTCATACAGGAGAGAAACCATTTATTTGTGAAATATGCTCTAAAGGATTTCCTCTGAAAGGAAGTTTGGGTAGTCATTTACGGAGCCATACTGGAGACAAACCATACCTGTGTCAAATATGTTCTAAAGGGTTTTCTCATAAAGGAAGTTTGAACGCGCATTCACGCACTCATACAGGAGAAAAGCGATACGAATGTGATATATGTCATAAAAGATATGTTAAAAAGATCAGTCTAACTGCTCACCTACGAATCCATAAAGGAGAACAGCTATACGTGTGTGATGTATGTTCTAAAGAATTTTCGCTAAAGATAAATTTGGATATTCATTCGCGCATTCACGCTGGAGAAAAAACATACGTGTGTGAAATATGTTCTAAAGGATTTTTCCAAAAAGGAAATTTGGATAGACATTTACTCACTCATACAGGAGAAAAGCCATATGTGTGCGAAATATGTTCTAAAGGATTTTCTCAAAAAGGAATGTTGGATAGACATTCACGCAGTCATACAAAAGAAGAGCCATACGTACATGATATATGTCAGAATTTACTCAAAAAAGAAGCCTAAATACTCCTCTATGCATCCACACAGAAGAAAAGTCATAGATATGTGAAATAAGTGATATAAAAATTTCTGCATGTTTGGAGAGACATTCACTTACTCATACAATAAAAGAACCCATACATATGTGAAATATATCAAAAAGAATTTTTTCAAATGGGTTGTCTATAGATTTATCTATACATTCACGCTGAAGAAAAGCCATAAATATTGGAAATATACCGTAGAAGATTTTCTGTAAAGATATGTCTAAATGTAAATATTTACTATTTCATACAAAAAATAAAAGTTTTCTGCGTATCTAATTTAGGCTGCTCCTTCACAAATAGCCATTAATTCCGCGACCCACCGGCAAGTGCTTAGTCGCAAGAGCCGCCTATTAAGAAAACAATTTTTCTATTAAGAGTGTTTACACGGAGGGATAACCACAAATGTATGGTTTATATTCTAAAGCATTTTTTAAATAAGGAAATACCTGAAATCATTTACGCATTCCTGTTATGTTGTTCCTGTTTTTGAACTTTATGGTTAGTTAATAGTGGTTGGTTTTTAGAAATAATAATAAATCTGTAAACGACATCATGGTACCTTTATTATGCCTCCCCTTGGCGACTTTTTAATTTTTAATAAAATAAAATGGATCTAGCCAACATGGCTGCAAAAAGTTAAAAGTCGCCATTGACGTTCTTTATTAAAGGTGTCTTGCCAGGGGAAATATGAAAACTAAGTCGTCAAACATAAATTTTATTTTGAAACGTCTCTTTGAATGATTTAGTTTAAGTATCATTAGCATTTCATTCCACAAAAACTAATAATAAGTTGTCTCTGGAGAATTAATATTTTAATTGGATGGTGAAATTGGTATAAGATTTATAAGTTTCAAATTTATAAGGTTAAAAAAAAAAAAAAAAATGAAACTGCGAAATTTTCGCGTGGGTTTGATAGTTTAAAAATATATTATTTTTATTTAAATTTTAACGTCATAATAACATCGTTATTTCATGTGCATGAACAAATCTAATTTTTGATAATTTTTTATTAATAACGTGAAAATAATGTCGAAAAAAATTAACAGGAAAAGAATTTTGGCAACAGCAACAATTTAAAACAAACATTTAAATGGCTAATTAATTGTTGACATTTTAGTTAATATATCAGCAACTAATTAAAATTTTAAAATTCTGTTTTCAGGAGCCCCTCGGTAAGGCTCCTGAGCATGTGCATGTCAATTTGTGTACTTCTGCGTTCAATAGGAGCTAAACGATTAGAACGGGCTAGAACAGAGAGACTTAGACAAACCTTTCCTTTTATTATTATAGATTATTATTTCTTTAATAATTTATTCTCGGCTGGCGCCTTCCTTTACCTGGCTCCTGTGTGCGCCGCACACTTCCCACACCGGATCAGCGCGCCCCTGTATTAGCATTTTTATAGTATATATACAGTCGAACTTCGTTAACGTTAATCTCAAGGGAGATAAAAACTTGTTCATGCTATCAGTAACTAATTTTCATATAACAAAACTAATCTTTATTTTAACGGGGATTGTGGAAAGAGTTCATGTTAAAAGTAATTCACGTTAACGAGGTTCGACTGTATAATTTTAAAATTAGCATTTGTTTTGCTGGGGAATGCGTCAAAGTGGGCCACCTTCCAATATGCCTAAAAAAAGTACAAATTAAATTTAATAGCTAATTTATTTTGCTTATATTTATATATGCAAACATAATGTAAAGTATTATTTCAAAGTAATTAATGAAAGTCATAAATATATTAATGTTATAATAAAATAAATTAAAAGATTAAATACTTGAATAGTAATGTAATATTTATATTATTTAATAATAATTATTAAAAAAAGGTGGGGGGGGGGGAGAAATGTAGCATTAGCTAATTTCAACTTATTTTTGCCTAATGGGTTTTCTTTAATTATATTTCTTGTTTATTTTGATAACAAATAAATTTTGGTAATTTTATTCATGAAAACGCTCGTATTACAATCGGCAGCAAAAGTATCCGAGCACTGGCACAAATTCCTATGTAAGGTACACTTAATACAGTTTTGTTAAATAAATCCTTGTCGAATCCTCTTCTTTTTCAGTTTAAGAACATTTATTTAGTCTAAGAAGGATTTATTTAGCAAAACAAGCAAAACATAAGTGTACTTTTTTATTTAATAATTTTTGCTAGTGACTTTTGCTGCCGATCGTATGTTTTTCAGACTAGAATAGTATGGTTGAGTCCACAGATTATCATACAGATAGGACAGTGAAGCTAAAACGCGAACCGGAAATATAGTAGCACCACTAGTGTCAACACTGGGGAACTACATGTGTTAAGTCTACATGAATAGCATCTTTGATCGAAAATTGTTTTTCTATTTCGCGAGAAGTTAGTAGCAGGTTAGTGTTAGTATGGGAAGTTTTCTTTTTCTTCACTTTCTATTTTTGAATTCACAAAATTATCCTCAAAACATTCACAGCTATTCTTCTAAGAAGTAAAAATTATTTTTTATAATGTTTAAAAATATGCTTTGTGAAACATATTCATATTCAAGTACAAATTAAAATTACAAACTGTAATTCTGAAATAGCAGTATGAAATCATTAAATATTTAACGTTGCTTGTTTTAAATAATACAAAATGCCTTAAAATGAAAAAATGTTTTTATTTTATGTATATTCAAAGTTTATTTTCTTAATATTTAGCACTTGCTTCTTAAAATAAATTGCTTTTAACAATCAACTTTGTAAACAATAATAAAGTTGCCAAATGAAAACATATGTGCAGTTTTCTTTGCTTCACTATTTCTACTACTTTTAAATTCACAAAATCATAACATTACAGCTATTTTCTAAAAAATAAAACTAATTTTTATTATGTTTGAAAATAAATTTTGCCAAACACATTCGTGTTCAAGTATACAAATTAATATAAGAAACTGTAATGCTGAAATAGCAGTATGGAATAAAATCTTAAATATTTAACTTTGTTTGGTTTAAATAATACAAAATGCTTTAAAATGAAAAAAAATATTTCTGGTTTATATATATTTTCGAAATTTATTTGCTTAATATTTAGTACTTGCTTCTAAAAATAAATTGCTTTCGACAATCAATTTCGTAAACAATAACAAAGTTGCCAAATGTAAACATCGATACAATGGTTAGTTGGTTGGATGTTGGGTTTAACGTTGCACTAATATTACAATGAATATAGATACAATAAAAATAAGATGAGCGATTGCGTAAACCGGAAATCTCGAGAAACTTACAGCCGTTGACAATAGGGTCGCTGCAGTCAAATTTTGGGTACCGAAGAATGTACGGGAGTGTCCTATCTGTATAATAATCTGTGGTTGAGTCCAGCCTCTGGATAACTTCATCTAATCCAACTGATCCCTGAGACATTTGATCCACGATCGGTCGAAAGCACAAGCTGAACAACTCTGATCCGTTTATTGGATCATAATTAGTGCTACCATTATGCTTAGTTTGAAATTAGCTATATAATATTACAAAATTTAATTCATTAAAGAAAAATTTAATTCATTAATTAAAAATTTAACTATGAATAATAATAATAATAAAAAGATCCATTTCTATTTTTTTCTATTTTGCATAGATGCGTACATATGCTCAAAGACAATAATTTCTCAAATACAATAATAGTAATTATATAATTCTTTTTATAAAATTATTTAAATAGAAGAAAAATAACAATAAAATTTTAATTTTAGAAATTTTTCCTGCAAAATTTTTTTTAATTATTTCCCTCAATGACAATTTTGTATTTTAACGATATATTGTAAACAATTTTAAGTATTATTTTGTAGATTTATTATCAAACTAATTTTTGTTAAATAATTTTAAATTGGAATGCTGAAGTTTAAATCAAATATTTAGCATTCAAACATTTGATGTAAAATGTAAAGTAAGAAATAGGTTTAAGTTTTACTATGATCTAAGGTAAAAAATGTATATTATAAAACTTTAATTTTTGATTAAAATCAATTATTGACAAAATAAAACAAACAAATAAACAAAGAAAAAAGTGATTTTAATCACAATTTTATTTTAAATTACGAATATTTTAAATATTTATATATTTCTTTTCTAAATTTATTTAAGTAGAAATTAAATGTTAATTTTCAAATGTTTTAAGTTATTAAATATTTTTATGTTTGAATGGTGAAATTTAAGGCAAATATTTAGCATTGATGTTAATAATAAGTAGGTTGAAGGTTTATTATGCTGTAAAACATGTAAAAGCCAAAAATTATGCAATTTAAATTTTGATTTAAATCAATGATTACAAAATAATAATAATAATTACAATTTATTAAATCATCACTTCGGGGTTTTCCCACTTGCGCGAAGTGGTGAAAAATTCCCATTTGCGCGATTTTTCTTCCCATTTGCGCGAATAAAGTAAAAATACAAGAATAGTACGAGTTACATGCATTCTCAGACTTATACACAAAAAAGTAGAGGTGATTTTTTTTTCGTTTTCATATGCGGAAAGCGTATATACGTGCATGATACTGATTGCTTCGAAAACAAGTTACCATCGTTTTCAAATTCATGCACAGCGTGGTAGGGGTGCCCAGATATGTTTTTTGATTTTTACGTACGTGGTAGGGGTTGCACGGAACCGACTTACGGGCGTTCTCAGATACATGCATAGCCAGGTAGGGGTGTCCAGTGATGATTTTTTCGTTTTTATGTGCATGGTAGTGATTGCCGAGGAACCGAGTTACGGATGTTCTCAGATTCATGCACAGCGGGTAGGGGTGTCCAGTGATTTTTTTTCCTGTTTTTTTACGTGCGTGGGAGTGATTGCCGCGGAACTGAGTTACGGGAGTTCTGAGATTCATGCGCAGCGAGTTAAGGGTCTCCAGTGATTTTATTTTTTTGTTTTTACGTCCGTGGTAGGAATTACTGCGGAACCGAGTTACGGACGTTTTCAGATTATCAAGTCAAAAAGAAAAAAAATTATATGCACGCACGTTTCTGCAATTTCTCGTCGCGCAATAGTGAATAATTCATGACTTCATTCGATTCTTTTGTTAAATTCAATTAATCATTATTTCAATCAATAAAATTTTAAATGTTTAATATTTATGATTTTTTAAAAATTTAAATATAAATTAAATATTGAATTTTAAATATTGTTAAATATTTTTATGTTTGAATGCTGAAATTTAATGTAAATACTTAGTTTCACACATAAAAATGTTTCATTACACTAACTCATCGATAAATTCACAAAGTAGTACACAAACATATTTAAAATATTTTTAAAAACTCAAAATTAAAAAATTGCAGCAAGGAGCAAGGAGCATTTTAAAATTTTATTTTATTAAATTTAAATAATTTTCTATGAAGTTTATTTTGTATTTTTGTTTTATATTTCAATACTTTATATGTATATCTTTATAATTCTAAATCATTTTATACAGTTGTTTAGAAAAAAAAAAAAGTTTTCATCCATAAAACCTTTTATGGAATTCGCGTTTGTAATGACTGACAGATGACGATTCTCTGGCAAAAACAATGGCCAATCATAGCAATGGATCGGTCAATGAACAAAATATCTCAAAAACTCTTTAGGGCGATTTGATCCTCGACCGGTTCACGGGATACATTCCACGGAACGACTTTGATCCAAATCGGTTCATGGGACTGGACACACTGATACATGACCGGTTGGATCGATCCTCGATCGGTCGAAAGTCTGAACCCGCCCTGTGAGAAACTGTAACTTTAGGTTAGGCTGATAAGATCAATGTACCTTTATAAGAGAGAAGCATTAATAATTGCGACAATTATCAAATTATAGAGGAATTTTTTCATTTCTAATAAATAAGGACTAAAAATAAAGTATTATTGTTTAATAATTTACTTTCTACAATTTTTTAAAACTTAGATAAATGTCTTCAAAATAAAGGTGCGTACCCATTTGTACCCATTTGTCCCCAGAAAATGGGAACGTTTGGTCAGTATACTTTAGGTGAAAGAAAGGTAATTTATATTAATTTTCTGTAAACAACAGTGTTCGGTCTACTGAACTCCGGAGATGGGGCACAGTGGTCCACTTTGGGAGTCCACAGAATTTATTTTTTTCTTCGTAATGCATTGAACATATTGTTGTAAAAAAAGTTAAGTCATGATAAGAAACGATTAAAGAGTGTGTTATTTTTTCGAAATGCATGGCTTTTTTACTTTTTGTAAAAAATAAAATGAAATAAAATAGAAAATAAAATTTCAAAAGTTGACCACTGTGCCCGAACCTCCCCTAAAGTATACAACATATATTAACAATATTTAATTGAGAAATATTGTTTGAATAAGGCTAATTGTGTAATGATTACACTGCGCTGAATATATATATATATATATATATATTGCCTTGATACCATTCTTGCTGATTCTTATGTAAAATGACCTTCTGAATCCGAATATGACCCCACGGTTTGCCCAATCACTCAGCGTTTTCTCGGGACGCCATCTCCTTCCCCAATCTTTATCACTATTAGGTAATTTTATGGCCATGAATTTGATTTGAAGACTGGAAAAGAATGATTTTAACGTTTAAAAACCAAATATGTGGTACAATAAATAATAGTAATAATTGATTAATAAAATATAATAAATGTAATTTATAATTTCAGTGGCAACTCCTCTCTAAATTTTCTGCTTGCTGCAAATGTTCATGTTTTAAATTTTTCACCTCTCTCAGAAAATATTTAACAGTTAAAATAATCCTTTCCCTCCATACAAATGAAATTTATAGCCATACAATTATCGAAAACTGGTAAACACAGGCGGGTGTCCCCAAAAAACGGTAGGTGATTGAGTAACGGACATCATTTATTAAACGGAGACTTGGCGCTGGATTATTAAAACCAGTAGAAACTGCAACGTCAGAAACGCCAAAGAAAAATATTTGGGTAGCATACATCTGTTTCGGTAGCCTTTAGCATACCGGCTTCAGTGCATAGAGAAGTCAAAGAGAAATGATCATATATATAAAAAAGGAAATTCTGTATAAAGGAGTACTTCTTTTTGACTTCCTTATGCACTGAAGACGGTACGCTAAAGGCTACCAAAACAGCTGTATGCTACCCAAATATTTTTCTTTGGCGTTTCTGACGTTGCAGTTTCTACTGATTTTAATATCAATGGACATCATATTCGTATACAGAAGTCATTTTACTTCATAGTTTGCAAAAAGGGTTTTGAGGCCGACTTTCATGCAGAGCAGTGTAATTATTACCCCAATGTCACTGTCTTTGTTCTGAGATCTAAAATTTAATTTTGCAAATCAATAAAAAAATTAGTTTGAGGAAAATTTCTTTTTAGTAAATATATTTTCCCCCAAATTCTTATGTATAGTGTAACCACGTTTCTAATGCCTAGCAGTGAGGACGAGTCGAAAATCTTAGAGGGTTTCCAAGTTGAGCAATAGGTTTGAATTTAGTAAACATCCAGTCATTCGGTATTCCCTTATCGCTTATTTTCTCTCAACGAAAAGCTTGTCTCCCCTATTTTACTAGTGGACTCATTGAATCCGCACTTACGCAGAGGCTTCCATGGTCGCAAGTAATGTAAAGAATACTTACTGTCATTCACTACGGTATGTTTGTGAATCTCAAGCTAATAAAAAATGCGCCTCTATTTTAAGGTAAATATAAGCTTTTTCACTCGTCTCTCCGTGGCGCAGGTGGTTAGAGCCCCATGTTTGTAACGCGGTGGTCGAGCGTTCGATACCCCGAAGGTCTGGAGTGTTAATTTTTGCAGATAATTTGTAGAAAAGATGTCAATTGATAAAAGAAAATTTTTCGTTGACTACAGAGTATCCTAAGAATTTTTTAAGAGTTTTTTAAGAAGCCTTTTTTTTTAATGTTCGAATGCTGAAATTTAAGGCAAAAATTTAGTATTCAAACATAAAAACGTTATACAAAAATTAACTCATCGATGAATTCACAAAGTTGTACACAAACATATTTTTTAAACTCAAAATTAAAAAATTGTTTGCAGGGAGCAACGTATGCATATTTTTTTTATAATTCTAAAACAATTATGCAGTTATTTAGAAAAAAATATGTTTTTATGCATATTTACGTTTGTAATGACCGATAGATGGCACAACCGGAACAATAACTAATGGCCAATCATAGCAATGCATCGGCCAATGGAAGACTGCAGATTTTTTTTTAAGGTGAAATTTATCTTTCACCTTAATACAAAAAAATTTGCAAAATCATAACTTGGAAAAGATTTATGTGATTCGGATACATTAAGAATTTGGGTTTTAAAAGTTTTTTTTTAAATAGATTATTAGTAGTTATATTTCAATAATTAAAAGAATATAAAAATCTTGTATGAGTGAGTTTGCATTAAAAAACATTTTAAGAATTTCTTTTTGAATTATTACTCATATAGTCATAATAAATAAATAAATAAAAAACCTTTCTGTCTTTTTTGGTTCTATTTTCTCGGAATGGTTATTTAAATGAGCATCTCATTGGTCATATTACGAAGAAACTTTTTATTTCTGAAATATGCAGGAAAATCTTTAAATGTAATTTGGATATTTATTTTCATTCTCATGTTAGAATGAATTCTTTCTTTGTGTGATAGGCAGAGGTGGGCAGTATATTATATACTTGCATATAATATATAATAAAGTAGGGAAGACCGGAGTAAAATGGACAACTTTTGTAAATTTTAAGTTCTTACTCTAAAAAAAAATGATTTTTGGCTATTGAAAATGTATTTGTTTATTACCTATAGATTTTGATTTATATTGCACTTACAAAGAAACATTCAAGAGGTGTCGTCTTCAACAAATATTGAAAAATATATATGTGATTCTACTCTTCATAAAGCACCAGTAAGTGAAAAAAATTATCGGCTGAAATGAATTACAGCGACCACAAAAAATTATCAAAATTAAGCATATTTGGCGATTTCACACTGTTGGGCGTTTAATTCTCTGAGTACTTGACGGAGAAGCGAAACACGGTTCTGTTCGTACACGGCAATCTCGGTGCCAGCGAACTTATCACCTAACAGCGCTAAATCGCCAAAAATTCTTATTTTTGTTTATTTTTGGGGGGTCGCTGTAATTCATTTCAGTCGATTATTTTTTAATTTTCTGGTGTTTTATGAAGAGTTGAATCACATATATTTTTTAAAATATTTTTTAAAGACGACACCTTTTGACTGTTTCTGTGTTAGACAAAAGTAATAATTACGCGTACTCTTCTCAATATAATTTACTTAATTACAACTCACTAAGTGGACCACTTTACTCCAAACCCGAGGTAAAATAGCCCATGGCTTTGGGGGTATTTATATGAGGATCACAGGAAAATTTAAAAGGTATATTAATATGGTGTGCTTTTTTTAAGTATAAAATGTAGAATGTATTACATTTGTTTACCCATGGCGTCAATTCATACATATAATGTAATATCAATGAATATTAAATTTTGCAAATGATATACTACAAAAGATTTTTATGTCGCTGAAAGTCCACGGTTGCTTTTTGAAATTGTAGGATCTGAATGACTCATCATTACAAAAATTTGAAAATTTTCATGAGATTTATAAACGCGCTCAGAAAAAGTTAAGATACCTTGATTAAGTTTTCTTTTCGTGAATATCAGAGAAACAGATTCCTTATCATTTATTATTGTGATTAAGCCAACAAAATGTACAACAGTCTTTTGTGTCAAAAATTTGCCCAAAATGTGTTTACACGCTTTTATTTCGTTAGTATTACCATTGGCATATAGATGTGAAATCATATCCTCATCACTCTGTTCTGTATAAACAGACATATTTTGAGAAACTTTCGAGCTTTGAAGACATAATAGACTAACAGATCTTATTAAGATTAACTTTGGAATTAAGCATAATGTATGGATAACACTTCAAAAATGCAGATTGTATAAATCAGTTTATACAATCCTTATTTATTCCTTTCCTCATTCCATATATAATGTGTAACTTAAAAAAGCATATAAAAATGCTGGATCTAGGTAAAACGAACCATGGCTCATTGTGCCCCAATTTCTAGCGTTTAATTTTACCTCATGAGGAACTCTGTCAGCAAAAGCTTAAAATAATAATAATAATAATAATAATAATAATAATAATAATAACAAATATTTTTAAAAATATTTTAGTTCGATTAAGTGTAATAATAGATAATGTTAGCTATTTATTGTGCTGAATGATATGTTCAAGATCCCGATTCTTAAATAAAGAAAAGAAAAAAATGTTTAGCTAAATATATTTACCTTTGTCTACCACACATTAATTTTCTGGAATAAAATAGCTAAATTCTCAGTTAGGCACGAAGTTGCTAGATACGTTTCATTACTACAGCGCTGTTATCTAGGGGCCAAAACTCGAAGCATAAAAATAGATAAATAAATTCAATAATAACGATAGTCCATTTTTCCCCATGGTCCATTGTAACCCGGTCTCCACCTATATTAAATATACATTTGTATATTGCATATTTTGAAATAGTTTAAAAAGCATTTGTATACTGTGTATAACATACATTTTCTTATCTAAACTGTATATTTTACAGGACTTAATATACAATGTAATTTATCTGTCATATTCCAACTTCTTACAAAAAAAAAAAAAAAAAAAAAAAAACGGGTATTCACTTTGGAAGCATATTTCAAATGCCTATTTCGTTCAAAGACAGACATATTAATTATTTGCCTTTGCAAACCCTCGTCCCACCAGTGGCCGAGCGATTCTGCACTCAAAGCTGGTAGACATGAAGTGCCAGGTTAAATCCCCTGTTGCGCTTGTCGGCATAGCCGTTCAGAGTTTTCCGTGATTTTCTCCGAAACTTGCGTCTCTTAGAAAGACCCCCATGGAGTGCATTACTCCCTCAAGTCTAGGACCCTAGAGCAGTCAATCGGCCTTGATAAATACTCAGAGCCTTTGCAAACTATGTAGAGGGTCATCTTCAACAAAATGACTGACCACACACCGACCGCAATAGTCACAGGCCTCATAGTCCTCCTATATTTCCTATTTTTCCTATATTTTCGCAATTTGGCAGATATTCTCCTATATTTTTACACCAACTCCTATATTTCCTATATTTTTTTTTTACATCTACTGTTAGATGATATCCAGACTGCAAAAATTTACTCTACAAATAATACTCTGAAGATTTATGATCTAATTTCTTTTCTCTGCTTTCGATGAAACAACTGATAATTGAAAAAAGCAACTAGATATAAAATTTTGGGATGAAAAGCGTAACCAAATTGTTAGTAACTTCCTGCATGCTTTTGAACTGGGTCATGCTACAGCAGATATTTTGAAAAACAAGATATATTTGACACTTGTACTTGATAAGTTACCAGTTAATAAATTGTTATCTGTAAGCTCTGATGGACTGTTAACCAATAATGACTTGAAGAATTTGACAGTGAACTAAATGATAGAGATTTTCTGCCTTTTATCATAGTTCTTGTAACTTGCATATTGTGCATAATTCCTTCAAGAATGCAATGACTCAAGTAGTTAGTCACTGGGATATTGAAGATTTTTTGGATACTGTGTTTAAATTTCTTCATAAATATTCGGCGTGCAAAGAAGATTTCCGAGGTGTCCAAATCGAAGTTGGAACTAAGAAAGAAGAAATTATGAGATTTGTAAATAATAGGTGGATGACACTGATACCAGTCATTACTAAAATTATCAACCAGTGAGAAGCATTAAATGAATATTTCCTGAAATTTATACCAGAAAGTTAGATCAAGAGCCAGTTGCAATCCCATTCATATCGATTCCTGAGAACTGTTAAGCCCACCAGCGGCCGAGCGGTTCTGCGCTCAAAGCTGGTAGATGGGAGGTGCCGGGTTCGATCCCCGGTCGCGCTCATCAACCTAGCCGTTCGGAGTTTTCCGTGGTTTCCTCCGAAACTCGCGTAAATACGGGCTAGGACCCCTTAGAAAGACCCCCACGGAGGGCATTCCCCCTATAGGCCTAGGACACATATGGAGTCAATCGGCCTTAATCCACCAACCAACCAACCAACCTGAGAACTGTTCTTACTGATTCTACCACTTTGACACGTTTACATTTTTAAAAATCGGTAGGTGAAAGCTTAGAAATTTTTTTGAAAATTATGCAAGTAGAAGAACCATTGGTTCATATTCTTTATAATGAACTTTTTAAGCTAATAAAAAATCCTTTCATCAATTTCCAAATTTACGACAATACATTTTTGCTCTCACAAGACATGTTTTATCCATATCGATATCACACGAGAGATTTACGCTCAACTTTTTACTAAACACAACATTATATCCAACACACTCAGCTCGACCTTGTTCAAGGACAGCACATTTTCAGATGATCAACTTTTTCGAAGTCGTTTACAAAAAGCTGACTGTGTTGAGTGTGCTCATCAAAATTGACCAATAGGAGGAATAGACATGATTTTTTCCAGGAATACCTTTAAAGAAGGGAACACATCACGCTATCAGTTCGAGGGAACCCTAGGGACAGCTGATCGGTTTCTCATTCGTTTAGCTTCCACAACTTTGAACGACGCTGAATGAACATGTTGTGTTGAGTATATATGCTCCCGTGTGATATGCCCATTTACTTACCAACATTACTATCTTTAAAAGCTTGACTTAGTTGGACTTTTAGAAGAATGGAGTAGTTACATTCTTTTGTATATAATATTAATATAGAATAAGAGTGCTTTTCAAAATTGTTTGATAAGTTTATTGACTCTTTGGTTTGTTTACACTCGCCCCCCCTCCCCCCCCCCCAAAAAAAAACTTTGTTTTTTTATAATATTGACCAATTTGTCAACTTAGACTTTAAGTGACAGACTTGTCACTTGTTACCTTAAGTGACAGATTTGTCACTTAAAGTAATAGTCTCTGATTTGGAGGCCCTAATCAAAGTGAATGCGCAGGCCTATGCACTGAAATCGTTGATCTAAATCAGATTCCGCAGGTCAGCAAAATTCCAGTTGATCTAATTTTTTCATATATGGAATTAAATGATGGCTGTTTTTCTAACCATGTATTTTTCTAAAATATATTAATAGAATCGTGCATACGTTATTGTATTTTTGAAATTATAGGATGTTTATTAAAAATTGAAGTTATTAGGGCTGTAATTGTTGACACACATTTTATAATTTCATGGATAATGGTACTCAGTTTTTGTGTACAGGTGCTCCGAACTACCATGTATCCTATATTTCGTTCGGAATTCCTATATATTTTTTCTTTTAAACTCCTATGTTTTTTCTTATTAAACTTCTATATTTTTTCTTTTAGACTCCTATATTTTTTTA
Source organism: Salticus scenicus (assembly GCA_963930645.1). Taxonomy (NCBI): domain Eukaryota; kingdom Metazoa; phylum Arthropoda; class Arachnida; order Araneae; family Salticidae; genus Salticus; species Salticus scenicus. The sequence continues at coordinate 45,150,958 of OZ005658.1, forward strand.
TTTCTTTGCTATGACCCCTGTAGTCATAACATCTAATTAAATATTATACGAAACGATAGTTTAGACCCCCTATTCGCTTAATTCATCAACCTTCGCGATAGCTTACTTACAAGGAAACAATCAAAAGGTGTCGTCTTCAAAAAATATTGAAAAAAGATATATGTGATTCTACTCTTCATAAAATACCAGAAAGTGAAAAAAATATTGGCTGAAATGAATTACAGCGACCACGAAAAATTATCAAATTTAAGCGTTTTTGGCGATTTAGCTCTGTTAGGTGATAAGTTCGCTAGCATCGAGATTGCCGTGTACGAACAGAACCGTGTTTTGCATCCCGGCCAAGTACTCAAAATCAATCGCCTAACAGTGCGAAATCGCCAAATATGCTTAATTTTGATAATTTTTTGTGGTGGCTATAAATCATTTCAGCCGATAATTTTTACACTTTCTGGTGTTTTATAAAGCATAGAATCATATATATTTTTTTCAATATTTTTTGAAGACGACACCTTTTGAATGTTTCCTTGTTAATAGGCTTTGCCTGTTTCGCTGGATACAATTAAAAAAAAAAAAAAAAAAAAAAAAAGAATAATTAAACTTTTAAATGGATATTTTTCGATTGTCCACTATTTTCAACAAATAAAAGTCATGACCAAACCTCGCTATATACAACCGTTAATGCAATATAAATGACTTTTAATTATTTTGTTTGATTATATAATGATTAGAAACCATAAATATAGTAATAAGTCTTTATAATAATAGTCTATATCTGTGTTAGAAACACAGTTAGTTTTAAATAAATTAAATATGCATTTACATTTGTTTGCGGACGATAAAATCAAGAATGATAAAATATATATAAGATGATTTGATTAATTGAAATTAATATTTAAATAAATCAAAACCAAATTTTTAAAGCCATTTTGAAGGTAGTTTTAAAAGACATTTTTACCATGTTTTTATTAACTGCTATTCTTGTTTGTTTGTTAGTTAGTTAGTTAGTTTGTTTGTTTGTCCGGTGCAAATCTTGCAATCGAATTTTAACTAACTTCCCTACTAGCTAGACATTTGAAACTTTCCCAGTAGCTCAGAACCTGGTGATGACACAATACTTCGAAGTCCGATTTTCGAATTTTTGGTTAGTTTTCTTTTAATTAATTAAAATATGAAAAGAATAACATCCTAATAGCGTTAAAATAGCCATTAAAATATTAGCTATAATTTAATTGTTGCCAAAAAAAAAAATTACGAGTTCATTTTCTTTCTACCAAAAAATAAATACATTTAATTAAACGTGAACGTTAAAAATTATAAAAAGTTAAATGATGCAACTCACAAAAATTGACGTCATTATCACTTTAAAAATTTTATGCACATTGATAAGAGCTCTATGATTCATCAGAAAATTTGAAACATGGTATATATATATATATATATTTTTTTAATCTTATAATTATTAATAATAACAATTTAACTTTTATTTTATTTTATTTATTTTTCTTTTAATTGATGTGTAAGATTTTTTTTATGTTAAAATAAATTAAAAAAAAAAAAAAAAAAATGCATGGATTTTATTTTTGATGGAATCATTTTGAAACTTCAAACCAAAGAAAAACGTGGGGGGAAAATGCAAAAATCACATAAAACATATATATAAAAAAAAAAAAAAAAAAAAAAAAAAATTAAATAAATACAAAAATTTGTCAAAATGAAAAAATTGTTACATACTGCGCATCATAAACAGCTGATGTATGTACAGTCGGCTGCAAAATTATTCGAGCACTAGCAATAATCCTTGCCAAAAAAAAGTACACTTAATACAGCTTTGTTAAATAAATCCTTGTCGAGTCATGTTCTTAATCAGTCTGAGAACATGATTCGACAAGGATTTACTTAGCAAAACAGTCTTAAGTGTACTTTTTAAATATAGGAATTATTGGCTAGTGTTCGAATAATTTTGCAGCCGACTGTACCTAAACAAAATTTAATTTGATAAGGTTAGCATGAAAAATTTTAGCCTCTATAAAACTTTTATAAATGAAATGCGTTTCATCCTACTTCAACATTAAATATCCCCTCAAGTAATGCTTTGATATATAAACGTTTTTTTTTTCAACATATTTATCACACATTTCTGTACAAAATTGACAAATTTAATGCTTTTATGTGAAAGAGTTTTACGGTACAAACCAAGAAAGCAGAACAGACACGGTAAATTAATAATCGGCAGCGTTTTTCTTTCCCCCTTTATTTAAAAGAATATAAAAATAAATAAAGTGATAAATACATCGCAGAATGTGTGAGACTGTAATATGAAAAGTTATATTGTTTCAATATCTATATACATCCGTCGACACCGTCCGGTGGTATTTTTCAATTACCTACCCACCACCAAATCTAACTCGTCCAGAACAGACATGTGCGAAGTTCGGTATCCGTAACCGTGGCGAGATAAAGAAGATCTGTATACGTTTCTGCAGGGTCTTCTGCCCGGCCTCGTAATTAGAAGACTGCGGATTCGGTACTCGAGACGACCAAAGACCGTCGTGTAAACTAATGGTGGCTGCTGCACATAAAATCTGTTGTGGCCGCAATGTACTCCATGTTCCCATAAAAAATTATACCTCTGGGGGTCACTGAAGCGGGAGAGCCCTCCATTCCGTGGAGGATCAAAATTGTTTTGGCATGTCTCCGGACCACCATTAGAAGTGTGTCCCAGACCGTCGCCAATTGCCCATCTGCGCAGCTCTAGTGCGACGTAAAACCCAACTATCCATCCATCCGTTTCTGCATCAATGAAAAAAACAAAATCCATATCTGTTTTCCTTTGTTTAACGAATGTAATACGGATCGTTTGTAGAATTTTTTTAGAAATTAGAAAGAAACGTTAGTGCGTAAATAATGTTATAATTTCATTTTGTTATTAATTTAATCTGTTTAATGAAAAATACATTTTTTTTTAAAAATGAGTGTTAAATGTTACTGTTAGTAGCATACAAGAATGACAGCTAACAAAATATTTTATATGCATTATAATAACAGTACAAAAAAGATTATTGCGTCGTTTTTGAGAGAAATAAAAATATGTTATGACCGTCACAATGCAACCTTCTTTATAAATCTAATGTTATAATTGGACGGAAAATTACTTAAAATATGAAAAAGGCCCCACAACCGTACTACCTACCAACCGATATGCACTCAAATTAATCCATCATAGCGTTTTGTTTTAGCCTTTTCATATATTAAGTTGAAGTGCTTAATCACTTAGTAGTTAAGATATTGCCTTCCCATAAATAGGAAAAAATACAGCATAATAGCGGCACTTATAAGCCGATATGCACACTAATCAACTCGACATTGTTTTTGGTAATAATCGTCTTAGATATAAAGTTTTGATGCATAATATATACTGTAGAAACTAACAAGGAAACATTCAAAAGGTGTCGTCTTCAAAAAATATTGAAAAAAAAAAAATGTGATTCTACTCTTCATAAAACACCAGGAAGTGAAAAAATTATCGGCTGAAATGTATTACAGCGACCACAAAAAATTATCAAATTTAAGCATATGTGGCAATTTAGCGCTCTTAGGCGTTCATTTCGCTAGCACCGAGATTTCCGTGTACGAACATAACTGTGTTTTGCTTCTCCGCCAAGTACTCAAAATCAATCCCCTAACAGTGCGAAATCGTCAAATATGCTAAATTTTGATAATTTTTTCACTTTCTGGCAGTGGCGCCGGAACCGGTATGGCAGGTATGGCTGTTGCCATACCAATTTATAATTTGATGTGGCAAATATATATATATATATATTTTTTTTTAAGTGAAAAAGATTTCAACTTTCGTATTTTTTGGAGAAAATTTTACTTCCATAAATTTTAATGTGAACGAACTATAAATTAAACTTCTTTTTAAACTTTCGGGGTGGCTTTTACCATTTTCTTTCTCTCATCGTTGTACTTCGTAATTCTCTTTCTGTTTGCCCTTTTACTTATTTTTAAGCGAGCAAAATAGCATAAAGATCGAAAATCAATTTGGAATCATAACAACGAATTAGCATATAGAAAAATGAAAATATTCTTCAGAAAATACTCTGTCTTAGCTGCGAATATTTAAATTTATTCCGGAGTACCTTTAGCCCCGCCTTTATTTCGCACCACTTTATTTAAAGAAAAATTTTCTTCAATAAAATAACTTCGATAAAATAAGAAAAAAATATTTAAATAATAATAATAATAATAAGTGGTACGAAATAGAGGCGGGGCTATAATTACTCCGGAATAAATTAAAATATTGGCAGTTATGCTCTGTTTACAGTATGAGTATGAGAAATTAATGTTTTTTTTTTTTTTTTTTTTTTTTTTTTTTTTTCTGAGCAGTGTTTGTCGATTTAGTAAAATGTTGCAAAGCACTTAAATCAATTATATTCAATATAAAAGAACGTTTAGCTAAATTTTGCCCTGTATATTGTCTAATAAACTATATACACAGCACATTGTTTACTTAAATTTAGAGTTCTTTATGAAACACACGTAACACAAAATGAAATACACTTTCAACAATTTCCAAGTTATAACCTCAATATATCCAAATACTTTGAGTAGTCATAATTTATTAGCCAAATGTATAGCTTTACTCTTAGGAGAAAAAAAGGAAAAACATCATTAAAATTTAGAAAAAAGATATCGTTCCTAGAATAATTTCAAGTGCTCTCGAAAGAAGCAAGCTGTGATAAGGGGCTACTTACACACTTTTATTTGAAAGCAGTGAAAAGCAATGTAAGTTTGTTGATTTAAAATAAAAACATAGTTAAAGCTACTATCATTTTGCTTCTCTTCAGGCGTATTTTTTTACACAATAAATATTGTTACGAATTTGTAAATAATTCATAGTTATTTTTAAGTAAATTCATTCAAAGAGACTTAATCAGGTGATAAAATGTTATAATAATTTTCAGCATTTCTAGTTTATTTTCGCATTAAAATAGCTTAAAAACCCGTTAAAAAGCCTCGTTAAGGACGGTAATGGATTTGGCGCCAAATTTGGTGACTTTTTCGCACCGCGATTTTTTTGGCGACTTTAACGAGAAAATCCTTATCGATATACCAAATATGAAAGCTATAACTTAATTGGCCGATGAGTTTCTGAACTTTTTACCCATTTTTCTACGTGGGTATTTAAGAAGTTGTTTTACGCCAGTAGTCAGTCTCAGTTTAGTTTTCGCTAATGCTTTCATTGCTTCTGAAAAAGCTCTAAGCCTCTTTGGATTGCAGTTGATTTTGTTTGTTAATGCTCTGATAGAGTTTGTACTGTGAATTTGCCGTTGACAGCTGTTAATGAAGCTGTGTTTACTGGTGAAAGTGAAGTTGATACTTGGTTTACAGACCTGTAAACTTCTCGAATTTTCTGTAAATAAAGTTTCCAGCCTCTGTAAGATTAGCCTTTCATTCTCGGACAACTTACAAACACCCAAGTAAGCAACAATATCTTCAAACATACTGAATGAATCTGAGAACTTGTCATAGTATTTTATTCTGTTTATGTGCATAAGGTCTAAATTCTAGTTAGAGAGGGCCCCGTCAGTGGCATAGAGGTTCTGGGTCTGATCTCCAATCTAACAGACAGGAGGTGCTCGGTTCGAACTCAGATTGCACACATCGATCTTAGCCGTTCCGTGTTTGCCATGTTTTTCTGAAACTCCCATCAATATCAGCTAGGTATTTTTAATAAGATTCTCAGACCTAAGATCCATTCGTAGTCAATCGTATCTAATCTCAAATACCATCGGGGCCGCTGTAGCCCAGTCGGTAGAACGCCGGGCTCTTAAATGGAAGATTGTGGGTTCGGTAGTTGAGCCTGTCAAAAACTGTCGTGTACATTAATGGTGGTTGGTGCACGCAAAATCCGTCGTATCCGCAACGTCCCCCATGTTTTCATCAAAATTATACCTCTGGTGGGTCACCGAAGCAGGAGAGCTAATCCTGCCGTGGAGGATAAAAATTGTGATGGCATATTCGTTGCCAGTTGTCCATTGCGTAGCTCCAGTGCGACGTAAAACCCAACCAACCAACCCAAATGCCATCGAAGTGGGACAGCCATCTCTTCCGTGGAGGATCAAAATTGTGACGTCATGTCTCCGAACCACCTCTAGATGGGGGGGGGGGTCCCAGACCGTCGATAATTGCTTATTGTGAAGCACTAGTGCGACGTAAAACCGAACCAACCAACCCAAATACTATCTAGGTTGAGAGAACTAATTTCCAATTGGTCTCTTTCGCTGATATTTGTTTTTCTTGCCATACCAAGTTTAACTGACTTCCGGCGCCACTGCTTTCTGGTGTTTTAAGAAGAGTAGAATCACATATATTGTTTTCAATATTTTTTTAAGACGACACGTTTTGAATGTTTCCTTGTAAGATATTTCCTTTAAGCAGTTGGGGTTATAGCATCATAATGGGGCTGTCGGCAGGGTATGCATGACAATCTTATCAGCGCAAACTTATATTCTGACCAAAATGAAAATTCATGTTTGTGACAGTTCGTGTTATTTCATGCGAGATACAGTTCTCACAAAATTTTTCCAACTTATATACACAGACAGTATCTAAAAATGTTTAAATCGTCTTCAGAACAATTTAAAACGTGCAAACCCGTCAAAAACAGAAAGCCGATAATTTTTTACAAATTCAATACTTTTATGTTATGTATATAGATGTTGAAGAAAGTAAAAATGTTTGGAAAAACAAAACAATGAATCAAATATGAATGAGAGCTTTATTTAGAAAATGTACACTTAATATTTTTGAAGATAATGTGGCTAGAAAACATAAAATTGACTTAATCCATCATATGCCTAACAATTTTCCTGTAATAGCAAACCAATATATACACTGCTCGACATTGAAAATGCAACACCAAGAAGGAATGATAATAACGGAATGAAATTTGTTGGACACATACATTATAGAAGGAAGAACAATTGATTAAAATTTCAGGAAATAAGGTGTAATATGTACTGAGAAAACAGTACATAAAGCAGCGACCTCTATGAGCAATAACAGCACATGTCTGCCTAGGCATTGAATCTAACAGCGATTGGATGACATGTACGGGTAGAGCACTTCATGAAGCTTCAACACGATGCCACAATTCATCGATCGAAGTTACTGGTGAGTGGTGGGGGGGCAGTCGCTTTTCAACGATTAAACAGTCATTTTCATTGGTGTGAGATCAGGAGAACGCGCTGCCCAGAGTAACAGTCGAACACATTCGGCATCAACGAAGGTCCGGACAATATGGACAACTTGTGGTCGTGCATTGTTCTGCTTAAATGTTGCGCTTCGGAGGCCTTGAACATCGGGCAGAGCTATGGGCCTTAACTCGTCAGAAATGTAATGGCTGGTATTTAGAGTGGCGGGAATGAAAACAAGATGTGACCGGGACGTGTATCCAATGGTACAACAGACCATCAATCCAGGTGGTGACTCAGTATGCGGCTACCAAAATTCTGATTACCCTCAAAACTGCATCACTGATATGGGCGCCATTAATGTGTGATGAACGATGAACCTGGACGCAGGAATGGCGTGAAGTAACTTTTCAGACAAATCACAATCCTGCTTACAGCATCAAGATTGCCTTATCCGTATTTAACGGCATTATGAATAATGCACATTGCCAGCTGGGATTCGACATCATCATACTGTCCATCATTTGCAATAATGCTATGGGTTTCCATTGGATACACGTCTCGATTACTTCAAGTTCGTATTCCTGGCACTCTGAACAGCGGTCATTAAATTTCTGATGAGTTGAGGCCTGCCCCACTGCCCTGTATTTGAGGCCTCCGTAGCGCAAAATTTAAGCAAGATAATGCACGACCGCAAGTTGTTTGTATTGTCCGGACCTTCTTTGATACAGAGTGTGTTCGACTGTTGCTCTGGCCAGCGCGTTCTCCTGATCTCGCACCAATGAAAATGACTGTTTAATCATAGAAAAGCGACTGGCTTCCCACCACTCACCAGTAACTTCGATCGAGGAATTGTGGAATCGTGTTGAAGCTTCATGAACTGCTCTACCCGTACATGTCATCCAATCGCTGTTCGATTCAATGCATAGGCAGATATGACAAGACGTTAGATCACGCCCATCACAAATGCTCCAACTCGTTCTTCTTCTAGTGAGCATGCGCGGGGACTGGCTCAAGTTGCTTTGCTGACCAAAATTATGAAGGTCTGATTCGCCGCCGGTGCTACCCTCTATTAGCGATTAATTTAACTAAACATTTTCACTTTCAGAAATTTTATTTTACTTTCCCTTTAACCTTTTTTAAAATAATAAAAATCTCAAACTCAGAATCTTTTTATTTTATATTAAATTTTATTTCCCACCAAAAAAAAAAAAAAAAAAAAAAAGAAAGAAAGAAAGAAAGAAAGTAGGGTTTAGAAAAAGATTCAGATAAATATTTGAAAGTGCAAGAGGCTCTTCATTTATGAAAATATTCATAGATAATTAGAGAAAAAAATCAACAATATTTTAAAATTTTAATAAAATAACAACAGAAAATTGTATGAGATATAATAATTCCAAATCAAGTTTAATGGTGTTTTATGATTGTGATTAATTTTTCACATCAAATACTTTGTATGAAAGCTTTAAACTGATACAAATGATGTAGAAAATTAATTTTAAATTAAATTATGTATAATTTCCTATCCTTCGTATTATACTGCTTATTAATACTTTCAAATAATTTATAACATTAAGAAAAAATATATAAAATATTTCAGTTTTAAATTGCATTATATTATTATCAGTAAATTATAAAGAAGGTAAATTTGAATTACTTTAAATCCTATATATTCAACTGTAAATATTATACCATATTATGCATAACACAGAAAAATTTCATAAAAAAATTTCTAACTATATTTGAAGTATTCTCATCAATATTATATCAAAAATTTATTGGAGTACTGAAAAGTAGACATATTCAAAAACTGAAGAAATGAGAGTTAATGTTTATCACTAACAAACATTAAGAGGTTTATTTAAACTGCTTATCCTCTTCCCTTCCTCCCTGTTTGAATCAGAATGTCATAAGACAGTATAAAAAAGTTTTAACATATTTCATCTATTTCAATTTTATTTTCAGTGCTAACCTCATATATAATTAAAGAATTTGATCCCCTTTGATAAATACTACTGTTTCGAATAAATTTCAAATTTTTATCATTTGATTATATTACTTATAATTTTTCATTTAAAAATATACTGTAATAATTAGAATATATTAAACCCATGCCTTAAAGTAAATTAATGCTTTTTGCTTATTTTACTTAATTATTTATTAAACAGTGGAAGGCATGATTGTGACTAGAAAAGCTATAAAAAAAAAAAAAAAAAAAAAAATTAAGACTTATATATGTAAAATATTTATAAATAATACTGACATGAAATTGAATTTCTATATAGCTAAAAGCTTCTAAATTAGATTTAATAATAATAATAATTGTAAATATTTGCAGGGGAGAAGATAAACAGCTTTACTGATCCTCTTACTGTTTGTTATTGATAAAAATTAACTCTCATTTGCTCAGTTTTTTTAAGATACGTACTTTTAAGTACTTTGATAAATCTAATAAAATTCTTATTTAATATTAATGGGAATATCTCGAATACTTGTTAGAAAAAATCATATGTAATTTTTCTGTGTCATGCATAATATAGTATAATATTTACAGTTGAATATATAGGATTTAAATTAATTCAAATTTACTTTCTTTATAATTTACTGATAATAATATAATGCAATTTAAAACTGAAATATTTTATATTTTTTTTCTTATTGTTATAAATTAATTGGAAATATTAATAAGCAGTATTATACGAAGGATAGGAAATTATACATAATTAACTTAAAACAAATTTTCTACTTCATTTGTATCAATTTAAAGCTTTCATGCAAAGCATTTGATGTGAAAAAGTAATATAAACACAAACACAATCATAAAGCACTATTAAACTTGATTTTGAATTATTATATCTCACACACTTCTGCTATTTTATTAAGCTTTTTAAAATATTGTTGATTTTTATTTTATTATTATTATTATCTATAAATATTTTCATAAATGAAGAGCCTCCTACACTTTCAAATATTTATTTGTATCTTTTTCTAAACCCTATTTGTTATTATCCTTTTATTTATTTATTTATTTTTTAATTGGTGGAAAATGAAATTTGAAATAAAATAAAAAATTCTGAGTCTTAGATTTTTATTATTTTAAAAAAGGTTAAAAAGTAAACTAAAATAAAATTTCTGAAAGTGAAAATATTTAGTTAAATTAATCGCTAATAGAGGGTAGCACCGGCGGCGAATCAATATCTTACTTAGACCTTCATAATTTTGGTCAGCAAAGAAACTTGAGCAAGTCCCCGCGCATGCTCACTAGAAGAAGGAACGAGTTGGAGCATTTGTGATGGGCGCGATTTAACGTCTTGTGCAGATATGCGCTGTTATTGCTCGCAGAGGTCACTGCTTTATGTACTGTTTTCTCAGTACATATTACTTCAAATTTCCTGAAATTGTAATCAATTGTTCTTCCTACTATAATGTATTCCTTCTGTAATCCAACAAATTTCATTCCGTTAGTATCATTCCTTCTTGGTGTTGCATTTTCAATGATGAGCAATGTATATTGTACAAAACTTATAAAAAATGAGTTTGCATAGCGAGCTTAAAGAAAATCGGTAGAGCCGTTTTCTTGAAACAGTAATTTAGGAGATTTAAAATTGACCTATCAATCAGAACATCCATCAGTCCTACTGCAGTAACTACGGATAAAAAAGGACATCTAAAAAGTGGTTTTTGCAGCAAAGTAAAAAAAAAAAAAAAAAAGAATGCTTAAACTTTTTTCGCTTCCGTTCTCACCAAAAAATAGCAAACACATCTGTTCACCGGAAACCAAATTTTTAGGATTCTAAAAAGGAGCTAATATTTCGATTTTAAAGAAAATTCGTAGATTTTTTTTTTTTTTTTTTTTTTAAGAAACTAATAGGTGAGACTTAAAATCGAACTATTTATTCAGGGTGACTATCAAATTTCTTGAAGAAACGGACTATACGAAAAGACATTTGAAGGCGACATTAAAAAAAATATATTTATTGGTGTCGTAGAAAATACATATTTTAAAGATGCAGATTTGGCTTTTGGATATCTCATCACATTTTCTGTCACGCTAAAAAACAACACGCTTCCACTTAAAAAAAAAAAAAAATAAGCGATTCATTGTATCTCTCAATGGCTCAGTTGATTAGAGCGTCATGTTGATAACGCGAGAGTCGTGTGTTCGATCCTCGCCGGCCCGAGGTGTTAATTTTTGTAAATAATTAATAGAACACATGTCAATTGATAAAAGAAAATATTTCGTGGTGTACACAGTATACTAATAATTTTTGAAGAGTTTTTTAAACAGCTTTTTATCTAGTTAACAAAAAGCACAAAATAAAAATTTAAACAAAAATAAATAAATAAATAATTTTTTTTAGAAGCTTTTTATTGAAATTGGATTTCGTCATCGCATCTTCGTGTCACACTAAAAACAAGGCACTTCCACTTTAAAGTAAATGTAAGCAAACTTTTATAACGCTCGTTGGCTCAGTCGGTTAGAGCGTTATGTTGATAAGGCGATGGTGGAGGCGCCGAGGTGTTGCTTTTTTGCAGATAATTAATACGAAATGTGCTATTTATAAAAAGAAAACCTTTCATGGTCTACATAATATCCCAAGACATTTTGATTAGTCTTTTTTAAGAAACTTTTTTTTAGCTGATAAAAGGCACAAAATAAAAATTTAAGTAAATAAAAAATAATAATAATAAATACTAAAAGCTTTTTATTGTGGAGCCTTAAAAACATAAAATAAAATGTTATTCTTGCCGAGACATGTTATAAAAAAAAATAAAAGTTGAAAAATATAGATATTTCAATTTGTGAGAGATGAAAATTTTAAATATTCAAAATATTTTTAGAAGCATTCAAGAACAATAGTTTTTTTATTTTTTTGTATTTGTTGGATTTTTGGAGCATGTTCCATGTCTTTCCTTGACATTTCTTTGACTTTTGATAAGAGCGTCTTGCTGATAACGCGAGACCAGGTCGTGGTTTCTATCCTCGAAGGGCGATGTGCTATTTTTTTTTTTTTTCAGATAATTAAAATAAAAGATGTCAGTTAATAAAAGAAAATTTTTAGTTGTCTTCATATCCTAAGAAATTTTGATTAGTTTTTTAAGCTGTTTTTCGTAACTAAAAAGCACAAAATAAAAATTTAAGTAAAAAAACACTTTTTAAATTTAGAAGCTTTTTATTGTGAAGCCCTAAAAAGCACAAAATTTAAATTTAAAATGGCATAGACATTCTATAATAAAATGAAAGCTTTAACACTAAGAAAATTTTAGAGAAAAAGAGAGAGATTTCACTTTTGCAAAAGATGAAAATTTTTAAATATTCAAAATATTTTAAAATGCTTTCGGGACCTTTGAAACATATGACTTAATGAATAATTATACAAAAAACTAACAACAGACTATTGGTCTCGAATGCTTTTTAAAATATTTAAAAATTTTCACTTTCAAGAACTGTTTCCGGAAACCCTTTCTAAACGAAGCGAAAAAAGGGCTAGGAAAAAAATATAATTTCTCTATTTAAAAAAAAAAAAAAAAAAAAAAAAAAAGACGTCGGATATTTTTTTTTTTTGTCATAAGCTTATGTAATGGAAGATATTTTATTTCAGCAATGTTTTTGAAAAATTAATGAAGGATGGAAGCGAGCGATTAACAAAAATAATTGTTGAATTAATTTTTTAAACTAAAGTAAGTTGAAGCTTAAACAATGTTTAGTTAAACTGTACTTCACACATCATTGTCTGCATGAATTTGAAGATGCCTTGTTAAATCACCATTTCTAGAAAAGGCTTTCAAACATATTTTGCAAACATAAGGCTTATCTCCTGTATGAGTAACATGATGTCTCGTAAGATCTATCTTCCTCATAAATCCTTTAGTGCACGTCATGCAAATGAAAGGTCTTCCTTTCGTGTGAAGGCCATGGTGTTTTTCTAAATCTCCTTTTTCATAAAATCCTTTGAAGCATACATTACATTTAAAAGGCCTGTCACTTGAATGGAGAAGAAAATGTTTGTTTAAATATGTTTTTCTAGAAAATCTTTGCGAGCATACACTACAAGGGAAAGGCTTTTCTCCAGTGTGAGTAATGAGGTGTTTTTTAAGATCATCATTTCTTGGAAATTTTTTGGAGCAAACATCACAGACGAATGCTTTTTCTCCTGTATGAATTAGAAGATGTACTTTTAGCTTACTCAAGCGAGCAAATGCTTTAGAGCATACATCACAAATGAATGGCTTTTCTCCTGTATGAGTCAAAAGATGACTTCTAAGACTGTCACTTCTATGGAATCCTTTGGAGCATACATCACAGATGAATGGCTTTTCTCCTGTATGGATAAGACTGTGAGTCTTTAGATCAGTTATTCTGAGAAACCTCTTGAAGCATACGTCACAGGTAAATGGTTTTTCTTCTGTGTGAATCTGAAGATGTTCTTTTAGAGATCTCAAGCTAAGAAATCTTTTAGCGCACATATTACAAGTAAATGATTTTTCTGCCGTATGAGTCATAAGATGTTTTTTAAAATTACTACTTGTACAAAATCCTTTGGAGCACACATCGCAAATAAATGGCTTTTCTCCAGTATGAGTCATAAGATGGTTCTTCAGGCTATCACTTCTATTAAATCCTTTTGTACATACATCACAGATATATGATTTTATGAATGGCTTTTCTCCAGCATGAATTATGAGATGTTTTTTAAGATTACCATTTGTATAAAATCCTTTGGAGCATACATCACAAATATATGGCTTTTCTCCAGTATGAGTCATAAGATGAATCTTCAGGCTGCCACTTCTATTAAATCCTTTGGAGCATAAATTACAAATGATTGGTTTCACGAATGGCTTTTTTACAGAATGAATAATAAGATGTTTCTTAAGATCATTAGTTCTGGAAAATCTTTTGGAGCATTTATCACAAACAAATGGTTTTTCTCCAGTATGAGTGTAACTATGTCTCTTTAAATAACTAGCATATTGAAATACTTTAGAGCAAGTTTCACATGTAAATTTCTTTTTTTCATTATCATCATTGATGCACTGATCTAGAAGGCAATCCTGAATAAAACTCTCTTGAGACATGCTTTATAAATCTGAGAATATTTAGGGAGGGTTTAATTTATATTTTAGATAAAGGCTGGGATTGCGGTGCTTCGCTCAACACTATCTTATGCACAAACTCTGTTAAGATGTAAACAAAAGGCAAGTCGTATTGCAGTGCCTCACTATCTTACGACAACCTCAGAGTTATCTAAGTCCAAACTTCATGTATGCGTGGTCGAACCTCGAACAGCGTTATGATTTCTCAGGAAGGACACCATTTTCCAGCCCATCTGGTAAAACCGTAAAACGTTAGCGGTAGTCTCGGTAGTAAAAGCTAGGTTACCTGTAAAGGTTGTTATCGCCTTTAAACTTCTACCTACACAGAGCATGTGAGCTAGAATTTCTTATCACGAAACAAACAAGTTAGCAATTTTCAGAACATCGCCAACATTCGCAAAACTGTAACCCTTCACGTTAAAAGAAATGTTAGAAGAATTTAAAAACAATAATTTAAAAAAACAGTACGTTCATATTAAATTTGTCAAAGAGCTTTAAAGACAAAAGGAAATAAGTTAAAAATAAGGGAAATCTTGGGCTAAAAAGTTGTGCTGTTGCTCCGAGTATCCACGAGTTACATCTGCAATTTATAATCCAATCTTTATTTCTTTCTGGTTTAGAATAAAATATGAACTGGCGGTTCTTTTTTCTAGAGATTTTCGTGCAATTTATTTCCAAAAAATCAATGTAAGAGTTCTAGGCTACTCTTTACTGCATACACTACACGTGCAAAAGTTTGAGCTACATTTGAACAGATTTAGGGTTGCACTAGGCTCCACGCAGAATATGTTCATTTCACCTCTATAATCTTCCAACTCTGCAGGAATCCAGTGCTAACATCGCTCTGGGATAGCCTGATTCACCGCTAATTCCTGGATCAATAAAGTTTAGGAAATATAGCTCAAATATATCTTTACATTTATTTGTGAGATATGTCCAAAGATATTTTTTCTAAGAAAAATATCATTACAGATAAACCCACTAATTCGGATAAAAAACCGCATTCGTGTGAAGTTTGTTCTAAAAGATTTTCCCAACAGGGACATCTTAGTACGCATCTACTCATCCATACAAAAGAAAGGCCATTTGTATGTGAAATATGTTCTAAAGGATTTTCCCAAAAAGGACATTTGGATAAACATTTACGTAGTCATACAGGAGAAAAGCCGTACATGTGTGAAATATGTAATAAAGGATTTTCTGTAAAGAGTTCTCTAAATATTCATCTACGCAGCCATGCAAATAACCAACCATACGTTTGTGAAGTATGTTTTAAAAGATATACTGACAGAGGAAGTTTAATTAGGCACTCCCGTACTCATACAGGAGAAAAGCCGTACATGTGTGAAATATGTCTGAAAAGATTTTCAGTAAAGTCCTATCTAAACACACATTTACGCACCCATACAAAAGAAAAGCCATATGTTTGTGATATATGTTTTAAAGGATTTTCTGAAAAGAAAGATCTAAAAAGACATCTATCTATCCATACAGAAGAAAAATCAAACGTGTGCGAAATTTGCGCTAAAGCATTTCATGATAAAAAATACCTCCGAAAACATTCACGCACTCACACAGGAGAAAAGCCATATGTGTGTGGAATATGTCATAAAAGATTTTCCCAAAACAGTAATCTAAATGCACATCTACGCATCCATGCAGAGAAGCCGCATGTATGTACAGTCTGTTCTAAAGCATTTACTGAACAACAGATTTTGGATAAACATTCATGCACTCATACTAAAGAAAAGCCGTACGTCTGTGAAATATGTTTTAAAGGATTTTCTATGCAAATAACTTTAAATGTACACTTACGTACTCATACAGGAGAAAAACCATATGTGTGTGAAGTGTGTCAGAAAGGATTTTCACGACGTGAAAATATGATTATACATTTACGCAGTCATACAGGAGAAAAGCCGTACGTCTGTAAAATATGTTCTAAAGCATTTTCTGTGAAAGGAAGTTTATATAGACATTTAAGAACTCATGCAAATGAAGAGTCCTATGTGTTTGAAATATAATGTCCGAAAAGGATTTTCTTTTAAAATAGTCTGAATACATATATAGGCATGCATCGAGAGGCGAAAAAAATTGCACAGCGATAAATGATCGCATTATAATGATCGCCGCCGTGATATATTTGGCCATCACATATAATTATCTATATTAAAATAGAAAGTATTGATTTTAAGTCAAATTTTAGAAGAAAAATTAGAGATTTCAATTATATTGGTACAACGTGCACTTAGTATAGTTGAAAGTTCAGGAAAGGGGTTGCTAGGAGACGACTGAAAGGAAATAATAATTTTTATGTCACAATGTTTCTGATTTTAATTACACTTTGTATAATAATCACTTACTATTTATGAAAAAAATACAGTGTTCCATATTCGGGGGGGGGGGGGCACATTGAAAACTTTTTCAAACATTGCTATATATATATATATGAATCCCATTGAGTGTCATGAGGGACCCCATTGAGTGTCTCAGGGGACCATGAATGTAATGCTCGTAGATTTTTTCTTCTTTTTTTAACCACTCTGTTATCGATTTAAATAAAAATTTGTGTAAATATCACTTACTGCCACTAAAATGCTTCTTGTTTTTAAAAAGTTTTTACAAATTTTTAACATTTTGCTTTAAAAGTGTGATATGCGCAAAATTAAATAAGAACCTTTTTTATTTGGCTGCAAAATGAAATTTTAAAAATTCAATATTTGGAAAACGATAAAAATGTTAACTGTCGCATATTTTTTAAATGTGAGAACATAATTTAAAAAAATACATTAGAAAATGCGTAATATAAAAAATTAATTTCCCCATTAATTAACAGAGTTACATTGACAATCCACGTTTGTAATGATCGATAGATGGCGCTCTCTGAACTGCAGTTGTTGTAAATATAATAGCCATGTGTATTCATTATTGTTCTTTCTCCGCCATTACATCATGGAAAATCGATTGCATAATATGATGATATGCAGTGGTGTAATAATTTCACCATAGCCCACCAGAGGGCGAGCATTTCATTACAATCGCGGATCAAATTAGAGGAAATATCCCCTGCATTTGAAGTGATGGATTTTCATTATTTCATTTTATTTATTTATTTTTTTTTAATTTGTGATAGCCACGGAGTAATATTAATAGGAGTTGAAGGTCCAATGGGAGAAAGCTACGAAACTGTGATCTAAATTTTTGGTAAATATTGAGGGCGCCACTTGTCATTCCTCCCTACTTCGGTGCGGATATACTGTTGTTTTCAATAGAATTTTGCTGAAGTACATTTAAATTTTTTTATTTTAAGCAATTTAATTTTTTTGTAAGTTCTTAAAACTGCATAATTCAGATGTTTCAAATAAATGCTTCGTTCCTAGTTGTAAAACAGGCTATGATAGTGATAAGAAAAACAAAAAAAAGCCCTAGGAGAAAAATAAAGTCCGAGTTCGTGTTTTCTGCACCTAAAGTAAGTTTTTTTTTTTTTTCTTTACAAAATTTCATCCATTCTCCTTCCTCCCAATTGTCTGTTTTAGCTAGCTTCGGTTCATAAGAATCGTCATTTTTAAAAAGCTCTCTTTCAAAGTAAAATTAGTATAAAATGGCTCTTAAAAAAAACATGTTGGTTAGAATACTCTATTTAATGAAATTTGCTTTCAATCGAAATTTTTTCAGCTTGATATTATTTAAAAAAAAAATAATTTAAACGAGACATTTCCCCATTGAATAACATTGCGGAAGCTGGAGAGAAGGAAGGATTGCACGCTGGCGCCATCTATAAACATTAGAAAACAACATCACAAAATTTTAGCGTTACCTTCTTCTCCTGTCTTTTTACTCCGTGGTGATAGCATTTGCTATATATTTTTTTCCTTAGAAAATCAATTTAAAAGATAGTTTTTTTTTTTTTTTTTTTTTTTTTTTTACTTAGAAACACTGTAACTTTAAATAGTGTTGCGTACTTGGGGGTTCGTGAGATGTCCGAGAATGAAAGGCCAGACTTACAAAAATTCAGTAATTTATTCACAGAAAGTTCCAGAAAAATACAGGTCTATAAACCAAGTATCAGCTTCAATTCAACCAGTAAACACAGCTTAAACAACAGCTGTCAATAGCAAATCCACATTACAAACTGTATAGCAAAAACACTCGAAGCAAGTCTATTTCAAAGAGGCTCAACACAATGCAAGCATTAGCGAAGCTAGTTGAGAACTGAACTGACTGCCTTAACGGGAAACGCTCTTTATGTACCCCTGTAGAAAAGTGTGGAAGGTTCCAGAAAATTCCGTATCTCATCAGCCAATGAGATTAGAGCTACCATATTTGGTATATCTCTTATAAGGATTTTCTCGTCAAGGTCGCCAAAAAAAATCGCCAAGGTGGGAAAAAGTCGCCAAATTTGGCGCCAAATCCATTACCTGCCTTATAGGGGCTTTTTAATGCGTTTTTAAGGGGAAATAAGGCTATTTCAGCGCTAAAACGACTAGAAATGCACAAAATTAGCACTTTAACAACTTACTAAGCCTCTTTGAGAGAATTTATACAAAAATAAACACAATTATTTACAATTTTATAACACTGCCCCCCTCCCAAGGACTGCATGTTTCGGGCAGTGCAACCCTTGGTCAAAGAGGCGAAACTAACCAAATTTACACAATCTAAAATACAAAAACTAAGTTGCATATAACGACAAGATAGAAACAAAAATTAAGTGAGAACTATTTACAAAATTCACAAATATGTACAAGTATTTATATACAAATACTTACATTACGCATGCGCAAATTTTACCAGTATTTACATTTTAAATTTTAATATTACCGTTAATTATGGTACTTGGCTAGCCTGTTATAGTGCACCACCTTCGGTTTTGATGAAGGTGTTTTAGTGATCCGCACCACTACATCATTCAGCCTTTTTAAGACTGTGTATGGTCCGTCCCAGTTGCACTGTATTTTGGGAGAGAGTCCTTTGCGTCGAACAGGATTCCACAACCAGACCTTCTCTTCTTCCTGAAACTCATGTTGTGTAGCCTTTAGAACGTACCTTGTCTTCATTTTCTCCGTTGCCATGTTAATCCGCTCCCGAGCAAAGTTGTGTACGTCCTCAAATTGTGCCTGGAGATCTCGGATGTACTCCTCGGGCGATGAAGGCGCATCGGGTGGACAACCAAACAGGAGATCACAAGGGAGACGAAGTTCACGTCCGAACAGCATCTGGGCTGGAGTATAGCCGGTGGTTTCATGGACAGCACTTCGATATGCCAGCAGGAACAATGGCAACTTCAAGTCCCAATCTTGCTGGTTCCTTGATACTAGAAGAGAGAGGTTATTCAGGATGGTACGATTGAACCTCTCGACCATGCCGTCCGACTGGAGATTTAAGGGTGTTGTCCGGGTTTTGTCTATGCTTTTAGTTGACACAGTCCTTTGAAAACAGCAGAGGTAAAGTTCCTACCTTGGTCGGTATGAAGTTGTAGGGGCGTGCCGTTCCTTGACACCCATTGCTGCACTAGAACTTCTGCGACTGTGCATGCTTCTTGATCGGGAATGGGATATGCCTCAGGCCACTTGGTGAAATAGTCCATCACGACGAGGATGTATTTATTTCCACTGGAGGTCCGTGGCAAAGGACCCAAGATGTCGAGTGAAATCCGTTCAAATAGTGCTCCCACGTTATACCGTTGCAGTCTTCCTCGACTTCGTTTCTGCGGGCCTTTACGTGCCGCACAAGCATCAAAGGATTTACACCACTTCTCCACATCCTCCTTTGCCTTGCACCAGTAGAAGCGTTCCCGAACTTCATCCTGTCTTTAGTACGATAAGGCTAATTTTAATAATTTTAATTTAAATTATTGTTATATATGATCAAAATAATGAGTATTACTGTTTGTTTTCAGAAAAAAAATCATTATTTCTAGTTTTGGCGGTTAATGGGTTAATAGATGTACCATTTTAATCGTCTTCCTCTTTATTTTTAAATAATCAAGTGCATCACTCGAACATTTAAATTTTAATCATGTTTTTCTTAAATAAATTTGATGAAGATTTAAAAAGTCTGATAAAGATTAAATTCAGAAACTGTAAAAAAAGATGTATTTTTAAAAGCAATTATTTTTATGTGATGAAAGTTTCAAAAATATAATGTCTTTTTATGAAAAATTTTCGCCAATTACTGTCGCAGGCTTCTAAAAATAATAATACACAATTATTCAGATTTTGTGATATTTAACCCTTTGTGACGCGCTGTCCTCGCTACGAGGACGTAATTATTAAGCTCCAGCTGCAAAATCTCCTCTCGGAATTTTTTGGCAAAAATTTACGTTTATAACATAGCAGAAAAGTCTGATTTTTTTTTTTAGACTTAAATTTAAAAATTTCTTTTAATTTAGTTTTGTTCGTGAATTCCGATGCCAGTGTAATTTAAGTGATCTGAATTACCTTGCGACGTAAAGAGTTAAAAATCTTTACTTACTTTACTTTACTTTTTATTTATTAATACTTTTAATAAGTTTAAATTATTCTACATATTGTAAGTAAGCTTTATTTTCTGTATACAGATGCATTTGTGTCAACAATTTTACAGAATACTTCTACAAATTTTATCAACAGAACAAGAATTTTGACTACTTAAAAAAAAAATAAATAAAAAAATAAAAAGAAAGAAAACTTTGTATACATTATACAAAGTTTAATATGCATTAATAATATTTGTTTTCATATTTGTATAAAAACTCGTACATACAAGATTTTTTTTTTAGCTCCATATCTGGACTGTTACCAAAATTAAGTTTTAATTACGATTTTGGTTATGGTTATATAAAGTATAATATAGTATTAGAGACCGCAAGGGTAAACGGTACAGTTGCCAAAAATCATACTTTTGGAAAATATTATTTTTAAGATATGATTTTTAAAAAACTGTGCTTAATTCAACAAGGTAAATGAAAGTTCTAAGGTGAGCAATGAAAGTTAAGGTGAAAATCGTTCTATATTTTAATAAAGTTTTGAATATAAAACATTTCAGTTCCAGTGAAATTCAGTGCACTTCTATATAACAGTTCTTTATCCAAGGTGAAGATTGACAAAAGGAAAACAAAACAAAAAAAAAAAAAAAAAAAAAAAAAACTTTATGCAAAAAATAAACGTTAAGCACAAAATAAAAGATTACAGATAACAAAATTTTTATATTACAGAAAGAAAGAAATACTTCATTGTTAACCTATAAAATAACAACAACTGATTGATTTCACTAAAATGAATATATAAAATCTTAATTTAATTAGATTATATAACAAAACCTCTTATCAGAAAGTACAAATTTAAATTTTATAAAGCACAAGCTTTGTTACTTGGTACTTTATTACAAAAAAGAAAAAAAAAGAAGAAGAATCAAAATGTACAAAAAAGTTAAAAAAATCTCCTCCCTCATAATTATTAGTTTTAATTATTTTTAGATGAATATAATTTAGTTTCGGAGAATTAACTATTATTCAAAATGGGAATTTTAATATACAAATATGTATCAAGGAACACGGTAGCGTTCCGAGCCGTCAAGCTAAAACCAACATTATGAAAAACAAATGAAATTTACAAAGTAGGAAAGTCAATGGTGACGCTACAAGTGTATATTATGTCGACATAGCATCTCGGACTTTTCGACTACCTGTATCTCAGCTACCTAATCCCTCAGACCTATGATTTTTTGCATAGACCTTGAGCATACCCCTAAGACAAAATATACAAATGTGCATGTCGTTCCGGATTAAGGGGCCTGAGTTATATAACTTTGAAAACTCGAAATTTTCCGGTTATAGCCTAGAGTTCTCCAGCTAATGAGCTGAAAATTTTCATGAACATTCCTTCTGACCTGTACTAGTGCCTTTTGCTATCAAAATTTGTTTTGGTCAATATAGGGTAGTTATTTTCAATCTTGTGATATTTAACCCCAAAATTTTGTGAATTCGTCAAGAGATGGCGCTCGTTTTCAATGAATTTAATTTTGTCATTTAATAAGACATTAAATAGTAATAAATTACTTTTTATTTTTCTTTCTTTCTTTACCCTTTTTTACAAAAATGGATTAAAATAAATTAAAAGACAATTTTTTAAAATTTTTTTTACAAGAAACATGTTTATTAAAAAAAAAAAAAAAAAAAAAAAAAAAAAAAAATTGATAAATTTGGATTTTGCAATAAATAAATGCTTAAAGGACTCTTAACAAAAGTAATGTGGCGGATTAAATAAAAGAGCGATTCGTTAACTTTATAAAATTACGGATGATGGAAGAATACATATAATTAAATTCCGATCACATATTATATAAGAGAAATATTATCATGGAAAAATTCAGATTTGACATTTTAGTGTTTCTATGAGTTTTGAGCAGGGCTCGATTAAGCTCTGAAGTCAGGGGAAGCTCAGCATCATTTTGGGGCCCCCTTTCATTTCGGAAAATGTTGTTTTCCTGTTACATATTGTAATATAAAAATGCTATAGAACAAAAAAATAGTGTGCGTTTATTATTTTAATTTTTTTTCATACATCTGGGTGGTTTCTATACAGAACATTAAATTCATACAACTTTTTAATTAAGAACTTTCAGAATTTTGAGGTTAAATAATAGATTTTTTCTGAAATATTGAGTGTTTTGTCTTGTTTTAGGTAACCTTTCTCAGAAAAAATTCAATCTCAGTGTGAAAATATGAAACAAAAAATTCAAGTTCATGTTTTTAATCCTTATGGGGGGCCCCCTTATAAATTTTAGAGGGGAAGCTTGTGCTTCCTGAGCCTTTTGGATAATCAGGCTCTGGTTTTGAGGTCTTCTGAATTCATTTTTCATTTTTTATAATAAAGAGGTATGCATGTATGTGTATCAGTGAATACGATAGCGTCTAAATGTTGCATTTGATATGTATGCTGGAGATGACCCACAACTAATGATTTTAATGATGTAGAACTTTTTTTTTTTTTTTACCGTGTTTTTATTAATTTTGATTTTTGTTTGTTTCTACAGTACAAATCTTTCAATCGATTTTTAACAAACTTCTCGACTAGCTAGACATTTGAAACATTCACGATAGCTGAGAACACGATAAAAATGCATCTTTTAAATACTTTTAGCCAACTGTTTCGGGTTCCTGCTGCCATCGGCAGCGTTACCAGTAGAAATCTTGCAATGGATTTTTAACTAACTACTCGCCTAGCTAGACATTTGAAACTTTCAGGATAGCTGAGAACACGGTAAAAATGCATTTTTTAAATATTTTTAGCCAACTGCTTCGGGTTCTTGCTGCCATCGGCAGCGTTACCAGTACAAATCTTGCAATCGATTTTTAACTAACTTCTCGATTAGCTAGACATTTGAAACTTTCAGGATAGCTCGGGAAAGGGTGACAATACATTTTTTAACACATTTAGTCAACTGCTTCAGGTCCCTTCTGCCTTCGGCAGCGTTTATATGATTCGACAGACAATTAATTTAACGAACTTCCCGACTAGCTAGACATATGAAACTTTCAGAATAGTTCAGAACACGGTAGAAATGCGATTTTTAAAAAAAATACTTTTAGCCAACTGTTTCTGGTTCCTTCTGTTACCAGCACAAATCTTGCAATCGATTTTTAACTAACTTCTCGAGTAGCTAGACATTTGAAACTTTCAGGATAGCTCGAAACACGGTGACAATACATTTTCAAAACTTTTAGTCAACTGTTTCAGGTCCCTACTGTCTTCAGCAGCGTTTATATGATTCGACAGAAAATTTATTTAACTAACTTCCCAACTAGAATACGGTGAAAATGCAATTTTTTTCAAAATACTTTCAGCCAACTGTTTCTGGTTCCTGCTGTTACCAGTACAAATCTTGCAATCGATATTTCACTAACTTTTCGACTAGCTAGACATTTGAAAGTTTCAGGATAGCTCGGAACACGGTGACAATACATTTTTTAACACTTTTTGTCAATTGTTTCAGGTCACTACTGCCTTCGGCAGCGTTTATATGATTCGACTATTTTTTTTTTTAACTCTTAATTTACTGAAAGCCATAGAATTTAATATTGACTTTTAAAACTTTGATTCTAATTTGAAATCGTCAATTAGAAAAAAAAAAAAGAGAAAGAAATCAAAATTAAATATCTGAGGTGTTCAAATTAGGAAATAAATATTTAAGTAAAAAATCATTTTTTAAGATTAGAAGCTTTTTATTGTGAAGCCCTAAAAAGCATAAAATAAAAAAAATATTGAGGTATTGACATGCTATAAAGAAATGAAATTTTTAACACTAATGAAATTTTAGAGAAAAATATAGATATTTCCCTTTTGGTAGAGATGAAAATTTTTAAATATTCAAAATATTTTAAAAAGCATTCAAGGCCAATATTCTTAGTTATTAGTTTTTTGTATAATTATTCGTTAAGCCATAAATTTCAAAGGTCTCGAAAGATTTAAAAAATATTTTGACTACTTAAAAATTTTCATTTCTTACAGTAGGGAAATATCAATTTTTTTCTCTAAAATTTGATTAGTGTTAAAACTTTCATTTCTTTATAACATGTCTTTACCTCAATATTTTTTTATTTTATGCTTTTTAGGGCTTAACACTAAAAAGCTTCTAATCTCAAAAAATGATTTTTTACTTAACCCGGGGGAACGCGCGCATATTTTCTTACGCGGGGACGCGCGATGGGTCTCTCAGACCCGGCTAGCATTTTCCGTTAAATAATACTACTGAGAATGGCTTTTATCTCATCAAATGCATTTTCTAAGAAAGAACAGACTCTAAGCATACAGAAAAAATGAATAATTAAAAATATACTTACAATTTATTCATATTCTTTACATATATAAGTAGTGTGTTCACTACAGATATTTTTATCACACTTAGCACAACAAAGTGCAGATATTCTGTTTTTTTTACTCGGACAAATATGGCATCTTTTCCTCTGGCCACATGTCCTATATCGCTTCATTTTACTCTAAAAATATCGCCACCTCACTAAAAAATTGGGCTGAGATCGGAAAAAACGAGCACGCGCGTCGGGCCTGAAAGACCCGAAAATCCAATATATCTACAAAAAAGAAATTCAGGAAATTGTGGAAATTCCAACCCTCAGAAAGATGATGACCTTAAATACAGCTAGCGGGGATCTGGACCAGATCCGAGAAAAAGGGGTGTTTCTATGAGGGGTTTTTGGAACGAACGGGCCTGTAAGACCCGACGCGCCTGCTCCCGGGTTAAATATTTATTTTGTGCTTTTTAGTTATTAATAACGCTTCTTAAAAATCTAATAAAAATTTCTTAGGATATTCTGTAGACAAATAAAGATTTTCTTTTAGATACTTTTTTTTAATTTACAAAAAAAAAAGTATCACGTCGGCCTTTGAGGATCGAACCCACGACCAACGTGTTATAATCCTGACATTCTAAGTCAAAGAGCAGTCAAAAAATCACAGAAAAAAATCTAAGTAATGCAAAAATTATTGTTCTTGAATGCCTTTCGAAATACTTTGAATATTTAAGAATTTTCCTCTAGTGTAAAAGGGAAATATCTACATTCTTTAAAATTTTCTTATTGTTGAAACTTTTATTGTTTATAGTATGTCTCTGCAAACTAATCAAAATTTCTTAGGTTACTGTGTCGGCCATTAAAGGTTTTGTTTTTAACAAATGACATCTTTTTTATTAATTATCTACAAAAAAGTAACGTCGGACTTTGAAGACCAAACCCACCCACCACCATCGCGTTATCAACATGACGCTTTAACCAACCGAGCCATTGAACGATGTAAAAATTTCTTACATTTATTTTAAAGTGGTAGCGCTTTGTTTTTTTTTTTAGCATTGTTAGGTATTGATATAAATTTGCCACAGTAGAGGGCGCCAGAGGTCCCGTTGAGATGAGATTCTAAGAACATTATTGTTTATCCTCCCGGGACTTTAGTTTAGTTTTAGTTCTGTTTTAGAATGGAGAGTAACAGGTCATGAAATAGTAGTTTGCTCTCGGAGCCTTTTTGGCCTGATTTTATTATTCAAGGAGCTATAGTTTAAGAAATAGAAAAAGTAGCTCATAGATTAGCATAGTTTTATTTGAAATCCATTTTTCTCAAAGTATAATTTTAGAAATAGTATTGCTATAGATAGAAAGAAATGGATGTTCCGAAAATTTCGAATATGTATATATTCTGTATCCTCATTGTAAATATCATCATTCAAGCTGTGTAAATAAACTGTCTTATGTTTTTCAAGATCAAGAAGAGGTGAATTATTGAATTTAAGTAAATTTTCTTTTTTCTCCCTTTTCTACAGAAGAATTTTACAGGTAAGAAGAATACTCATATACCATTTTAAAGATTATTACCGAAAATTAAAATGCTTTGAAAATATTAAATAATTATTTTGATTAAATGAAATAGCCTGCAATCTATATTTTACAAAGAGTCTAGAAGACTCGCTTTAAGCCGTTCAGAAGAATGGCGTTTTATAACATATTTTATGGCGTCCATCAGACAGGATATATTGTTTAAACGGATATTGTTTATATTAATATTGTTTATATTAACTGAAAGAAAAAGAATTATTTTCATTTGAAACAAAAATTGGTTTAAAGATTATATTATCCCAAGTAACACGGAATGGTTGGGAAACGGTTGGCCCTACGATTTCTTCTTCGTTGGCCAACGGTTGTTTTTGACCGTCGGCCCTCGGTTGAGCCAACCGTTGGGTGACAGTTGGCCCAACTATGGAACGGTTGGTTCCTGGTTGGCAAACTGTTGGGCCATTGTTGGTGAACACATTGTAGGCTAACTGTTATATTTTGCAGTTGAAAAAAGAGCATTTTAGGACTGTTGTGCCAACAATACTATTTACTGTTGGCCCACTGTTATTTTGAGCCCTTTCCCCAACGATAACCATTCCCCAACGAACTAACAATAAATCGCAGTTGGGCCAACAGTCTGTGTTACTTGGGATTATTATATGAAATGTTTTTCAAAAGAAATCTTAGATTGAAAACTATTTAGAATATTCCTTTTTTCAAAGTAAATAAAATTAAAAGTGACTGATTGATTGAAATAAAACAAGATTTTTTATTCGTTCTATTATTTGTACATTTAAAACGTAAATTTATCAAGGTCAAAATAAGATAGTTGTTTTTTATGATTGAAATGAATAAAATTAGAATAAAGAAAGCAACTGAGTATTGAGTTGACCTTAAAGAAGAAGCATTAAATTCATTTGATGAAGAAAATAATAAAAAGTATTTTTTTTTCATGGTAAATATAAGATGATGTTTGACATCATAAAAGATGATGTGAAAATCTGATTGCAGTGAATGTTTATTGCTTTATTTTTTGTTTCGCAATGATAATGAAATAAAGTATTATTTTAAAATTTATGAATGAAAACAGAATGTGCAAGTGATAGAAGCTCCGATTTTAATTTATTCTTGAATTACATTTTGTGATTGTTTAATTCAATAAATTTTTACAGTTAATAAATAAATAAAAATTATTATTCAGTTGAAAATAAATATTGCTATAAAAGTAAAATAAAAAAATAATAAAATGTTATTTCTTTTTATTTACACTTTACAAAAAGAAAATGGTTCTCAAAATAAATTTTTTTCCGAGTTGTTCTTAAAATAAAATCTTCTTGGTAAATAGAAAAGCGAATGTTTTTACATTTAAAATAAAAGGCATAAATAACGAATAATTGGTTAATTAACATAAAACTGTCCTGTTTTTGTTTAAAAATCAGAAATGGAAAAAATAACAAGGCGAAGAACGCCATTACGATCTTCCTTTACTAAAACTTTAAATATTTTAAAAACAGAACTAGAGAAAGAAGATCTTGAGAGGGGAATAATTTTAGATAATTTAAATAAATTAGAGGGTTTAATGACAGAATTAAAGACATTTGATAATGAATTATTAGACATTATGTCGGAAGATAGTAAATGCGATGAAGCTTTGATTGTAAAAGAAGCGGAAGAAAGCGAAGCATACTGTGATGAATTTATCACAGTTAAAAGACTAATTAATGAAAAATTAAATTCAAATGTAAATTTTAATTACACAGGCCAAAATAAAATAGAAAACGAAACAATTTTGAAAACAAAGCGATATAAATTACCAAAATTAGCTATCAAGAAATTTGATTCAAAATTGATAAATTATTTGCCCTTTTGGGCCCAATTTAAGAAAATTCATGAAGATGAAGAATTAGACAACGCTGACAAATTTCAGTACCTTTTACAGTGCATAGAACCAGGAACTCGAGCCAGAGAATTACTCGAAAGTTACCCCGTAACATCAGAAAATTATTTAAAGGCAGTAAAGGGTTTTGAAGAACGCTATGGGGATAAAGATATCTTAATCGAAGTATATGTTCGGGAATTTTTGAAATTAATTACAGTTAATG
The DNA here is from genome assembly GCA_963930645.1 of Salticus scenicus. Taxonomy (NCBI): domain Eukaryota; kingdom Metazoa; phylum Arthropoda; class Arachnida; order Araneae; family Salticidae; genus Salticus; species Salticus scenicus. The sequence goes on from OZ005658.1 coordinate 45,179,673, forward strand.
TACAGACTAGGGGAAATAGCAAAAATTTGTGTAATTTAGTAACTAAGATAGAAGCACACTTGATATCGCTGGAAAGCATGGGTGTAAACATTGATCAGAACTCTGCGTGGCTGTACCCAATGATAGAATCCTTTTTACCCGAAGATATTATTAGAACGTTTCAAAGACTTAATGTTGGGGCCAGGGAAGATTCTACTGAGTTAGATGATAAGGAAACCACACAGAAATCAAACTTGTCACTATTGCTGAATTTTTTGAAAAGGGAAGTGGCAGGTGAAGAAAGGTTACAATTAGCCAGGTCGGGTTTTGAAATTAATTCACCCAGGGAAAATGTTAAAAATATATTCCACAAGAGAGATCACAGGGTCCCCCTGCTACAGGCTTATTCGCTGCAAAAGAATTAAGCTGTATATTTTGCGGGAAAACGCATGAGAATAAAGACTGCATAACAGCCAGATCGCTCTCCCTTGACGAAAAGAAAAATAAAGTAAAAGAAAAAAATTGCTGTTTCAAATGTTTACGTTTTGGACACCGGGCAAAAACGTGCAAGGTTTTTATTAAGTGTCACGTTTGTTCGAAACCACACACGGAGTTATTTTGTCCAGAGATAAGGAAACGGGGTGAAAATAGTAGAAGCAAATCTCCCGAAGTAATACAGAACACTGTCGCCAAACAATGCTCCCAGGAAATAGCCCTTATGACGTCAGAAATAAATATAAAAGGGGGAAAAGGCCAAAAAAGGTGCGTTGTCTTATGGACAGTGGTTCTCAAAAAAGTTACATCTTAAAGAAAACTGCAAAAGAGCTCAAGCTCAAACCCATTGGAACAGAAGTAATTGCCCATACAGTTTTTGGAGGTGCACAGATAGAAGCTAAACTGCATAATATATTTAGAGTTACTGTAGGTGCATCGAATAATCGGGTCAGTTCCATACATGAGCTTGATCTTCTAGAAGAAGAAAAAATTTGTGGTGAAATTCCTCGAATTCCAAAGGAAAATCTGTGCAGAGAACTCAAGAAAAATAAGCTGTGGTTGTCCGATATCGGCCCTGGTAGTACGGAAATAGAAATCCTGATCGGGAGTGACGTTTACGGTCAACTGTTAACGGGTCGAGTCAAGCAATTAGAAAATGGACTCACAGCGATAGAAACCAAACTTGGGTGGATAGTTTGTGGAAAAACAGGGCTTCCATCTCAGGGTTGCTTGAATAGCGGTACAGCGGTATTAATGAGAAATCTGTACATAAAAGATTGGAATGGTCCAGACTTGAAGCGACTCGAAACGATAGGAATCAACGACCCTGCACAAATCTTATCCAAAAGAGAAGAAGAGCAAGCCCACGATATGTTTCTTAGACAATTCACCAGAAACGTCACATCTGTAAGCAACACGTCCGAATTGGAAGAATTTAAATCTAAGGCAACAGAAATCATGGCTGAGGCTAAAATGGACCTAAGATTGTGGCAATTCGGTCCTGTAAAAAAAATAGAAAAGTTGTCTCTAGAAAATGAAAAGGAAGACTTCTCACCTCCAATTACAGTTTTAGGAATCAAATGGGACAGAACAGATGATAGCTTGATGGTCGGCGATAAATTTGACTTAGAAATAGTGAATCCATCAAAACGTCAAATTCTATCCATAACTCAAGGAATTTTCGATCCCATCGGTTTTCTAGCTCCAGCATTGTTACCAGCCAAGATAATAATTCAAGAATCTTGGTCCAGCAAATTAGCATGGGATACTCCACTTCCAGAGAAAATTCAAAGAGACTTTCAGAAATGGTACAGCGAATTAAAACAGCTATCAGAATTGAAGATCCCGAGAAGAATAGGTTATGGAAATAAAGAAGATTGGTCCCTACATATTTTCTGCGATGCAAGTTAAAGTGCCTATGCAACAGTAATTTTTATACGGTACGAAGAAGAAAAGAAGAGTTTCAATTCAATTTTTGGGAGCAAAATCACGGTTGGCTCCAAAAAAGGCTCTAACGATTCCTGGTCTTGAGCTGCTAGCCTGTGTTTTGGGATCCAGACTATCAAAGTATGTCATAGAAGCTTTGGACATCCCTACATTACCAACTTACTTTTGGACTGATTCTTCGACAGTTTTGGCCTGGATTAAAAGAAATGACCAGTTGGGTACCTTTGTGGGCAATAGGATCAGAGAAATATGCCAACTTACGGACCCTCACCAGTGGTACTTAGTTCCAGGAAGTCAAAATCCGGCAGACCTGCCTTCCCGTGGTTGTAGTTTTAAATATCTTCTGGAATCGGGATGGTGGGAGTGTCCTAAATGGCTAGAAGATGAAAAAAGTAACTGGCCCCAACCGAAGATTGTCCCTAATGAAGTCTTAGTTATGTCGGAAAGAAAGAAAACTGCAGTGTCATTATTTTCGAGTCCAAATGTAGATCCATTTATGAATTATGAAAGAATTTCGAAATTTAGAAAACTTGTAAATATTATTTGTTAGATAAGAAGATTTGCAACAAAATGTAGAAATAGAAATTATATTTTCCCAGCTGAACTTTCGGCAGAAGAAAAGGAAGAGGCGGAAAAATTTCTCTGGTCACGCATACAGTTAGAAAGTTTTGGTGATATGCGAGAAACAATAAAAGGACTTGTTGTTATGAAAGATCAAGACAATATTCTAAGAGTCAAAACAAAGTTGCTAGATCGAGAAGACACTTTTTCTTTCAAGTATCCTATATTGTTGCCAGTTGCCATCAAAACATCATGTTGTAAGGTGCCTAATTAGAGACTGCCACTTGAAGAATTGCCATGCTGGACTTGAGACAGTTGGTTCGATCTTACGTGAACATTACTGGATTATTTCTGCAAAGCGTAACATCCGAAGTGAATTGATAAAATGCACAAACTGTAAAATTTTTTCTTCCAAACCATCTGTTACGCCTCCCATCCATTTACCTTTTGACAGAGTCAGAAACTCAAAAGATTTTGTAGATGGCATCGACTTATATGGTAATCTTTACCTGAAAAATAAATCCAAAGTATGGATAGTAATTTTTACCTGTGCAGTATATCGAGCCATACACTTGGAATTAGTGACGAATCTTTCAACAGAGGGATTCACACAAGCGCTAAGAAGATTTGTAGCCCGAAGAGGAAGAATTTCTACAATCTACAGTCACAATGGAACTAACTTTCGCGGTGCTAACAATCTCTTTAAATCTCTTGACTGGAATCAAATTCAAAAGACGGATTACATAACTCCAATAAAATGGAAGTTCATCCCCCCAACCGCTGCTTGGTGGGGCGGATGGTGGAAGCGTCTCATTAGAAGTGTAAAAAACCTCCTACTGAGAACTCTTGGAAAATCTTCCCTCAATTTTGAAGATCTCTCTACTATCTTGTGCGAAGTTGAAGCCATAATGAACAGTCGACCTTTAACATACCTATCAGAAGAACCAGACAAGTTCATTCCTTTGACACCTTCCTGTTTTATGCTAGACATTCAAGAAATTGGTGTACCAGATCTGGATGCCATTGATGCCAAAAAACTGAGAGCACGATACAAGTACTGCCAAAGTGTTCGAAAACAACTACAAAGTAGATTTCGAAAAGAGTATCTAGTGCAGTTGGTACAACGAAGTAGAGAGATATGTAAACCTGTTAAACAAGGCGACATTGTGCTAGTAGAAATCAACAGTGTGAAAAGACTACAGTGGCCAATAGGAAGAGTAGTGAAAAATTTTCCCAGCCGAGATGGCCGTGCCAGGGTTGTGAAAGTGAAAATGCATTCTGGGACATAGATTAGACCACTTCAAAAACTCCATCCCTTAGAAATATCAGATGCTGAGGATCCAGTGATACAAGCAGCAAAAGAGACAATAAACTGAAAGTGGTCAAAACTATAAAAAACTTTTCTAAAGACAATCACAATTGTTTTAAAATTGCATTGAACTTTAAAATATTTTATTTTTATTTTTCTTTATTTTCATTAGTGTGTAACTTTAATTTTTACTATTTGTAGTTTATAGCTTTAATTTTTTCTTGGTATATAGTTTTATAAGTTTAAACTGTCTTAATTAATTAACTGTTTAATTTTTTAGCTCTCACCTAAAAAATTAAAGGTGGGAGGATGTTAGGTATTGATATAAATTTGCCTCAGTTAAGGCCGCCAGAGGTCCCGTTGAGATGAGATTCTAAGAACATTATTGTTTATTCTCCCGGGACTTTAGTTTAGTTTTAGTTCTGTTTTAGAATGGAGAGTAACAAGTCATGAAATAGTATTTTCCTCTCGGGGCCTTCTTGGCCTGATTTTATTATTGAAGGAGCTATAGTTTAAGAAATAGAAAAAGTAGCTCATAGATTAGCATAGTTTTATTATAAATCCATTTTTCTCAAAGTACAATTTTAGAAATAGTATTGCTATAGATAGAAAGAAATGGATGTTCCGAAAATTTCGAATATGTATATATTCTGTGTATCCTCATTGTAAATATCATCATTCAAGCTGTGTAAATAAATTGTCTTATGTTTTTCAAGATCAAGAAGAGGTGGATTATTGAATTTAAGTAAATGTTCTTTTTTCTTCCTTTTCTACAGAAGAATTTTACAGGTAAGAAGAATACTCATATACGATTTTGAAGATTATTACCGAAAATTAAAATGCTTTGAAAATATTAAATAATTATTTTGATTAAATGAAATAGCCTGCAATCTATATTTTACAAAGAGTCTAGAAGACTCGCTTTAAGCCGTTCAGAAGAATGGCGTTTTATAACAAGCATGACACGAAGACGCGATGAAAAAATAAAATTTCAAAAATTAGAAGTTTCTAAAAAAAAATTGATTCATGAATTCTTTACTTAAAACTTTTTATTTGGGGCTTTTTCTTACTATCAAAAATATTTCGTGATTTTTTAATACATAAAAAAAAAAGTTTCTTAAAATTCTCCTCAAAAAAAATCTTAGGATTTAAGCAACGAAATTATTTCTTGTATCAATTGACACCTTTTCTAGTAATTATCTGCAAAAATCAACACGCCGGACTTTGCGGTGACCGAACTCTTTGTCACCGCGTTATTAACGTGACGCTCTAACCAACTGAACCAAGGAGCGATAATCGGAATGGCTTATATTTACTTTAAAATGAAGGCACCTTGTTTACTAGCGTGACACGAAGACTCGATGACAAAGTCAATTACATATAAAAAGCTCCTAATATAGGAAATTTAGAAAGAAATTCTTAAAATATAGGGAAATAAAGAGGTTTTAAAAATACGTTGGAAATATAGAAAAACCGTTAGGCCTGCATTAGTAAATTTTTTGTAATTTGAAGTGTAATGTTGTCATTTAAAAGTTAACCCTCTGATCAAACAAATTAAAAACATAAGTATAACAGTTACTATTTATTTTACAGTTAATGGGTAATTTTCTTTATTAATATTTTTACAGTTTAAGAACAACAGTAATAATTAAAAGACTGCGAAGGAAAAAAAAAATAGGCCTTTGACGGTTGAAATTCAACCTGACGCCTGGAGTCTCATTCACAGCTTCATTGTGTAGGGATTTAGTTGATTTCCAGGTGCCGGCCTCTTCCCAACAGTAGGCTATGAATTCTTCGACTGTAACAAAATGCATGGGTGCACACTACCTCTCTTTTAGATTATTAAAACTTTTAAGTCTTTTACCATATAAGTAAAATGTATGATAATTATATTTCATAAGTACAGTAAGTCTCCTCTTCCTTCTCTAAAAGGTTCAGGTTATTATAGCTGTTAGCATTATTTAAAAAAAAAAATATATATAGAAAATAAATAAAAAAAAACTTTAAAATCTTTTCAAAAACCTATAAAAATAAATAAATAATAAAAAAAATATATATATTTTTACCAAACATAATCAAGTTGCACATCAAATTAAATCTTATGAAATTCACTTTAAAATGATATGTCGAATTTCTTTATCGCTTAATAAATCTTGAGAATATGTTTGTTTAAACTATAAAATGCTGATTTTTCGAAATTAAAAGAAAATCTAAAGAAATAAAACATTTTAAAAGTATATTATCATTTATTTCAAGAAAAATGATTCTTGAATGTTTAATTGAAATCTGAAGTGGATAGGTTGAAAATAAAAAAATGTTTTTGTTGATTTCGCATCGAATAACTTATTTATTAATTTAAGAAAAAAAGAAAAAAAAAAAAAAAATAGTAATAATGCACGTATGGCACGCAATTGTCTGCCATTAACATTTAACCAATTCAATAAAATTTATAGATTATATTTTTAACAGGACTTACACAGTACTTTTAAACTGTCAATGTATAATTTTCTGAAAATTAGATATTGTATTAAAAAATAAATATAGTACATAAAAAGTTTACGACTAAACTTATTTTATTTATTTATACAGCATTCCGATTTATTTCATAAAATAAATAAAAACAATAAGAATTCAGAATCTAAATGTAATCTGTTCATTCGGTATTTAAATTAACAGTTCCCAGCATCAAATATGCTACACAGATATGCAAAATTAATATTTATAAAAAAATCATTAAAGAGTAATCATTTGAGGAGGAAAATATTTCTTATTATTTTTTATATTTACATTTCCCAAGATAGAAGAAAAAAACCTTAATAAAATCAATTATAAAACTAATTTATTTTGTTCTTACCAGTAAAGTATATAGAAAATTAAACAGTTAGATGATGTGTAAATGAGTATTTAGAATACTTCTTACAGAAAATTTTTTTAACTTATTCCACATGTTTATGCCTTTTCTCCTGTGTAGATATTTAGATGAATATTTAGACTTCTTTTTTTAGAAAATTATTTTTAACATGTTTCACATACGTATGGCTTTTCTCTGCATGAGAGCGTAAATGAACGCTTAAAGTTTCTTTTCGGGAAAATGCTTTGGAACATATTTCACACACGTATGGTTTTTCTCCTGTATGAGTGCGTGAATGTCTGTTTAATTTAGACTTTACAGAAAATCCTTTAAAACATATTTCACACACATATGGTTTTTCTCCTGTATGTGTGCGTAAATGAATGTTCAAATGTTCTTTTTGAGAATATCCTTTAGAACATATTTCACAGACATATGGCTTTTCTCCAGTGTGAGTGCGTAAATGTCTACCCAAATCCCCTGTGTTACAAAATCCTTTAAAACATATTTCACATACGCTTGGCTTTTCTTCTGTGTGGATGCGTAGATGACTATTTAGCCGACTTTTATGAGAAAATCCCTTGTGACACATTTCGCATACGTGTGGCTTTTCTCCTGTATGAGAGCGTAAATGAACCTTCAAAGTTTTTTTTGTGGAAAATCCTTTACAACATATTTCACACATGTATGATTTTTCTTGTGTGTGGATGCGTAAATGAACATTAAGACTGCCCTTTTGAGTAAATGCCTTTTGACATATTTCACACGCGTACGGCTTTTCTTCTGTGTGGATGCGTAAATGCGAATTTAGACTATTTCTTTCTGAAAATCCTTTATGACATATTTCACACACATATGACTTTTCTAATGTATGAGAGCGTGAATGTCTCTTCAAACTTCCTTTTTCAGAAAATCCTTTAGAACATATTTCACATATATAATATGGCTTTTCTCCAGTATGTACCCGTACATCGTCCTCTTGAGAAAATATTTTAGAACATATTACAGAAGAATATGGCTTTTCCTCTCTGTCAATGTGTGCATGCATATTTAACTGTTTCTACACAAAATCCATTCGAACATATTTCATACATGTTTTTTTTTCCCTGTACTGTTGTGTAGTTATGCACTTAGGTATTCCTGTTGGGAAAGATTTTAGAACACTTTTCACTGGAAAACAGATTTCAGTTTGTATAATTGAATGTGAGAGTATTCATATTTTCTTTAGATAAAACTTCTTCGGATATATCTCTCTTATTGTTGAAATAAATGCATAGGTTTATTTAAGGTTTTAAACTTTCAGGAATTATAATTTTATGCTGTAACAGAAAATCTTTTAGAGTGTAATTCTCAACATTACAATTTGTACATCACTGAGACGCGAATTTAAATAACTTTCCTACGAAATATATATATATATATATATATATTACTGTATTTATGATAATTATTTCTAAGATACTTTTGGAAGAACATTTTTTGAATGCGTACTGTAGAAATTAATCCTTTTCTGAAAAATAAAAACTTTTTTAGACTATATATTTTCTTTTATTGCACATTCTCCACAAATTGCTTCTCTGTTTTCTATATTTATAAAAATTCAAATCTTGTCTCTTTTAAAATATCTTATAGTATACATTACAAGTAAACACGAGCTTGAGCGAAGTGATTTTTCCGCCTGAATCAGTGTTGCCAGATGGTCCAAAGTGAATTTCCCCCAAACAGTTCTCATATTTCCCCAAAACAAGGGTTTTTTTTCCAAAAAAATCCTCAACTCAATTTATACTAAAAATGTAACTTTTTTGGAAAATGTTAAAAAATATTTAATAAATTTAAGCTCACATTTTTCCCCAAATGAAGCTCTTTATAGAAAAAAATCCCCATTTACAAAAATAAATTTCAATACGCTAGTTTTCGGAAAATTTTAAATTTGTGTAACTTTTGTCTATTTGTCTAACTTTCTGAGATTCCTCATGTCTAATAATTTGTACTTAACCCATAATTATATATAAAAACAGTTTTTTTTTTTTAATGCATGAAAAACAAGGTATACCCAGGGAACTTAAAGAGCTTTCGCCAAACTGAATATTCCATCCCTGCAAGTTTAATTCAAGCTAGCTAAGACAAAGAAAGCATCCAAATTTATGCTATTCCAGCTTACTATAAGTTTGATTATTCAAGCGAAGCAGTAATCAATAAGTATTTAGCATTCACTATACTTGCTACAACCAAACCAAATAATTCCTGGAATCAGAGATTACAAGTGGGGGAAAAAAAAAAATAAATAAATAAATTTTATAATCAAAAAGATGAAAAAATTGCTTTTCTATTTCTGAAATACAAATAGCCTCCAGAATTGCCTTTTTTTTTTTTTTTTTTTTTTTTTTTTTTTTAATTGAATTTTAGGAAAATCTCATCTTTTAAAAATTTTAAAGAAAATCCCCGTGTATTTCTCCAAAATTTTTCTTTTCCCCAAACTGTTCCCCACTAAATCTCTGTCCCCAAATATTTCGGGACGAAAGCTGAAGCCCTGAAGCACGGATTAGGATACAGGATGACAAACTAGATAGGGCGGTCAGCGTGGGGAACGGAGCTTTATTTTCCGCATTAATTCAGCCGAACAGAGTAAGCGATCCGATCGCCGCCTGTTGTAGTATCTTTGAAACTCATCGGAAGAAAGGGAAAGCCCGCCCCTTCGGCTTCAGTCATCCAACGAAGGAACAGCCAGAGATGTAAAAACGCGCTGATTGGTGTATTTTCGAGATTTGGTCGCCCTCTATCTGTAAGATGAAAATTACTACCTTTCCGTAACATTAGTAATACATCCTTCTCTTTTAATCCGTGCCCTGAAGCTTCGAAACTCCCCAAAATGGGGAGAAATCCCCAAGTCTGGCAACACTGGCCTGAATCTTTCGGTTTTTCTGCCGGTAGGTGCACTACAGTCAGTCTATGACTTCAGACACAATAGGTGAGTCCAGCCTCTGGATCACTTCTACCGATTCAACTGATCCCTGAGTCATTTGCACCAATCCACAACCGGTCGAAAGCAGAGGCTGGACAACTCTGATCCTTTTATTGGATCATAATCAGTGCTGCCGTCTGTATCAAATATTTGCGAAAAATGTAATAGTTGATAATCATATTCTAAAGATCTAACGGATATTTTGTAAAAGGAAAAAAATTGTAAAATTAGCTAACTCTTCTAAAATATAAAATTATAAATAAATCTATAAAATCATTTTAAGAATAAAATATTTATTTGTAAGGTATGTTTTGTGATGTTTTTCCTATACAGGTTTAACGGAGGCTTTAAATATTGCTTAACTAAGCATAGAATCCATTGCTAGCTGTTTAAATTATAACTTTATTCAACAGCCACAAACACAAAACATATAGAACAACAACCATTTTCGAACTCTGAACTAATAACAATTTTAACACAGAACGCGCGCTCGCATGACTAAAACCATGGAGTTACATTATAACACATCTCCCTTCCTTTCAAAGTTATAAGTCAAGTCTCTGGGGTGGTCGAATAGTCCTACCACTTCTTGTAACATAAGGCTTGGTCATAGGTCTTGTGGGAGAGGTACATTTTGGTGATATATTACCGGAATTTTTGTTGGTTGGCGGAGACTTTATTCCAGATCCCATATCAGTTGAATGATTATTCTCGGGGATATCTATTCCTTCATCTGATTCAGATTCTGGCTCGAAATCTGGCGATGGTACTAGATGCTTCCTATTTCTTCTATAAATTCTCTTTCCGGATTGAACAAGATATGATCTCGGAAATGAAGTTTTCTGTAACACTTTTCCTGTCACTCTTTTGTCAGTAACCCATACTCCCTGTCCTTTCTGAAGTTCATGATAGAATTCTTGTCCCGTGGTGTCTGTTGTAATTTCTTTCTTGTTTCTCTATTCGTTTTCTTTCCTTGCCTTCTAAATCAGTTTTCCTGATCAATTTAGGAAGCAGTTGAGAATTAGCTATTGGGAGAATTGTTCTTATTCTCCTACCCATTAGGAGTTCTGCGGGACTGTAACCGTTTTCCAGTGGGGTTGCTCTGTATTCCATGAGCGCCAGATAAGGATCAGCAGATTTCTTGATACGCATTTTGATTGTTTTTACGCTCGATTCTATAAATCCATTACTTTGGGGGAAATTTCGGACTGCTTGTGATATGTTTGAAACCATAGCTTCTTGCGAACTCATTAAATTCTCGTGTTCTCATTGGATCGAACTGTGGACCGTTATCCGTTCTGAGTATTTCTGGAATATCATGACGAGAAAATATAGATTTGCAATGGTTAAGTATTTCTTCCGAAGTCAAAGTTTCAAGTTTCGAAATTTCAGGATACCGTGAATAATAATCTGCTATAAGAAGGTACCACGAATTCTGGTATTTGAAGAGGTGAAGGCCTACAACTTCCCAAGGTCTTTCTGGAAATGGCGTCGAAATTAGTGGTTCATGCCTGTTGCTCTATTCTTTGATACAAGCAGGACAATTTTTCACTTTTTCCTCAATCTCTTTGTTAATTTTTGGCCAGTATACAGAACATCTCGCACGAGCTCTACATTTAGTTATACCAAGATGTCCTTCGTGAATCTTTTTCAGCACTTCAGTTTGGAGCGACTTTGGGATTATTATTCTACAACCTCTCATTAAAAGACCATCTTGAATAGAAATTTCAAAGCGATGTTGCCAAAACGGTAAACAGAGCCGATCTACATCTTTCTTCGAGGGCCATCCTGTCATCGCGTACGAAGAAAGTTTCTGGCAGGTAGCATCAGATTGTTGTGCTTCTTGAAATTCTTTCAGCCTATTAGAAGTTGCTGGAAGATTATTAGTGATCATCTGAATGTATGCATCAATTTCTTCTTCTAGTTCGTCATTTTCACATGATTGCTCTCTTGGACTTCTAGATAAAGCATCGGCTGCATAAAGATTCTTCCCTGGAACATGAGTAGTAGTGTATGAATATCTCATCATTCTTAATCTGATTCTTTGCAGTCTAGGAGAAAGATCGTCCAAATGCTTCCTTGAAAGAATTGGAATCAGCGGCTTATGGTCAGTTTCAATCAAAAAATGAGACCCTGTTAAGTAATCTCTGACTTTCTCACATCCCCATGCTACAGCTAATGCTTCCTTTTCGATCTGGGCATAGCGACTCTCAGCCGGTGTTAATGTTCTCGATGCATATGCGATTACGAAAGTTTTTCCATCTTCCAGTTTTTGACGTAGAGTGGCTCCCAGACCATAGGATGATGCATCTGTGGTGACTATAGATTCCTTATTAGGACCAAATATTTTTAAAACTGGATCTGAAGATAAAATTTTCTTCCATTCTTCAAATGCGTTTTTCTGTTGATGATCCCATACAAATTCTCGCTTGTTGCTAAGCATCGACGTAAGAGGATACACTAATTCTGCGAAATTTGGAACAAAACGTGCTAGATAATTGGCGAATCCTAATAGTTATTTCAGCTCTTTTTTATTTCTTGGGGGTTTATATTCCTTAATTGCTGCAACTTTTTCATCATCGGGATGGATTCCTTGGCTGTCGATTATATGACGCAGAAATTTTATACTTTTAGTTGAAAAAATACATTTTTTCTCATTTAAAGTCAAGTTGGCATCTTTTAATCTCTTGCAAACCTCTCTTAATCTTTCATCATGTTCTTCTTGAGTGGATCCCCAAATCAGAATATCGTCCATGTGACAAGCAGTGCCACTTAAATTCTCCAACAACTGAGACATTCTTCTTTGAAAATGTTCCGGAGCTGATGAGATTCCAAACGGTAATCTTAGAAATCTGTATCTCCCAAATGGTGTAATAAAAGTAGTGAGACATGAAGACTTTTCGTCTAACGGTATTTGCCGAAAACCTGAGTTTGCATCCAATTTTGAAAATATCTTGGCACCTGATAAAAGACTTAATGTATATTCAACATTGGGGAAAATGGAGCTTTCTTTTCCGCATTAATTCAGCCGAGTAGAGGAAAACGATCTGATCGCCGCCTATCTTTGAAACTTATCGGAAGAAAATGAAAGCCCGCCCCTTCGGCTTCTGTCATCATTCGATTTCCGAGAACGACCAATGAACCGATACAAATTTAAACAAACGCCTGATTGGTACATTGTCAAGATCTGTTCGCCCTCTATCTGTAAGATGAAAATTACTATTTTTCCGTAGCATTCGTAATACATCCTAAACTCTTAATCCGTGATGCACAGTCACAGAACCATGGAGATACGTTGAGAGAGCATCCGTCTGAACATTAAATAAATAAAATTCAAATTTGAATGAAAAAAACTTTGTAGAAGATAAACTTTCTTAAATTTGTTGATTGCCATACCATATCTACATAAAGAAAATGGCGACCTTCAGTTCAGGTGCAGTTTAGCTCGAGTATTTACGTACAGTCGGTAACAAAAGTGTCCGAACACTAGCAAAAATTCCTATGTAAAAAAAGTACACTTCATTCGGTTCTGTTAAATAAATCCTTATCGAATCATGTTCTTAGACTGACTAAGAAGAGGATTCGACAAGGATTTATTTAACAAAACCGTATGAAGTGTACTTTTTTTACATAGGAATTTTTGCTAGTGTTCGGAAACTTTTGTTACCGACTGTTAATTGGATTAGATCCATTTTCATTCAGTTTATGTGCCTAAATGGACATCCGTATTTTCTACGTTTTTCGCACATGTCCAGAATTTCACATATTCTGAACATATTTGAGCTTGAGGCCTATGTTCAAAATTCGTATATATAGGCGTAACTAACACGTGATGGATGAAATATGAATGTAAAATGAACGTATGTGTTATGTGGGAAAATTATTTTTGAATTTAACAATGTGAAAAATTAATTGGATACGTGTTTAAGTACTGCACGCTTTTGATATTGACTGCATAATTCCCGTACAACACCCTCCTTTTTTTTTTTTTTTTTTTTGGAAATTTTCAAATAAATATTGCATTGAGAAAGTTAATGTACAAAAAGGTATAGTTCGATATCATTTAAAGATAAAACAATCATTAAAGATCAATTTCCAGATTCAACAATTCAGGTAATGTTTCTGCCAGGTAAATTCAAAGAAATTTGGTTAAAATATTTCATTTGGATTTACTTATAAGTACAAGAAATTAATTTAATGCATTAAACTTGCTTTATCATGTTTCAAGAAAAAAATTAATGTCTCAGAATATATATCTATATTATAATAATAATAAAATAAAATAAGTAAATATTTTATTTTAAATATTAGTACATGGATATTGGAAGATTAATATAGGGACTCAGAAAAAAAATTTTTTTTTTGAATACAATATGGTTTAAAGCATACTTTAATATATTTTCATACAGCACAATGCAATGAAATTAAGGTACTGTACAACCGCGATAAATTGGCACTCGAATCACGTGTTTTCAGATGAGTCCATTAATGAAATAAGGTGAGAGGTTGTGTTTCTATCGTAACACAGAGTAGAGTGGCTTCCAGATTTGGCGTTGTTAGCCCGTTTCTTAGTGTGAAATTATAATTTGAAGTTGTTGATAAACTTAATGTTTGGAGGTATTTTTAATTACTATTTAAAAGAAGTGTTCGGAGGTACTATTGTTTACAAATTTTAAAGTTTCGGCGATCAAATAACATTCAAAAAGAAATTTTGATTTTTTTAAATAAAGTAATCTTAATGGCTTCCGAGAAGTAATTTTTAAGTACAATCATTATCAGCAGAAAGGGATGAAAGAAGTAACTTAATCAAACTTTAAAAAAGTTTCTTTCTACAATGTATGAAATAAAAGAAATCATGAATCATGAAAAAAAGAATCATGAAAGAAACCATTACAGTTTTGATAAAATAAACATTAAATTAATTATTGTAATTGTCATTAAATAACATGACATAATCATATAATGGTTGTAATAAAAGTAGAAAGGAAGAAATTTAATTAATCACGATAGTTAATATTTACAAAACATTCAATTATGATATATATTTAGATTTAGATAGTTGAACTAATCATGATAGTGAATATTTACAACAACAAAAAAAAAGGAACTGTTTTACGTATACTTCGAGAAGTTGAAAGCAAAACGAGTAAATTTAAAGGATTCAATTAATTTAAATACTAGAAATAAACATACATGCGAATACAAATTATAAGCAATGTTTAAAGCTATTTTGTTTTATCGATTTTCTACATATCTGATAAAAAAAATTATAAGAAATAATTAAAACAATATTTAAATTGACAAAAATTTAGCAATTTTCTATTGAATTAGCAACAATAGACACTTTGACTGTTCGTATTGGTGCCAAAGAAGCTGGTAAGTCAAAGAATTGTTTGGCGAAAAGAACTGCCGCCAAGCATCATTTGCATTTCATTCGGCCGCCCCTTCTTCAAAATGAACTATTCCAAGGTCGTATGCCTTCTTTTCGCGGTTGTACAGTATATTATTTAAATGCACAAAAGAATGTTTCCTACAGAATATGAAATATTGCTTATGATAGTTTTGCAGAGTGCAAAACACATTTTCAGGTACATTATGGGGTGAAAATAGAAGGTTTCATAATGTTTTTTTTTTTTTTTTTTTTTTCAATAAAATGTAATGGTTTACTTATGCACACAGATTAAATATACATAGAGAGAAAACTTTTAAATAGAATATGAATTAGTACATATAAACTAGCAAGCATTTTGTATTTTGCTATGAAAAAGCTGTGGAACAAGTAAAACATAGATATTTAAAAAACATTTAAGTGCCTCATGTATTTTATTAAAAGAATGATAAAAAACATAAATTTATCAAAAACATTTTTGATGGAAAGGTCACATTAAATTTTACAAAAATGAATTGGCCAGTGTTCAAATCAGAGTACTTAAAAAAAAAAAAAAGAAAAAGAAAAAGCTATTGCTTTACCCTCTGTTCTGTAAATGCATCTAAAGAATAAGGCTTTTTGGAGGAAATGTTTATTTAACTTCATTATCAAAAATTAAGTGATGAATAATTTTTATATGTAACTGTTGTGTAGATCTTTACTGAACAAGAGTAAAATGTGAGCAGGCCAGTATAAATACTGGCCTGCAAAAGCCTTGGGCACACAGCTTCATCTGGTTATTTTTCATTCTTGTAAAAATTTGTTTGGCTTTTGTTCGAACATGCGTATAAAGTATATAAACGAAGTTATAATTCAAGGGAGTACATCACAGATCACCCAAAGCCCATGTTATTCTATCAGTAAAATTGTTTATAGAATTGCACATTACCTAATTATAATTTCTAAATTCCATTCGACATTCTAAAAATACACAACCGTTAAATTAGTACTAGTGTTCAAAAATTAATTTTTTTTAATTTGAATTTTGAGTTCAAAAATGTGAATTTTCACTAAATGCATTTGTTTCATTTTTTAGCTGTAAAATAAAATCAGTACAAAAAACCCTTAACGGCTTAAAAGTTTGTGACGCCGCTACTTTATGACTATACGAATTTGAAATATGAGTCTTAAAAATAATGATATTAAATTTTAAGTGACGCTTTGCTATTAGTTAAAATATACATAGATTTTCTTATTTGATCATTCACTTTTATATTTTATTTATATTTATAATGCAAACGTAATATTTTTAACTTGAAGATCAGACAGATATATAAAATATACTCACTGATGCTTTTTCATTCGCACTTCAAATTCAAAATAACAGTTTTAAAAGGAATGATATAAAAATTCCAGTGGCGCCTCGGTGTTATTTTAAAAGATTTGTTTTTAGATTCCAATAAAATTACTTAGTTTTGTCTAATAAAGTATATTTACACATTTAAACAGTGCTTTTAATTTTCAAATATACTGTCAAATAATTATACTTTCACTGAGTTAGCATTATAAATTAAAATTATTTATTTCAATAAATAGATTTATCTTTTGCATCACGCTATCCAAAACATAGTATCATAGTGTCCAACTAAGTGAAAATTTGCTCAAAGAGGTAGTGTGACATAAAGAAAACATTTACACAAATTTTACTTGCAGTTTTGGATAGCGTGACGCAAAAGATAAATCAATTTATTGAAATAAATAATTTTAATTTATAATGCTAACTCAGTGAAAGTATAATTATTTGACAGTATATTTGAAAATTAAAAGCACTGTTTAAATGTGTAAATATACTTTATTAGACAAAACTAAGTAATTTTATTGGAATCTAAAAACAAATCTTTTAAAATAACACCGAGGCGCCACTGGAATTTTTATATCATTCCTTTTAAAACTGTTATTTTGAATTTGAAGTGCGAATGAAAAAGCATCAGTGAGTATATTTTATATATCTGTCTGATCTTCAAGTTAAAAATATTACGTTTGCATTATAAATATAAATAAAATATAAAAGTGAATGATCAAATAAGAAAATCTATGTATATTTTAACTAATAGCAAAGCGTCACTTAAAATTTAATATCATTATTTTTAAGACTCATATTTCAAATTCGTATAGTCATAAAGTAGCGGCGTCACAAACTTTTAAGCCGTTAAGGGTTTTTTGTACTGATATCATTACTTTTTAGTGGTTATTGATAAAAAAATTAAAACAAGTCCTTCTCGCTCCTAGGAAGGGTAAACTAATTTATCTTTTCTTATGAAGTTGCCACTATTTTTTTCAAAATGGCAGCTACAATTTATTAATGGACTTAGTGGATTTATAAATGAAGGCTATGTGTACATGGAGTTTTAAGCAAATCGGTTCATAAAACCTTTCTAATGTAAATTTGAAATTTTCAGTGTGCTGGCACAGGGAAACAAGAGGGTGGATTAAGTTGGCAAATGAACATATCAAATACATTTCTGAGATAAATCTACACTACAAATTTAGTGTGAATTAATTCAGTATTTCAAACGTTATCATATTGACAAATTTTCAAGTAGCCCGCCACTTGGAAACAAAATGGAGAAGCTTCGCACTAGGAAAAAATATTGACTGGGATTCTCAAACTCTTAAAAAAAAAAAAAAAGAAAAATAAGTGAAAATTTTCAAATTTAAGTTAGACTTACGTAATTTACATTTTGCAAGTTTCTTTTTAGAGAATTACAAATTAAACAGTTAAAGAAAAAATCAAGTAAATGTTAAAAATGGAATTTTATCTATTTTCTTTCCCCTTTTGAGGCTAAGTATACTGCTCCAATATTCACAATTTAAATTTTCATCAAAAGTGCAGGTAAAAATTACTTCGTATATATTTTCATATAAAACGTTTGGGGGAAAAATAGACAAAATATAAATTAAGCTTTATATTTCTATAATTTTAAAAATAAGATAAAATCACCTGGAGAAAATTTTTATGGAAAATATAAGTAAAGCTTAAAAAAAGATGAAATTTTTGCATAAAAATACTATTTTATAAATATATGTACAACTGCAATAAACAAAAAAACCCTCCTTTAATTTTAAATAATTATTTCTACATGTTTCGAAGCAATTAAAAGTTTTTTATTTATTTATTTATTTTTTTTTAAAGAAAAATAAATTAAATGTAGTGGCGCCATCTAGTAGTTTATATTAAAAATCATATACATACAGATTTAATTTTTTTTTTTTTTTTTACCGAAAATGTTTAGAAACAGGTAGAAATAGTTATTTAAAATTAAAGGAGGATTTCTTGTTTATTGCAATTGTAAATATATTTATGAAATAGAATTTTTCATGCACAAATTAATTAATTAAAAAAAGAAAAGAAAAGAAAGAATAATTTTTTTTAAATAAATTATTATGGGTTTCAAAGTAAAGATGTTATTTACTTATTTTTACGTGTTTTTTTATAATTGCTATTTGACACATTTTTCATGAATTTTAATAAAATTCGTGAAAAATGAATTTTACTAAAACACTGTTTAAACACTGTTTATTAAAAACACTGCTTTTTCTAATAAACAGTGTAAGCACTGTTTCATCCCGTAGTCATTAATGCTTTGAATAATAATAGAAAAATTTTGATTATGTTAATATTTAAAATATGTATTATTTTAAAGTCTGAAACATAAATAAATGAATAAACTCTAACTGTATTTTCAAAAGAGATTTTTAATTTTTAAAAAGAAAAAAATATATATACATGTATTTACGAAATAGTATGTTTGAAATAAAAACGATAGATGGCGCCAAAACTCTATTTGCTGTTTTTTTGCATTCCCGGCGCGTAAGGATACATGAATAGGAATTGCAAATCATTGAGTTATTATAAAATCGATGTTCAGGAATGATTAAAAATTTTTTAGCTTTAAAAAATTGTAAATTCATCATTATTATGATAAAATGGAATATCTAAAATTACAAAATACTTCCTTATTTAAAATATCATCTAAATATTTTTTTGACTAAATATGAAATTTTGAAATCAAAAATATTTTTTTCATAACAGAAGAGAAAATATATTTAAGTGAATTTGACTTAGTATACATACAATAAATATTTTAAACATGTAATAAAGTACTTTTGCGTTAAAAAAAAATTCTAAATAATTCGTTGGCTGCATTCAAGTCGGTCAACAAACCAACCCGCATACCTCACAAGTAAGAACCGGATAACAGCGTTTTCACCCGAAGAAACATATGTAATTGGCGGAGTAATATAGTTCCATATTTAAAGCGATTTATATAAAAAACAAGAGTTTTCCTGATTAATACGAAAACGTTACTAGATTCAGAAAAATCCTATTAACAACATATATTAATTATATGAAAATCCTTCGAGCCGTTTTAGAGATATTTTTCAGAATTTCAGTCCATTACACCAACCTTTTTCCCTTTTTGGCTTTAAATTGAGATTCAGATCTCAAAACATACTGCGTGTAGAAATGTAAAAATTTCAGGATAGATTAAGACCGAAGATAAAAGACTATTCTGAAAAGATCAGAACAAAATATGGCATATTTGCTGAGATATTAAGTGTCGGCTTTTACAAATCTCTTTGATGTCAAACTAGCCGTATATTATGAGTTCGCAGGGTCCCGTTTGTCCCTCCGCTTGCGTCACTCAAAAAACTACCGTTTTTCATGATATTAAAAAATCATTTTTTGGGAACGAGTACCAATTTAACCGTTGTAAATTTTCTGAATGTGAAAACAAAATTTTAAAATTTCAGTTAGGTAAAGAGTAATTCTATAAACAAATTTCGCCATAGACTAACATGTGATCTGGTGTCTACAGACTGGGAAATCACAAGAGGAAGTGAACAGCCTTAAACTTTTACTTGCCATCATAATGTGATTATATATATTTTTTAAAATATCACCTGTAATTCTACATCTATTCACATGAAGAAAACATGACATCTATCTCATAGGAGTGCTAAGGCCAGTCAAATATTGAAAAAGAACATCACTTAGTGGAATAAGAGTGCATTGGACCTAAGTTTGAATCCTAGCTAGATTCCATTAAAAAAAAAAAAAACTTACATGTAATATTCAGCTTATGTGGGCTTTTAAAATAATAACGTACTAATTGAACTATTTACTAATTATTGAGTATTTAATAATGAAAGTTAAAATATGTTACATTATATACAGAAAAACGTTGGTAAATCAGAATGTTACTTTGGTAATGTCCGTCGAAGTAGTAGTACTGTTCGTGACATAAATTATTTATGTCTTCGCTTTCTAAATACGTCGAAACATGAAACACGAAGTTCATAAAAACAAGCAATACATCCGTCCAGTGTGTGCAAGCTTCGTGGAATCTGAGCTTCTATCTTCAAACGCTGTTAGCAGCGGCGCATTCTGGAAGTGGCGTCACTCTCGTCATAGGCACCACCTTCCGTTAGTATTCTACATTCTCCGTCGATGATCAGCTGAATAGGATTCTGGGTACGGCAAAGGAAAATTACGTAGCTTTGGATTCAGCAGTTGCGGGAAGCAAGGGCTCGTCACTATAAGCTCGGCCGTCCTGCAACGTCTGGTGCTCCAGGCGGTCACACTGAAAAATACAAACACACACACACACACACACACACACACAAAAAAAAAAAAAACACAAAAGTAACACAAAATAATAACATACTTATTTACAGTTTATGAGAATTTTCATATTTTGCTTCTAAATTAAGTAATCCTATGTCTGAGGATCTTAACATGAGTAGGTGTGCAATAGAAGCCTTCATGGCATCCATCTCTAATTATATCATTAATATTCTCATTTTTAATTTTTATTGTTTCAAAGTCACAGGAAAAAGTCAGTTTTGGCTTTATGGCAACTTGGTTGCCTACGGTAACAGTTTTTGGTGGTTGTCTACTCAACTTACATTTTGCTTTATTTTTCTTTTTAACTTTGGAAAATTGTTTATTGTCATGATTATGCAAATCTTTACTTTGGGACTCAAAGTTATTTTGGTCTCAAAGTAACTTTGAGGTTCAATTAGAGGTTCTCGAACTCGAGAACCTCTAATTGATCATTTTCAGTTTTAATGTCTTTTAATGCTTCTGTAGCATCAAGTTCAGTCAAAAAGTCTATAATAGCAGTCTTATATGCAGGGAAAACTTCTAATTTTATTTGCACGGCTGTGGGAAATAATACGGCTATTTCACTAATTGTAGTTTTCAATGGAAGTGATGGAATGAACAATTTTCTCAAATTTACACTGGCAGTCTCTTCTTTTGGGATATTTAGTCTTTTACACTCAATGGAATTTATCGTCGATGGCTTTTTTCCGGATTTCTTTCTTTTAAGGAGTTTGGAAATTTCGTCAACTTTTTCTTTTAGCTCTTTCAACTCTTCGGCTAACTGCGAAATATTTTCAAGTAGGACTTGTTTCTCGTCTTTCTTCAAATAAGTGTTTTCAGGATTTGGCGACTTCATTCGGGAAACATTCGTCTGACTTCGTCCCTTTCGGCGCGGCTCCTCCTCTTCCTCACTATCATCATCTATCTGGAAAATACTCGTCTGACTTTGTTTCTTTCGTCGAGGCTCCTCTTCTTCCTCACTGTCATCTTCTACACTATTATCGTCCTCTAAAAGCATCTTATCGTCATCACTTTCGCCATCATCGTCATTTTCACTTACGGGTTTTTCGGAAGATTCTAATGATTTTTTTGACAGCAAAACAGGTGGAGGGGTTATATTGTTACACTTCTTAACACTATTCAATGTTTCATTTATTTCTGGGGATTTTCAGGAATTTTGTTTTCATAGTTAATGGGGGCATCAATAACAACATTCGTTTTATTTGCTTTTTCATGTGCATTTACTGGAAGTACTGTTACTAAATTTACCTCGAGAGAATTAGATTTATTTTTCACAAAGATAACTTTTTCATTAATTGGCGTTTCACTAACATTAACACGTCCATACCGATTATCATATCATACGGTATTACGTCATTATGTACAACATAAATATCAGTTTTAGTTTCAAAATCATCAACTTTAAGATCGGCATAAAATGAACCTAACGGCTTTATGGAATTTTTCCCGATCCCTTTCAAAGTAGTACTCATAGAATTTAATTTATTCACATTCAATTTATTAAAAGCATTCTTTCGCAACAATGTTGCTTCACTTCCTGTATTGATTATACCGCTGGAATTTACATTATTAATCAAAATATTTTTGTTCACGTTTTGATTTACACCTATATACAATGCTTCAACTTCTGGTTTTGAACCTGGGCACTCCGAACTTTTATGCCCGAATTGTTTGCAAATAAAGCACTTAAAACCCTTCATTCTATGGGGGCAATCTCTAGATAAGTGGTTTTTATCACCACAATTATAGCACAATTTATTTACTTCAATTTTAGGACTAAATTTTTCATGTACGTTATGGGTTTCAATTTTGCATTATACTCTACTTTATCAATTCTATATCTATTTTTCTCATTGTCTTTCATAAATACCTCATATAATTTAATTTTCTCTTTGAAATCACGAAGATTTTTAGCACCATATAAAATTACTTTGTTTTCACTTTTATCATTAATTCCTTGGATCACGTAGTGCATTAACGCGGCATCATCAATGTGCCCGTTTTTAGACAATTCGCGCATTTTAAAGAAATATTCGGTGGCTGATTCATTGGCTTTAATCTTCCTTTTACTTAGGATGTCATGTAATGAGGCAGAGTTAATCTCAAACCTAAACTCGTCAATGAGTGCCTTTTTTAATTTTTTGTATGTCACTAATCCTTTTTTCAGACCTAACGTCTCCGCTTAACGATCGTTTACAGAAAACAATTTTTTGTAATTCGTTCAAATTAAACATATTTGACATCTCTTCGAATTCAATAAGCCATTCCGTAACATTCTCATGGGGCTCGCCGCTAAATTTAGAATTATTATTTTCAAAGTCATTGAAAGAAACAGTTGCACCAAGTGATCCAAAATGCACCTTATTACTACAATTTGTACTTTTTTTAGTTTTATTATACTCATAATCACTGTCATTATCATTATTTTTATAGCATTTATCATTATTATTTATATGGCATTGCACGGAAGAGTCAATTTTTGTGACGTCATTATCGCCACTAATTTCGGATTCACTGCTCGATTCGTTCTCAAAATCTTCCTCATCTAATTCAGAATAATTCGTTCTCGGAATTTTCTTGTTTTAATAATTCTGTGTCACACAAATTTAATAACAATCGATCTCGCAATTCGTTTTTGCTCCCATCAAAATGGACATTTAATATATTACAAATAATAATAAGTTCATTCAAAGAAAAATTGTCATCAATTATTTTTTGTTTTTCAAGGTATTTTTCGTCGCCAATGGCGAAAGTGAATTTTTTTATTCTGCATCTGTTCCGCCGATCACCGTCGTCATCGAATAAAAACCGATGCAGAATTTTAATTTTACTATAGTTCTCTTGATTTAGTGCAACACCAATTTTAGAAATGTTCCCAAGGGAAACCATCATGAAACAAAACAAAATTTACGTACCTTTGTAGAGCAGAAACAGCAGTTGTTCTGAATCTTTATTCAAATCTCTATCCAGTCGATTTGCCGTTTTTTAATCCTTGAGCACTGTGCGGATCATCTTTCACACTTCGTTGCTTTAGTTTGACCTGTCACTTATTCAGTTCTCACTTTCGGTTTTATCCACATAGTTGTCGAATGTTACACCATAAATACCAATAGAGAGAAAAACTTTATAATTCGTCACTTATCACAGTTCAGCTGTTCAGCAACAGTTTTTTAAAGAAAAATAAAAAGTTCAGTTTATCAACTTATATTTTATCAGTCCAGGCGCAACATCATTTGTAGAAACTTCGCTCTTTTTTTTTTTTTTTAACGCACTATAAAATTTACTTACGCGAATTTCAATTTAAAGTAAATTTCACGATTCATCAAAATTCACGATCAATCCTTTATCCCGCTTCTGATGTAATATCCAGCTTATGTGAGCTTTTAAAATAATAACGTACTAATTGAACTATTTACTAATTATTGAGTATTTAATAATGAAAGTTACAATATGTTACATTATATACAGAAAAACGTTGGTAAATCAGAATGTTACTTTGGTAATGTCCGTCGAAGTAGTAGTACTGTTCGTGACATAAATTATTTATGTCTTCGCTTTCTAAATACGTCGAAACATGAAACACGAAGTTCATAAAAACAAGCAATACACCCGTCCAGTGTGCAAGCTTCGTCGAATCTGAGCTTCTATCTTCAAACCCTGTTAGCAGCGGCGCGTTCCGGAAGTGGCGTCACTCTCGTCATAGGCACTAACTTCCGTTAGTATTCTACATTCTCCGTCGATGATCAGCTGATTAGGATTCTGGGTACGGCAAAGGAAAATTACGTAGCTTTGGATTCAGCAGTTGCGGGAAGCAAGGGGGGTGCTGGTAATGAATGAAATTTAAAAATTTTAAAATATTTTGCGTGAAAAAATAAATCATGGGAAGTTTTTTTTTTACCTTACTCAAGAGAACTTTAAAAATAGTAGCTTAAAGCTCTTTAATTGTAGTATTAAATTATTTAAAAATAAATAAAAATAAAAAAAAATAAATAATAAATAAAGCTTTAAAATAATTTTTGGACTTTTTCTGTAGATTTCACAGAAAGCCAATCGTGTAGATTTTGCTAGACTGACATGTGACACTAGTATTAAGTTAAAAAAAAAAAAAAAAACACTCATTAAGGATTTTATTCTGCCAGCATTATTTTTACATAAATCTAAAAATAACATAGGCAGTTTTTGGATATAATATGAACGAAAATGCGCAAAGAGACACTTATTACGTAAAAGATGGGGACATTACAACAAAATATCTACAAAATCTGATGAAATATAGCCAGAATCTGGCTGTAATATGGACATGCGTATTATGTTTACTATATGACGTTTCGGTGTCATGGCAAACCGTTGCGATGAAGTGGGACAATGTCATGCCTCATGTATCAGTTACCAACACTACAGGCAGTGCTGCCAGATTGAGGGAAGTTTCCCTCAAAGTGGGAAATTTTGATGTGATTTAAGTTACAGAAGGGAAAAGGGAAATTTTACTTTGTCAGTTTTAAAGCATTATTTCTTAGTTTTTTTTTTTTTCTCGAATTTAAACTATCCGAACGAATTTCTGTATATGCTGAGATCTTAAAAGCAGTATTTTTTCACCTTTTGACCTTTTTTTTTTTTTTTTTTATCAATACAGTTTTCTGCTTTTCATCTTTTGTAATAAATCTAAAATGCTCTGAAGAAACTTAGGAAATTAGCTTTATTCGGTTTACTCATTCTAAACATTCCCTTATTTTCTCAGAAACACGCGCGAATATTGACTAGGGTTCCTTAGAAAGATACCTATGCAGGGTATTCTATCCAGGCCTAGGTCAAACAGGCAGCTTTCCTTTAGCCATCTCTTAATTGAATACCACATTTTTTAATAGTGAACTTCAGTAATCGTTTTGAAGTCTTTACGATTAAATAATTAAAGTTAACTTAAAAAAAAAAAAAAAAAGCAGCATTTCAATTAAGGGACCTCTAGAATGTGTAGACCAATTTGCGTTAACCTTTACACCAATATCAATACCATCCCCACATTCAGTGCAAATTGTTTTAGGAATAATGGCGTTAAAGCCTTGCATGTTGCGCAATTGAGGAAAATTTCATGCTAAAAGGGAAATTTTTAAGCGAAATAAGGGAAATTTTTAAGTTTCCATCTCGCAGCACCAACTACAGGGATCGGCTGAAGTGATCCAGAGGCTAGACTTAATCCCTGTTAGAAACATTTTACAGACATAGCTTTCGTCTACATAAACAAGTACAATGTAAAAAAGTTTTTTTTTTTTTTTTTTTTTTTTTAGTTCTTTAGAACATATTTGATGCGAGCATAGCTTTTCACTGGCTTGCATGTGCGATTGTTAATGCAAAATTCCTTTTTTATTAGAGATTTTTGACACTTCACAAAATACTTTTGAATAACCTAACTATACATATATATGTGTTTAAATTTTTCTCTTGGAAAAATCCTTGTTAACATATTTTACAGATTTCTTATTATTATTATTGAGAATAGTACATGAATGTTCATTTAGATAAAAATTATCTAGAAGTCCTTCAGAACAAATCTCATTTATATGTGAGGTTTCTAAAATGTATAAATGTTTAATTAGACTCATCTTATAGAAAAATTTTAGGGTGTACTTAGGAATGAGAGTCAGCCTTCGCGTAAATTTAAATTTCAATGACGCCAAGTTGTTTTCGTCGTGCGCGATTTGGTGAGAAAATAATCACCACATTTACCACGAAAGTTCACAATACCTACGCAGCACGGAGTAATATTAATAGGAGTTGAAGGTCCAATGGGAGAAAGCTACGAAACTGTGATCTAAATTTTTGGTAAATATTGAGGGCGCCACTTGTCATTCCTCCCTACCTCGGCGCGGATATACTGTTGTTTTATATAGAATTTTGCTGAAGTACATTTAAAATTTTTTATTTTAAGCAATTTAATTTCTTTGTAAGTTCTTAAAACAGCATAATTCAGATGTTTCAAATAAATGCTTCGTTCCTAGTTGTAAAACAGGCTATGATAGTGATAAGAAAAACAAAAAAAAGCCCTAGGAGAAAAATAAAGTCCGAGTTCGTGTTTTCTGCACCTAAAGTAAGTTTATTTTTTTTCTTTACAAAATTTCATCCATTCTCCTTCCTCCCAATTGTCTGTTTTAGTTAGTTTCGGTTCATAAGAATCGTCATTTTTTAAAAGCTTTCTTTCAAAGTAAAATTAGTATAAAATGGCTCTTAAAAAAAAACATGTTGGTTAGAATACTCTATTTAATGAAATTTGCTTTCAATCGAAATTTTTTCAGCTTGATATTATTTAAAAAAAAATAATTAAAACGAGACATTTCCCCATTGAATAACATTGCGGAAGCTGGAGAGAAGGAAGGATTGCACGCTGGCGCCCTCTGTAAACATTATAAAACAACATCACAAAATTTCAGCGTTACCTTCTTCTCCTATTAAATATTACTCCGTGCTACGCAGTTCGTCCAAAGGGATGGAATTTGTCCCGCTGATTGGACGAGAGGTTATAGCACAGCAGCAAATCAACGATTAGGCTTCGGGATAACACTTTTCTATTTTCTTTCGATCGATGTTTTGTATTTTTATAGTAAATTTTATTAATGAAAGTATTTACAAATGTTTTACGATGATATAATATATCTGCATTTTAGTAGAAATTGAAATAAGAAAAAAAAAAAAAAAAAAGGAAAGAAGAGCGCCTAATGCTGTGTAAATGAATATACTTTAATATTTTAAGAATTGGCAATTTCGACTTATCCTCAAATTTTGAACCCCGGTCTTATGACTGCAATATCTAAAATTTGCACTAATTAAATTCTAGCAGTCTATTTTTTTATGACTTTCAGATCGATTTAAAAACGATGAGGTTCTATTGTACAATTCTTTAACTCCCCCCCCCCTTCATCGTTTTCTCATAGCTTGTCCTTTACTTAATTTCAAAAATATCGCTACTTCAAAAAATCCTCTTTGACATTTATCATTAACTCGCGTCAAGTAGATGGAAACAAACATGAACCTATAGTGATCTGAAATTTTTGATTATTGTAAATGATTTCATTTAGAAAATAGTATAAATCGTGAGTTTTACAGATGAAAAAAGAAATAGCAAATTAAAATAATAATAATAATACATTTTTACATATTTTAATCTTATTATTCATTCATACAAATTCGGTTTTTAAAAAATCACTACTTTTTAATGTGGGGTAAAAAAAAAAATTAATAATGTCACTTTATAAATACAAACAAATAGG
The DNA here is from genome assembly GCA_963930645.1 of Salticus scenicus. NCBI lineage: Eukaryota > Metazoa > Arthropoda > Arachnida > Araneae > Salticidae > Salticus > Salticus scenicus. Next base: position 45,207,592 of record OZ005658.1, read on the forward strand.
CAGTAAAAGATTTTAATATCTTTATGAAAATAGTCTATAATATTAAAAATGTAAAGTATATCATCGAAAAACATTTATAAATGCTTTCATTAATAAAATTTACCATAAAAATACAAAACATCGATCAACAGAAAATAGAAAAGTATTATCCCGAAGCCTAATCGTTGATTTGCTGTTGTGCTATATCCTCTCGTCCAATCAGCGGAACGAATTCCATCCCTTTGGACGAACTGCGTAGGTATTGTGAACTTGCATTTAGCACACTTATAGTTCATTTCGTAACTGGATAACATTTTTATAACATACTAATATATATATATATACTCCCCACAATAGGACTACTCTCTGGTATGAATGTGTTTTCAAACTTTCCTTTTTAGTAAATTTTGAAAAAACCTATACCTTTCCACTTTTATGAATACGTAGATGTATATTTAAATTCCCTTTTTGCGTAAATCCTTTAGTACATATTTCACACACGTATGGTTTTTCATTTGTATGAATGAGTAGATGTTTCCTTAGACTATGTTTTACAGAAAATCCTTTTTGACATATTTCACACACATACGGCTTTTCTCCTGTATGACTGCGTGAATGTATATTCAAAGTACTCTTTTCACTAAATCCTTTAGAACATATTTCACATACATATGGCTTTTCTCCTTTATGATAGCGTACATGTGTTATCAAGTTTCCTTTTTGAGAAAATCCTTTAGAACAAATTTTACAAATATATGGCTTTTCTTCACTATGGATTCGTAGATGCGTATTCAAACTACACTTTACAGAAAATCGTTTATAACATACATCACACACGTATGGTTTTTCTCTTGTATGTGTGCGAGAATGTAAATCCAAATGTTGTCTCTGAGTAAATCTTTTAGAACATATTTCACACACATATGGCTTTTCACCTGTATGGATGCGTAGATGTGAATTAAGACAACTCGTAAAAGAAAATGTTTTATGACATATTTCGCACACGTATGGCTTTTCTCCTGTATGAGTGCGTGAATGCAATTTCAAATATATTTTTTCACTAAATCCTTTAGAACATATTTCACACACGTATTGTAGTACTTTTGTATGACAACGCTCATGCTTATCTAAGTTTCCTTTTTGAGAAAATTTTTTAGAACATATTTCACACACGTAAGGCTTTTCTTGTGTATGGATACGTAGATGTGTCTTTAAACTACTACTTACTGAAAATCTTTTTCGACATACTTTGCATACATATGGCTTTTCATTTGTATGAATGCGCAGATGGGTTGTTAGAGCACTTTGTACAGGAAATCCTTTAGAGCATATTTCACACATGTATGGCTTTTCACCTGTATGAGTGTGTGAATGTACATTTAGATGTTCATTTCGGTGAAATTTTTTACAGCATACTTTACACTGATATGGTTTTTCGTCTCTATGAATGCGTACATGTGCATTTAGGTGACCCTTTTGCGAAAATCCTCTACAACATATTTCACAGACGTATGGCTTCTCACCTGTATGAATGAGTGCATTCATATTTTTATTAGAAGAAAAAGAAAAAATAAGAGTAAATCCAATACTGTTTCGCAAATAAATAATTTTTACTCGAAATTAATGTATATATTTTTCATATAAGACTTTTTAGTATTTTGGTGTTTTCTAGAATGTCTGTTAAAATATAATTCTTAATTTTTTTTAAGTAAACCACTGAACGTGAAACTAAATGACACTCATTACAAAAAAATAATTAAATCATATCAACATGATATATACTTTCTTCCACTTAATTGTTAATATTTATTTCAACGTTAATTTAAGAGAAAAATGAAGATTAGAGAGTTTGTTGGGAAATATTTTATACACTTTCTACTCTTTTACATGAATATCACAGACGGCCTTTTTTCTTGAATTCTTTAAAATTCAAATCCTGGGTTTAAAATTTTCATACATATTACAAATAAACGTTTTTTTTTTTCGTTTTTCTGCTTGAGTATTATGTCTTAGTTTTAAACAGATTAAAAGGATGAATAAAAGAACAGCTTTCTGTTTTCTATGTTGAAAAAGATTAGATTTACAGAAAATATGTCACACTTACACTTCATACATTATTGATTTTACCTAAATATAATAAGCAGTCGCACTTATGCTGCTGCACAAAAATTGTTTACATCTGGCATTGAAAATAACTTGTTTATTAAAGATTTTTTTTTTTTTTTTTTTTGATAGGAAATAATAGTAAAAACAATATCTTTCCGAAAAAGCAATGCTCTCTGGCGGACAAAATTCTAGGTTCTGGTGTGGGATGTCTGTTTAAAAACCCACTGATACACAGGCTTAAGTGACTAAATTAAAAATCATTTTCTAGTACATGTTTAAAATTTGGTTCATATTAACCATAAATAATAATTTTTAACAGGTACTTTAGCGCAATTCATGAAGATTTTATTGATTTTGTACTAGCTTCGATTAATTCCCAAAAGTAGGATGGATGGTTGGGTTTAACGTCGCACTCGTGCTCCGCAGATGTGTAATTGGCGACGGTCTGGGACACAAATATGCCAATCACTGCAGAGTTGTATACAGTGCATACATAATGTATACGTATTTTTAAAATTGACCAAAAAGTAAAGGGAGGCATACTATTGTAACAATCGCAGCTATCGTAGATCACAAGTTGGATTGTACACTCCGCAGCAAAAGTATCCGAGCACTAGCAATAATCACCGTCTAAAAAAAGTACACTTAATACTGTTTTGTTAAATAAATCCTCGTCGAATCATGTTCTTAGTCCTAAAAACATGAATCAACAAGGATTTATTTAACAAAGCAGTATTAAGTGTACTTTTTTAAGACGAGGATTATTGCTAGTGCTCGGATACTTTTGCTGCGGAGTGTACGATCCGACATGTGATTTACGATAGCTGCGATTGTTACAATAGTATTCCTCCGTAAAATAGCCTTCTGATTTTTTTTTTTTTTTTTTTTTTTTTTTTTTTTTACGAAGTCAGATGCCTGAATATATTTAATATGTACTTATTTAATTTGAGTTTTAATTTAAAAGAAAAGAAAGAAAAAAAAAGAAATCATGTTATATATTCGAACTAGTCTCATATGTGACAATTCTCGTTGATTTTAAGTTTAAATTATCGTGTTGAAAATTGCAAATACTTTAAATATTAGTTTTGAATCGACAGTGTAATCTGTCACAAAAATCATCAGACATATATTAGTAATTAATACAGTAATATAATGCAATTCGGTGCAAAAGGGTTTGTTTACATTTCGCAATGAAAACAAGAACTACCGTACTGGATCCGCGATTGTAATGAAGTGCTCGCCCTCTGGTGGGCTAAGGTGAAATTATCATACCACTGATAGCTTTCACGCTGAAACAATGATAGAACAACAAGAAAGCACAATATTAAATGCACGTGGCAATATTTACTAACAACTGCAGTTGAGAAAGCGCCATCTATTTGCCATTGAGTATATATATATATATATATACTTAGAGACAAAATAGCGACTTACTTTTGCTGCATTAATATCTTTTTTCTGTATTTGCGAAAATGTTAGACCTTGAAATAATAAGTACAAAATTCTAAATAAACACTATAATATTAAGTCTTTATTCTTAGATTAAAATAAAAAGTAGATTATTTTCAATTGTATTAAAGACTAATAAAACCATATTTACTTCTGATTTGATCGTTCTTGAGTTATGTTTTTGTTTTTCCTTTATTAATAAGTTATAAACTGTATTTACACATATATCTGTTTGACAAATACTTGTTTTTCTTTCATTCCCCCCCTCCCCCCCCCACTGAGTAATTGTGATAAGTGTTGGGAAGGTAAATATGCGTCAAATATCTTGTAAGTAATTGAACTTTTTAAAAAGTTGTCAGTTGAGAAAATTATATTATTTTTTTTATATAGTTTAACAGTTAACTAAACAATCCTATTTACATTCCGATATGCATTGTAAATTTTAGCCTAATACATTGATAAATTTTATCAAATTGACTGTGCCACTTTAAATACAGATATTTCAAAATTCTGCATGATTATACATGGATAAATGTTTAACAGTTTTTGTTAAATATTTACTGGTATAACACAATAATAGAGATGTAATAATTTGAAATATCGAAGACACGGAAACTCTGCGTATTTGTTTCATGTTTTTTTATTGAACAACATAGTAGTAGAAGTAGGAGTAGTTAATATGCAGTATAATAAAAGTAAAAGTATATACTTAACAATTCTCCGACACTTAATTAAAACAATAAATATTTACATATATACAATTTAGTGAAGCAGTTTGAAATATAGATTGAATTAATTTAAAATTAAAGTAGAATAGCTTTTTTTTTTTTTTTTTTTTTAAGTTCTATAAATATGTAAAATAGCTTTTAAGGTTCTGTGAATAGTTTTAAGATTATTATTATTATTATTATTATTTTAGAGATTTAATTTTATAACTGGTTTTCGTTGATGATGGAACTAGTTGATCTGTTTTGCTGGAAGTAGTGTAAAAAGGAGAGTTCAGCACCAGGGCGGAGGGTCCATGAGGGTCAGGGTGGAGGCGCGCGGAGCTAGCGGAGTCCGGAACAGGAGCAGGGTGGAGGAGGAGTGTTATCTTTCACAAGGGTGGAAGAGTCATCATCTTAAACAAGGGTCTTTGCCACCGGCAGAATAGAAACTTTTAGAGCGTGGCCATCGGAAGTGTATAAAGAATTTCTGTTCGCTTGCGCTGGAGTGAGATGACATCACGTTTGACGAAGGTTTTCGCGATGACTTAGAATAAAAATAGACAATGTATTTTGAGGACTTAGTTTTATTTTCACAATTTTTTGGACTTAGCATTTTTCGCGATTGAAAATATATTTTAGGGAATGAATAGGTCGGATTGACTGAAACAAAGGTAGATGAATATAATGAATAATGAATTTAAATAAGGATATAGACTTTAAAATTTAGGTGTTGCCATCGGGAGAACAGAAACTTTTAGACCGCTGACATTAAAGATTATAAATAATTTCCGGTGGGACATAGTATGTTGGATTAAATGAAACAATGGATGACTGAAGTTAATAAACATCAGAGAGAGAGAGAGAGAGAGTAACAATTTATGAATATTTTAGGAATTTAGCATTTTTTAGAGATGGAAAGTATATTTCGTTACGATAATAAATAATGAATTTAAATAAGGATTCAGAATTAGTGTTGTCATTGTAAATTTATATTAGGAAATTTGTACAGAATTTATAGAAACAAGATTATTCTAATACTGCATTCTAATTGGTTAATGAGTACACATAGTATTTTAGAACTTGAAATTTAGGAAATTAGAAATTTTTACAGAATTAAATAGAAATTTTCGTAATTTGAGGGATAAGCGTCATCGGTGGATTAACACAGATTTAAAAACAAAACAATAATAAATAATTTAAAACACATATTTTTTAATAATGAAAGTCATGCAATTATATGTATAATTAATTATTTTTAAACAAAAACGATACGCATAAATTTAAAAACAAAACAATAATAAATAATTTAAAACACACATATTTTTTAATAATGAATGTCATGCAATTATATGTATAATTAATTATTTTAAAACAAAAACGACTTTATAAGCAATAAAGTTCTATAAACTAAACTTTATACATATGACTTTATGTTAACACTAAATAAGTTTAACTATTAAAATTTCTTTAAGCTCTAACTTACAAATACTATTATTACATTCGTTAAAAATTGAACGCACATGCACTTTAAAAAAATACTATTATATAAATTTAACAAAAGCTTTAAAACCAGTAAATGATGTTATATATATGATGTGAGTATATATGTTATAAATTAAAATAAATACAATAAATTTTATATACAATAAAGTTATATACTAAAATTTATATAAATTAAACTAAATATAATAAAAATTATATAAACTAAACTTTATATTCTCACTAAATAAGTTTCACATTTATTTAAACTCTAACTTACATTCGTTAAAAATTGAACACACATGCACTTTAAAAAATTAATATCATATAAATAAAAAAAAATAAATAAATAAATGACTATCATATAATAATATTAATCTAAAAAATTGCTTACAAAGACATACAGTAAAATTATAAATAAAGAAAAAGAAAAAAAAATTACTATCATATAATACGATTAATCTAAAAAGAAAAATGCTTACAAAGTTTTAAATCAACAATTAAATTTTATATACAGTAAAGTTATAAATTAAAAAAAAAATACTATTATATAATAATATTAATTCAAAAAAAAAATTACTATTATATAATAATATTAATTAAAAAATTACTATTATATAATAATATTAATTAAAAAATTACTATTATATAATAATATTAATTAAAAAAATGCATACAAAGATATACAGTACAGTCATAAATTAAAAAAATTACTATCATTTTATAATGTTATTTTTAAATATGCATACAAAGATATACAGTAAAGTTATAAATAAAAATAAAATAAAAATAAAATAAAAATAAAAATGACTATCATATAATAATATTAATTTAAAAAAAACATACAATGTTTAAAATCAACAATTAAATTTTTTATACATTATAATTAACTAAACTTGTTACTATTAAATAAATTTATCCTAACACGAAAATTTTAAAACTTTACATAAATTTTATAAGCAAAAAGTTATAAGTACATAAGTATGTTATTTAAATTAAACATTATATTGATACTACACAAATATTATTTAACATTTATTCGAGTTTAACGCAGTAATATAATTTATACTATCTTAGTTGATTTAAATTAAACAGGTAAATACTTTAAAACTATAATAATAAAAAGGATTAGTTATATTTAAAAATTATCAGTTACTAAAAGTTATTTTGTATAAAAATAACTTTTTATATAATTTTTAAATAATTTCTATTTAAAATTTTGAAATAAATTGCATAAAAATTCAATGCATCATTTTCAATGAAAATAAACAGTTTCCTTAAAAACAGATAATACGGAATATTCCATGAGTCATAGTTATCACCTGCAACAGAAAACCCATACCCTTGATGAGTCATATGCAATATACGCTAAGGAATCGTGCCTAATAGTAATCAACACTATCTCATATAAAGATTAAGTTAAAATACAGTGAATAATTAGGAAAATGCAATAATTTTTTCATAAAGCATATCATACAACGAGTTTTAAACGACTATTTTTATATACAGTAAAGTTATAAATTTAAAAAATATTACTATTATATAATAATATTAATTTAAAAAAAATTACTATTATATAATAATATTAATTTAAAAAATGCATACAAAGATATTCAGTAAAGTTATAAATTAAAAAAATGACTATCATATAATAATATTAATTTAAAAAATGCATACAAAGATATACAGTAAAGTTATAAATTTAAAAAAAAATGACTATCATATAATAATATTAATTTAAAAAATACATACAATGTTTAAAATCAACAATTAAATTTTATATACATTATAATTAACTAAACTTTATGCTGTTACTATTAAATTTATCCTAACACGAAAATTTTAAAACTTTACATAAATTTTATAACCAAAAGTTATAAGTACATGAGTATGTTATTTAATTTAAACATTATATTGATACTACCCAAATATTATTTAACATTTATTCGAGTTTAACGCAGTAATATAATTTATGCTATCTTAGTTGATTTAAATAAGAAGTTTTATATATATTGCAAAATTTTGTTCTACTCAGGTAATTTCTGAACATACACAAGTTAAATGAAAACTTTTGTAGGTTTTATTTAAGCAGTAAATATTCGTTTGGGAAAGTAGTTTGATATGTTTATAGTTTAACAATAAAAAAAAAAAAAAAAAAAAAAAAAAAAAAAACGTTTGCAGTGTAACAATAAAAATTTTTTTATAAGTAAATACCAATAAAAAATATTTTTTAAATTAATTTATCTCTCTTCAATGAAACAATAAAAATTTTCTTATATAATTTTTGTAAAGTTTTAATAAAAGTTATGTTTTAATAAAATTTTTATGATATAAACAAATAATTTTATTAGAGTATAGAGTAGAGATACATATTAAGTTAAATAGATTATCAAATAGTAATAATAAATTATGAAACTTACTTAAAAATTACTGAAGAAATTTCCGTCTAGCGAAATGCAACCTTCAATCTTGTACACAAATGCGAGAAACTGTTTTATCGCTAGACGATGACTCATAAAGATAAGAATGTTGAATCATACCTATTTGGCAGAAGACTTTTGGTGTTTGAGATCATTTATTTAAATAATGCATTGAGAGTTGAACTTTACAATTAAAATATTGAACTGTGGTTTCAAAATTATGCTAAGAAAATAATGTGTTTAAAACAGGATTATTTTACGATAAGTCGCGCTTTTTATATTTAATAAACAAAGATTTAATAAAATGCAACTGTAATTTTTAATGAAAGGTTTTAAAATCACTTAATAGGATAAAATTAAAAACAGAAATCTTATTGTTTTAGTAATTATTTTCTCTAGTTATTAAACTAAGTAATAAACTATCTATAAATAATCAGATAGCAAGAGAGATTTTTGTATAATAACTATATATTACAGTGCGTTAAGAAATTATAAGACCACAAGCATATTGATGCATTTCTGAAGAAGAGAGCATAATATGCAAATTTTTAGTTGCGTATTTAAAATTGATAGGAAAACGCATCCTATACTAATTCTAACTTTAAAATTAAATTAAATTTTATTAAAACTTATTCATTTTTCTAAAAAATAAAGACTGTGACTGTTAAGAAATTATAAGACCACCTGAGAAAATTAACATATTATACATGACGTCAAACTCGATATAAAGCGCATGCGTCAGTATTTCGTAAAAGCATTACCTAAGAAGCAAAGGCTTAGGTTTTGAATGTGTTATCTACGATTAATTTGACGATGCCTCGAGGTAAAGAATTACCGGAGTGCGAAGTGAGAAAAAATTTATTTTATAAAGCTTCTGGTAAATCTGAAAGAGATATTGCGAGGTTAATGAACCGTTCTAAAACTGCCATTTATAATGCCATAATTAGAAAAGATAATTGAAACAAAATAAAACGATCTCGTAGAAAAAAACATTTTGACGGCACGTAAAAATAGACAAATTTTTCGACTGTCAACTAAAAAAGGTCTTTCAACTCGTGAAATTTCGAAACGTTTCAGCAAGAAAACTTCACATGTAACAGTCTGGAAGAGTCTTAAATTAAATATTTACGAAATTTATGAAATTGAAGAAAAAAAACCAAAGTTATTGAAATGCCATCGAGAAAAAAGATTAAAATGGGCTAAAAATGTCATGTCATGTAATAATGAGTGGAAACAAATTATATTTTCTGATGAAAATAAATTTAACCTTGATGGCCCGATGGTTACAAACACTATTGGCATGACTTGAGGAAGGAACAAAAAGAATGTTTCAGTCAACAAATGGGTGGAGGATCAATAATGATTTGGGGAGCTGTCAGTTATGAGGGGTTGTGTGATTTACAGCGGATTTCGGGTCATATGAACTCTACACAATATCAGTCTATGCTATATGATCATATGATACCGATTTGACCTTTATTAGGTTGTGCTAACTGCATGTTTCAACAGGACAATGCTGCTTGTCATACATCTAAATCCACACAGGAGTGGTTTAAAAATAAAAAATTAATGTTTTGCCATGGCCAAGTTGAAGTCCAGACTTCAACCCCATAGAAAACCTATGGGGTATATTATCTCGCAAAGTTGATGCTAATAATAAACAATTTTAATCTCCCAATGAACTGGAAGTAGACATTGTAAAAGAATGGTACAATATTTCTATAACTGAACTTAATCACCTGGTTACTTCAATGAAAAACAGAGTGTCTGAAGTCATCAGGAAAAAATGGAGGACCAATATCATATTAATTTTTTATACAATTTTGTTTTTTGACAAGTGGTCTTATATTTTCTTAACAGGTTATTTTTTACTTATTTCTAATATATATTTTAATAAAACATTTATTGCATTATACCAAGTTATTGCAAACTAATTATAAAAAAATATATAGAACAATATGTTATTCTATGTATTTAAATTATGATTAGAATTTTTAATTTTTTTATAATTTACAAAATTAAAGTGGTCTTATAATTTCTTAACGGACTGTATTTTAATATATGCATTACATCGCAAGGTAAAATTTACAACTTATTTATACGGATTGAACTATAAGTAATAAAAATTACTCATTTGCATAACCGCTAAATTTTATAAGTTGGATATATGATTTAAAAATAAAATACTAAACAATAATCCTTGTGAGAGAATTTGGGTGACACTTTCACAGAAATAAATTATCCTTTACAATAAGATTTTCTCAGAATATCTAAGTGAAAATAACTTACCGTGAGGTCAGTGAGTCATGCAGTTGTATTGAAATTCATTGTTTTTAGTTAATGACTGATTAAACTTCTAATGAGACAATTATTTTTACTAGCACATAAATGTAAATATTTATATTATTCCTGTATATATAAAATTTTAAATAAATCATTAAGTGTTAAACTTTGCATTTAATCGATTAAATAAATAAAGTTTTACTAAAATATAAGTGTAATTTTTTAATGAAAGGTTTTGAAATTACTTTAACTTTATAAGAAAAAACTAAAAAGAGGTTTTAAAATCACTTAATAGGATAAAATTAGAAATAAAAAATCTTATTGTTTTTAGCAATTATTTTATCTAATTATAAACTAAGTAAATTTTTTTTTAACTATTTATAAATGATCGGATACTAAGAGATTTTTATAAAATAACTATATATTATTTTAATATACGCCTTATAGTAAAGTCAGTTTTAGAGAAAACCAAGAAAAAATCCCAACGGGTAGGTTGATGAGTTGGAATATTCTATTATACTTAAAGAATTCAGGTACGGAAATACCGAAATACAATACGTGGAAAAACAGGTGGGATTTTCCGCTAAAAATCCTAAGCAGTGGACGGTAAACATAACACACGGTAAAACAACTTACTCACACGACTGCCAAACTAAGAATGAAGGGAAACGTTGAGTTGTAACACCTTATCTACTAGAGATAAGGGCGAATTCTCGGAAAAGCTGAGTCACCCCTCGCTCGTTCATGTACAACATCTTACGAGAAAGTTCGTGAAGGATGAGTCATCGGTGACCAGTTTGAATAATTTGCATAACCGCTAAATTGTATAAGTGAGAATCTTTTAATGTGAGTATTATAGTAATGATAAATTTATTTCATAATCGATAACTCATTTATACATAATCAGGTTCACACCTTATATAAAACAATACTATATTTAAAAATTTTACTATACAGTAAATATTCACATATGGATATTCATAAGGCTTAAGAGCGATTAATAAAACGAGGGTCCTATAAGCCAGGGCTGTCCAACCCCAAACACTTGGTGGGCCGCATTGGAAATCTATTTTATTCATTCGGGCCGCACCGTATCTACAGTATCCCCCCCCCCGACTAGTTTCGCCGTAAATTAGTGTAGAGACTTGCGGCTGGTTCCAATCGATTAGTAATAAGGCCTAGTTTAGAACGGTTTAGCTAGATTTTGCTTAAGGGGTACCTACACATTAAAAATGACATCAACTTCATTTTTTTTTCAAAGGCAACCTCCAATTTCAGCAAGCTTTTTGGATTATTTGGTTCAAATCAGACCAGAAAGTGCAGAGCCTGATTAAGGGGGAAGCACACGTTATCTCCACTCTCACCGGAATAGTTTTACAATTATTTTTTACTTTATGTCATAGAAATTCCACGCTTTGACGAGGAAATATTTTTTATAAAAGATGAACGGTGTAAAACAATCCAATTTACTCACCGTTATTAGACACCAGAATTCTTTTAAAATAATTTTTAATGAGAATTTTCTGTTTATTATAGGAGGAAAGTATTTGTTAAAAAATAACGGTGTGAGTATAAATAATGTGTGCTTCCCCCTTAATCAGGCTCTGAGAAAGTGGTATAGTTTACATGTTTCTCTCAATTTTTCTTCAGAGTTATAATTTGTTAAAATATGGAGTTGCTAATGTTAAATGAAGTAATAAACATTAATTCATGTCTTCCCAAAAAATTAATATATTAAAATTTCTTCTTTTTTGATTTTTACGTTAGTATGAATTAACCCAAATATATTCCATCCATATTTTTGATTAAAAAACATTTTTTTAATTATGAAAAAAATTATTCAGTTCATATTTTAAAAAATTATGAGTTATGACCTGCATTAATTTTTGCACAAATTGAATGGGCATCATCAGAAATGTGGGTTTCTAAATTTACAGTTCATTTCTATCATTTTTTTCGAAATATAGTGATATATCAATTTTTATTGCTCTTAGGGGGCTGTGACTTTGTTATAATTTGTGTCATACATTACTTTGCTTGCGCATAAATTAGTTATTGAAGTAAGTTTAGACGTACACATCATTACTTAATATTATTTAATATTTAAAATTATTATATTTATTTTCCGATTATTACCACAATGGATATAATACTTTTCTGTGTGATATCTGAATTCAATTTTTTTTTAAATACAGAGATTTACCCTGATCAATATTTGATTGTAACTCTATAAAGACTTGATGTAAAGAATATAAAATATACTTTTTTTTCGAACCGCCTTGACCTCAGAAATTCGAATATGTAGTCAAAAATGGGTGTTGCAATTCGGGAAAAAAAAAAAAAAAAGGAGTAGAAGAAGTAGTTTGTACAAGTTTTAGTATGTACATGATACTCTAAAAAAAATTAGCAATTGAATTAGAAACTAGATGTTATTGCCAATCGTTAGGCTTCAGCTGCTGGTTTCTACGATAATTAAGGCGAAATTAATCGGGGAAGGAAATTATTATTATTTTATGACTATGCATATGCATATGTGCATCTGTGTTTGTGAGTATATGATTCATAATGTATATACTTTTCCGGGGAAGGGTAGTGTGAAAATTCGGAGTAGAATACATTAATTTAAATTATTTTCATTCATAAATTAAAAATAGAATCGTAGAAAATTCATGACTATATATTAAAACTATATTAAAAAGAATGAATAGTGGATCTAGTAATATTTCATTACAACAGTTCTTTAGCTACCAGAATCGTTGAAAGCTATTTTCACTTTCAAAAGTCAGTACGTATTTATTAATTTTTGTTAACCAAAACTTTTTGTTCCGTTAACCAAAGTTGTCAAACTTTAAATATCGTTAATCTTCTCGCGGGCCGCAAGAAACTACGCGGTGGGCCGTATGCGGCCCGTGGGCCGCGGGTTGGCCACCCCTGCTATAAGCGAAATGCATGAGAGTCTTTCTAAGGAATCCTAATCTGTATTTAAGCGAGTTTTAGAGAAAACCAAGAAAAATAACCATTCGATTAAGTTGATGAGTTGGATTCAAACCCAAAATATTCCCGCTTTAATCATAGAATCGTTCACTAATCACAAGGTTAATGAGTCATGCAGTTGTATTGAAACTTATTCATTACAAGCATAAACTTATACCATTAAATATTTAACTGTTGGTTCTATAAGTGGATTGCTCTGTGTGCGAGTCTTCCTAACTTATAGTTAAGCGAGTTTTAGTGAAAACCAAGAAAAACTACAAACGGGTAGATTGTTAAGCTGAATTCGAACCTAGCATTAAACATAGAATCGTTTGATCTTCTAAAATCCTTGTAACAACATGTTTATGAACTTTATAAGAAAATGCTTAATAGGGTTTCCATGCGTTATCTTTATTAAACACTTAATTTTTTAACATACATTAAGGTGAGTGGATGAGTGTCAGGTAATTCATTTAAAATAAAAATATAATAAGGGTCGATTGAAACAAAGTGTTTGTAGGTTATAATTCTTGGATAAAACGTTATGTGTTTCGAAAAACCTTCATCAAGATTGGAACAACCGTTTCGAATGATACTCTCTCTTCATCAGATAGACTTAAACTTTTATTTTCTCAGAATGAAACAAAACGATAGATGATTTACACTTATTGAAACCCCAACTTATAAATCATTCGACTTTCATTAAAAATGCAAGTCGCATATAAAAGTTATACACATTATAAATATAAACTCATAAAATGAATTTCACACTTAACATTTAAACTCTAACCAAGCAATCTTAAAGTAATTTTTTATCCCTTTATACATAATCATAAACCTGTAAAGTGGAGTATGACTCATGCTTTAATTAAAATCTCTAATCACAATTATAAGAAAGTAAAGTTTAGGATACACTTATATATTATAGGTAAATTAATACAGTATAAATATTCATGTTTTTCAGTTAAGTAAAAAAGTTATATAATTAATTTTACTTTAAGTAATTTTCAAGTGGCCCAAACTACAGTCAGCACCAAAATTATTGAAGCACACATCCACATTTTTTATTTATATTTTTTAGTTCGATCGCCAATTTTTATCATCAATTTACTTTTTTATATGCAGCATAAGACTAAGATCATGACTCAACAAATATTTACATATCAAAACAGTATTAAGTGCTATCTTTTGAATAGGAATTATTGCTAAGTGCTTCAATAATTTTGCTGCCGACTTTATGGATTAGAATTTATAAATAAATAAATAAACACACACATATATATATATTGGTGGATAATTTCTGTGAAACCGTAACTCTCTCACTTCGATATACTGAAAAATAGTTTATTCGTTTAACTGTTGATTTCTTTACAAAACACTTTCAAGAAATTATTGTGGCTGTTAAATGGCAGTCTTTTATACTTGAAAATGCAATAACTGGTCATGAATAATTTATTAAAACTTTGGTTGCTAATAAGAAGTAAGAATAATTTGCTTGGCTTTTACTGGAATAAAATAAATTGATGCGCTATACAAGGATGAATGCAAAAATAAGCTTGAGTTTATACATTTATGTTCATTCTATAAGAAATGAGAAATACTTTTAAACAGAGTGTTAAAACTCTTGGTATAAATTAAAAAGCAAGATAAAGGCAAAAATACAAGACTTTATACAAAACCCATTCATGCGGTGATGCACTATTATCCACTTTTTGATTTTGAATAAGTACATGTTATTAAAAAATGAAAAATCTGGAGTGACTCTGCTGTACTTTTAAAACATTATGTAATTAACGGATGTGTAGATAAAATAAGAAATGTCGTTGAATAATAAAACAGAAAATTATAATAGGGTGTTTGAGTAATTATATACACTATACAAAAGATACTATACACTATACAAAATACTATATACAAAAATTTATAGTTCTATTTCATACTTTATAAAACAATGAAGATTTTTCCTGCCAGGTTAATTCAAACAAATTTGATTTAAAAAAATTAATTGGATTTACTTATGAACTCCAAGAAATTATTTTACTGCTTTAAGCTTGATTTTTTCATATATCAAAGGAGAATTACTGTCAAAATAATAATAATAATAATAATAATAATAATAATAATTAATTAATAAATAAATAATAATAAATAAATAAATAAATAAATAAAATATTTTATTTTAAATATTTGTACATGGAAAATGAAAGATTAATATAGGGACTCTGAAAAGAATTTGAATACAATGTAGTTTAAAGCATATTTTAATATAGTTCCATGCTGCACAATAGAATGAAAGTAACATTATTTAGATGCACAAAAACATGTTTCCTACAGAATATAAAATATTGCTTATTTACAGAGTGCAAAAAATTTTTCAGGTATACTGCTGTTTGTAAAAAATGCAACACCAAGAAGGAATGAGAATATCATAATGATATTTATTGGGCACATACATTATAGTAAGAAGAACAATTTATTGAAATTTCAGGAAAAATTTGGAGTAACATGTACTGAGAAAACAGTACATAAAGCAGGGCCCTCTGTGAGCAATAACAGCACTTATCTATCTAGGCATTGAATCAAACAGCGATTGGATGACATGTATGAGTAAAGCACTTCATGAAGCTTCAGCACAATGCCACAATTCATCGATCGTAGTTACTGGTGAGTGGTGGGGGGCCAGTCGCTTTTCAACGATTAAACAGTCATTTTAATTGGAGCGAGATCAGGAGAATGCGATGACCTGAGCAACGGTTAAACACATTATGTATTAAGGGAGGTTCGTTCTATACTGACAGCTTGCGGTCGTGCATTATCCTGCTTGAATGTGGCGCTGCGGAGGCCTTGAATATAGAGAGGAGGTGCGGACGTTAACTCACCAGAAATTGAATGACCGCATTTCAGAGTGCCGGGAATGCGAACAAGAAGTAATCGAGACGTGTATCCAATGGGACCCCATACCATCACTGCATGTGGTGGACAGTGTGACGATGTGGAATCCCAGCTGACATTGTGCATTATTGACAATGCCGTTGAATACGGATAAGGCAATCTTGATGCTGTAAAGAGGATTGTGATTTGTCTGAAAGGCGACTTCACGCCATCCCTGCGTCCAGGTTCGTCACTAATCACACATTAAAGGCGCTCGTATCACTGATGCAGTTTTGAGGGTAATCAAAATTTTGGTAGCTGCATACTGGGTCACCACCTGGAGTGATGGTATGTGGTACCATTGGATACACGTCTCGATCACCTCTTGTTCGCATTCCCGGCACTCTGAAATGCGGTCATTAAATTTCTGGTGAGTTAACGCCCGAACCTCCTCTCTATATTCAAGGCCTCCGCAGCGCCACATTTAAGCAGGATAATGCCCGACCGCAAGCTGTCAGTATAGTACGGACCTTTCTTAATACATAATGTGTTTAACCGTTGCTCTGGTCAGCGCATTCTCCTGATCTCGCACCAATGAAAATGACTGTTTAATCGTTGAAAAGCGACTGGCCCCCCACCACTCACCAGTAACTACGATCGATGAATTGTGGCATTGTGTTGAAGCTTCATGAAGTGCTTTACCCGTACATGTCATCCAATCGCTGTTTCATTCAATACCTAGACAGATAAGTGCTGTTATTGCTCACAGAGGGCGCTGCTTTATGTACTGTTTTCTCAGTACATGTTACTCCAAATATTCTGAAATTTTAATCAATTGTTCTTCTTACTATAATGTATGTGCCCAATAAATATCATTATGATATTCTCATTTCTTCTTGGTGTTGCATTTTTTACAAACAGCAGTTGACATTTTGGGATGAAAATAGAAGGTTGTACATTGTTAAAAGAATTTTAAAACGTGTAAATTTTATACAAACATTTTTAAAGGAAAAGCCACATTAATTTTTACAAAAATGGCCTGGCCAGTGTTCAAACCAGAGTTCTTAAAAAAAAAAAACTAATGCTTTACCATCTGTTCTGTAAACACATCTAAAGAATGAGGCTTTTTGGAGGAAAATTTCAACAACATTATTAAAAATTAAGTAATGAATAATTTCATATGTAACTGTTATGTCGATTTTTGCTTAACAACAGTAAAAAATGAGCAGGCCAGTATTAAAGCCTGGGGCACTGGTTATTTTTCATTCTTGTAAAAATCTGCTTGGCTTTTATTTAAATGTGCGTAAAGTATATAAACAAATTTGTGACTCAAGGGGGTACAGCACAGATAGTCAAGGTCACCCGAAGCCCCTGGTATTATATTGGTAAATTTGTTTATAGAATTGCACGTTACCTAATTATTATTTCCAAATTCCATTTTCTTATTCTAAAAATACACAACCATTAAATTAGTACTCACTTTCCATTTTTTTTTTTTTTTTTTTTTTTTGAGTTCAAAGATGCTTTTCACTAAATACATTTTTCTCATTTTTTGGACGTAAAATAAAACTTTAAAGTTTTAAAAAATCAATTTTTGGGAACGAGTATTAGTTTAACAATTGTAAATTTTCTAAATGTGAAAACAAAATTAAAAAATTTCAATTCGGTAAAGAATAATTCCATAAACAGATTTCACCATAGACTTGCATGGGATTCGGTGACTAGAGATGGGGAAATCGCGAAATGAGTGAACAACATTAAACTTTTCCTTGCCATCATAATATAATTATATTAAAAAAAAAAAAAAAAAAAAACTTGTAATTCGTCATCTGTCCAAATAATAAAAAAAAAAAAGATGAAATCTATGTTCACATATGTCCATTTTACGTTATTTTGTTCCGCTAAAATACATACTTATTATGTAAAAGTGGGAACATTTCAACATAATAATATCTACAAAATCTGATGAAGTATAGACTGAATCTGGCTGTAATATGGACTTATCTATATTATGTTCACTATACGTCTATTTTAAGTTATTTTTTTCGGCTAAAAGTCGTACTTATGACGTAACAGGTGAGGAAATTTCAACATAATATCTACAAAATGTGAGGAAATATGGACTGAATCTGGCTGTAATATGGACATGTCCAGATTACGTACTTGGACCTAATCTGGATGAATTTGTTTTGTCTGGGTATAGAGCCTAAGCGCGTAAAAGTTTAATTTGGGTATGTACTTCCTATCTGACGTACACGACAGGGCATGTAAAAATTCTGATAAATTTCAAATCCTGTAAACATCTTCAAAAAAAAAAAAAAAAAAAAAAAAAAAACTTGTGCTTTATTTTATTAGATACACAAACTAATATTTTCTAAATTTGTTTGACCATAATTAAGTTGTTTACAATATTGTAGTTTAGAGAATCAAATTGCAAATTTGTAATTTTAAATCAGATTACGATTTAGAATGATTAAAAACTGAAATGTGTGTCATTGATATTCAAAAGCTTTGCATAAAACTTTTTTTTTTTTTTTTTTTTTTTAAGCGATCAAATCATATTTTTTATTTATTTTCAAAATCGAGTATTTATAACAGAAAGTTTTATCAGGAAAACCAAAATACTGGATTAAAAAAAAAAAAAAAAAAAAAAAAAAAAACTGATATATAAATGGAATGACTTGCAAACACTGTGCAGCATTGCATTTAAAATTTTGTAAGATGTGATGAATCAATGTGTACCATGAAAGTAAAAGTAAATAAATAAATAAATAAAATAAAAGAATGAAAAAAAAATTAAATAAAATTTAATTGAAGAAGGAATGCATCTCTACTCCAGTAGTATTTACTCGAAAAATTGTATAATAAGATAAAAGATAAAATTACAATAAAATGAATGTAATAACAAAAATTTGAAATAAGTCTATAAATTAAAAACATAAATAACATACTTAAACCGTCAACCGGGGTTACATAGGCCGGCGGGGTAACAAAAGCCATTTTAATAGGTAAATTTTGAATGCTGGTTTGGCAACACTGTGTAGATGTCATGAACTTTGTTTTGATGCTATTGTTTGCATTATTTAACAGAGTTTTCACTAGTCTACAAATAGTTACTTAAGTTTTTAATGGTAATTTTACATAAATATTTTGTTTTGATGTTAATTTTAGTGAAATCTTATAACCTACATAACTTCAATAATCCCAATAATATTTTTAATAGAATTTAGTAACAAATGTTGTTCAACCTAACCTCAAACAATACTTTTTCATCTTTGCCATTTCACAGGATGCATTTCCATTTAGTTTTATATATTATATATAAAAAACTAAAGCTGTTACACAAACGGGGTTACAAAAGCCAGTGGCTTTTGTTACTGCATCCTACATTATACCATATAAAATGAAAAAAAAAAAAAAAAGTACTGGTTATTAAAAAACTACAGTAATTATTAAATAAATGATTTTTATGCTTTCCCTTGTTTCAGGACACAATATGCCTCGAAAACATCAAAGGCCTGTTGGTGACCGAAAATTCAAAGATTACTCTGTACAAATACAGGATCTTACACCAAATTTATACGTTATTGTAGAACTTATATTTAATGAAAATAGAAAAAAAAGAAGTGAAAAAACAATTCTATGCTATTGTTCAAGAAACTAAACCCGAGGAAGAAACAGCAAAGGTAAAATTTTTTACGTAAAGCTCGAAATCACTGGGAAATGATTATGTGTTTCCAAATGCTGATGATGAGATGGACATTACGATCACAGACATTATCACAATTGTTAATAGAGGACGTCATACTTTCCCTTTCGCACTTAATAATTAAATGTTAGATTAAGTTAATATTAGTGCCGTTATTGTACAATTTTTTACTAGTACATCAAATGTAAAATATTATAAATAAATTTATTTTGGCCTTTTATGTGAATTTTATTACCCTTTACTGAATAATTGAAGTTAAACATTGATTTACAACCACTGGTTTTTGTTACCCCATATCACGGGGTAACTAAAACCACCAAGTTTTTATTTTCTTATAATTAACATGCATGTTTCAAAAAATTTTCTTATATGTAATAATATAGTAGAGCAATAGACCCAAGTTTTTCACAAATTAGTTAATCTCTAACATAAATAGCTTTTGAGTGATAGGTGTTTGAAGTTGAAAAGTGGTCTAAGGTACTGTTGAAAATTAAATAAATAAAATTTTACTAATTTTAAAAAATAACGTATCCAAAGCTAATAAAGTAAATATCCGAAAAAAAAAAAAAAAAAAATAGTATCATTTTCAATAAATTAACGAAAGCAATTTTTCAAACGCAAATTTAAATTATTTATTCCACAAATAAAAAGAAATTCTTGGAGAATAATTATTTTCTTAATATATTTGTTATAAAGTAAATTATTTTATACGTTCAATTAATCAAGTTTTAGGTTTAAAGAAATGATCAGTTTCAAAGTTTATCGGAAAACAATCCAATGTAACTTCTTCATATTTAAATAAATATTAAATTAATTACAGTAAAGTGTTTTACAGTTTATTTTAAACAAAGCTTAAATAATTATTAACTACTTGATATAGTCGAGATAAAAAATGCCGCATCCAGCGGCGCCGACTTTAACTTAGGGCAGCTTGAACATATTTATTCATGCACACACGCACGCACATGTATCGTAACACAATGCAGAATTTTTTAAAAACATTGCATCACAAAACCTCTCAAAACAAACTGTAATCTTTAGAATATAGTATGTAAAACCTATGAATAAAAAAAGCCTATTCTAAACGGAATAATACGGCAGAAATAATTTATATCTATTTAAAGGGAACTTGCTTAACTCGGAAACAAATTTGGAAAAAAAAAAGAACCAAAATATAACACATATTAACCAAATTTAACTTCAATTTCAAACATACTGAACACCGCTACGTTGAATGCAGGCTTGAAAAATTAGTAAGTAGAGAAGAAGACATTTATTCTACGGTATTTTAAAATTTCAGAATCGAAGGCCTTTAAAATATAAGTAAGACATATGAATCCAAACGTACCAAGTATCAAAAACAATTACTTTAACGTTTCAAACAAAACAGTATAAAATATAATTCACAGAACAAAAATATTTTATGCTCGTATAAAATAACTTGCAAATACAAATAGATGCGCTTTCATCAATTTTTAGACGTCAAATAGCCCTTGAAAGTGACTATTTTAACCAGAACAAAAGAACGATCGAAATTATACTGCAACGATAAACTCCAGTAAAAAATGAGTAATATAGAAATATTAACCCTACAAATGAATTTAGTAAAAATAAAACAAATAATTAGCTGATAAACAATCTAATTAAACAATTATTTAAAGATATATATCTAAATTTTCTAATTAACCAAATGTTTAATTTTGCAAAATAATTCTCTCTTTTATTATGTATGGCAAAGAGATTTCTTTGGATTCTGTGTATGGACGCACTGAGTAATAGAATCGCATGCTGAACCAAAAAGTGAAAGGGAAAAAAAAAGGGGTTAAATAAAATTAATGTTTTGATTTTTATGTAAAAATATGACCACGTGCTATCTTTAAAAATGTGTAAAAATTGAGAGTTTATACAGGGTGATTAGAAAAAGCGTGGACAAAAGGGCATGGTATATCAGTCATACAGCAAGGATCAAAAATTGCATAGGAACAGAGGATCACAACTGCAACCCGGAGCCTCTACAGGGCGTCTAAAATAATACATAACACAAAGAGAAGAAACAAAATCATTACAGATCATTTTATTGATAATTACTCACTGACATGCGACTAATACAAACCAAATATTGAGCGTACAGTAGATGCTCAAAGTTTTGGCCAGATGCATCGAGACACGACTGGCATCTACGTTGCATGGAACGCCGCAACTTCTCAAACATACCAGGTGTATCTCGAACACATCCTGCTGCCACAACGATTCTTCCCACCAAGTATTCCGGCGTTACAACAGGTGTTTCATACACAAGTCCTTTTAAAAATCCCCATAAGAAAAATCCAAGGGAGACAGGTCTGGTGATCCTGGTGGCCATGCGATTGGTCCTCCGCGACCAATCCAGCCGCGAGGAAAAGTAGCCTGCAGATGTGCTCTGACGTCTGTGCTGAAATATGCGGGAGCGAAATATCGAAATGTTGAAATCGAATGCGTTGACCAGTATGCATCGGAACATCATTCAGCATTTCTGGCAGAACCTTTTGCAAGAATGTTAGATAAATGGGACCGTTAAGTTTTTCTGGGAGAATGTACGGACAAAGCAAAATCTCCTACAATGCCAGCCCACACGTTAACGAAAAATTTTCATAGTAGGCCGTGCGGACGTGCAGCATACGGGTTTTCATCCGCCACGTATGCAGGTTGTGAAAGTTCACCACACCCTCTAATGAGAACGCCGCCTCATTCGTCAAGAGAACACTTGCTGCGAAGTTTTGGTCTGCAGCACTTTCTTGCAAAAACCACTTCGCAAAATCCATACGATTGTTGTAGATTCCCGGTTCCAGTGCCTGGACGCATTGTAAATGATAAGGATGTAGTCCGTCGTGTACAATGCGCCAGACGGTAGCTTGGGGGATACGGGTCTTTCGGGATACAACTCGTGTACTCGTTGAGGGATTACGCTGGCGTTCTTGGACAACTCTTTCTTCAGCATCAACTGTCCGAGTTATTCGTTCGCGACCAGCATCCGGCTTGTGCACGTCGAACGAACCGGTTTCACATAATCGTCTATGCAGAGTGGCAAAGAATGAGCGGCTAGGCACCTTTCTACCAGGATATTTCTCACGATACATTCGCGAGGCTTCTCGTCCATTACAGTTGACCCTGCCGTAAATTAAATTCATGTCAGACATTTCGAGGTGCGTGTAACTAGCCATGTTACGCCCAACGCATCCACGGCTCGAATGAAGACAATCTCCGTTTGCTCAGCTCATGTTTGTATCGCAACGCCCTCTTGTGGCTTTAGCGCCCTCTACAGGCATTTGCGACCCTCTGTTCCTATGCGGATTTTGATCCTTGTTGTATGACTGATATGCCATATCATTTTGTCCACGTTTTTTTTAATCACCCTGTAGATGGATGTGGCACTTGTATAAAATGGTTAAAGCAGCATATAATAGTTACGCTCACTCTGTCACGCTTTAGGCTAAACAGTTTTCCTTGGACTATGCCTGTGTCTGAACGCAAGTTGCCACCTAACTTTCGTACTTTAGTTAATTTTAAAGAATCAAATTATCTGATCTATAAGCTGTTTAATCCGACGGATGCAAAAAAATCGGTCCTTTCATTAGGTACCTTATTTGTAAAGAATTTTTTATTAGATTTTTTAAAATTAATTAAAATATTAAAATAACAGCTTTAAAATTGGCATTTAAATTTTTAATTGTTGCCTTTTTTCTTTCTTTCTTTTTTCAGCCAATGAAATAAAAATACTTTTATGTGAATATATATAGTATTAAATTTGCTCATGCATATGAAAAAATGGAATAATGTGTAAAATAATAATAATAATTTTCAATTTTAAAGTTAACTAAGAGCTAAATAAAGGGCGAAAATTTCGCACGTTCTTCCTAGCAAAACAATTTTTTCAAGTGTGAAATAAAAAAAATGAAATGATCATTTTTCAACGGGCGCCTTAGTCTCCCTACAACTTACTAGTAATATTAGGTTAAAGAAATATAATTAAAAAAATATAATTAAGGAAATTAACTGTAGATTTAAGAAATGGAATAATAAAGAAAATATTTATAAGGGTATGTTTAAAGAGAAGCAACTACGTTGGTTTCATTTTCAATTACCGTAGAAATAGTCACATTTGTATGCAATCGCAGATTGATGCTACTTTATTACTTTTTAAAGCGTTGATCTTTATCTTTTTGATCTTCGTCTTTGCCGCTAGGATCTATCTGATCCAAGATAGAGAATGAACCGCATTCAGATTTCGGTAACCGGGGCTTTTCTAGCATACAGTCGGCTGCAAAATTATTCGAGCACTAGCAATAATCCCTGTCTAAAAAAAGTACACTTAATACTGCTTTGTTAAATAAATCCTTATCGAGTCATGTTCTTAGTCAGTCTAAGAACATGATTCGACAAGGATTTATTTAACAAAATAGTCTTAAGTGTACTTTTTTAATATAGGAATTATTGGCTAGTGCTCGAAACATTATGCTGCCGACTGTATATATATTTCCTCAACATTTTTGTTTGATAAATTTAAAATGCTTAATATATAGTAATAATATTCTTAAACACACCAGGAATAAACATTACTCGTAATTACATAAAAATACATAAATTTTAGTGATAAAATTCTTAAATACACCAGGAATAAACAATATTTGTAATCATGTAAAAATACTAAAAATAGTGATGAAATTCTTTAATACACTATTAATAAACAATATTCGTAACGTGTTTAAAAAGAAATAGATCTTTTTCTCTGAATTTTGGACATAAAATTTACGCTACCAATACGAGTATTGGTATTAGGGTTATGTTAGGGGTAAGGCCAACTGGTTGCCTAAGCCTGGGGGGAAATGATCCAGAGGGGAACTTATCCACATAATATCCTCAGGATGTCCTATAGATGAAAATACATCCCACGGACATCCTCGGGGTATACTATGCTTTCAGAGAAAACCATGGAAAATTTTGAACTGCTAGGCCGACGAGCGCGATCTGCGATCAAGCAAGGCAACTCACGTTTACCAGCTTTTTGAGATCAAAACTACTAAGCCACTGGTGAGGCAGTACAAATTCGAACGGAAGCATAAACCAATTTCATTAGCCTGCTTTTTTTTTTTTTTTTTTTTCAAACTGATATTTAATTTCATCTTAATAGCCCATTACGAATAATATTTATTCTTGGTGCGCATGTTTTCTCTTTTTCTGTATTGTAATCTGTGATTCATCACAATAGTCTTTGCCATTTAGTTTATAAAATTATGTAAATCGAATTTACATCAGAAAGTTAGGAGTAGAGTCGCAGTGAGGTCACTGTAATAAAATGTCTACTTCAATGAGGTTTATCCCGGTGACGTAATGATCACGTGTCGGTGGTATTTACCTCTAACCTCGTGGATTGTTTCTTCTTGAACTAAGTAGTGAGCGCCATTATTTTTATTAAATTTTTTCATTACTTTTTGTTAAAATTTCTCCCCTTTTTCTCAGCAGTGAATTTTTAAGATCATAGTTTATTCTATCCTTGATCGGCCGGATATTTTTCCCATGAAAACATCCAAGAATACATTCTCATTCACAGAATGAAGGACACGGAAGTTCTGCTGCTTACAAGAAAGTATTAATGGGTGTAAGCTTTTTAAAGCAGATTTTGTAATAAAGTTCACAATTCAAGAAGTTCAGAATGAGAGAAATACTGCTACCATTGTATCAGCAGATGTCAAAGCTGAATATAAAAAACAGAAATGCAATTTAAACATGACCATCGCAAGTGACTATGAGGTATGAATGTTTTCATATTCCATAGTGTTGAATGTGATTAAAATTAGTTGTAAATATATTTGTAATACTATAGTTCATTATTGTATCTCTTCCATTCCTTGTTTAAATGATTTTTTTTTTTTTTTTTTTTCATTATGCTGTGTTTGTTGTGGAGCTAGAATGAGAAACTTTTTAGACTATTCCAGCGAAGCATGTATGGTGAAATGTATTAAAATTAAGTAGTTTATTTTTAATTTATGACCCAATTTAATCCCCTTCCCCCCGTATTTTTGGAAGTGCCTATTAAAATTAATGAATAAGCTTAGTGTAATTACATATTGTGCAAAAAAGCACATTTAAAACTTCGAATTCTACAAAGATACCCAGCTTGATAAATTATAGAGGTAGTTGCGCAGTTCTAATGTCATATATTTAAAGATATTTATTGTTTATAATTTACGTATTCCAGATAATTTTGATTTTATTTTCAGTGATGAAAGTTCATGCAATAACTTTTATTCTTCAAAAATTGCAACTTTAGTAAGTTATTGTGCCACGAAATATAAAGTTCATTTTTTATAAACGATTAATGTTAGAGAAACTGTTATTTTATTCGTCTCAGAGAAATCTGTTTGTAAGAAATTTTATAGATATCTGTGTTTTGAGCCAGAGTCATGGACATGATTTCAATGAATGGCTATGTTTACACTTTTTCAACACCTTTATATCGTATGGCAGCCTTGAATCACATTATTCTATAAATTACACCCCTCATCCAAATTAAATGTTATAGGATATAAAATGTATGTATAATATATATTCCCACCCCTTTTTTTACCTAAATATTTTTTATATATGTTAATTCCACTTTGTTGATTTAAATAAGAAATTGACCAAATGCATTTAAAAAAAAAAAAAAAATGTTGTGTAAAACGCATAAGAATTCTTATGTGTGCCAGCTATGTGTGAATAAGCCAGAATAACTAAGTTAATCCGAAAATCATATAGCTGCATGTAAATCAAATATTTGTTGTACTAAATTTCCAGTCAATTGAAGGATTATGTGAAGTATCAGAATTTGTTTTAGCATTATAAAAATAATTACTAATTCTGTGTCTACCACTTTTTATGGAAACCATGCCTTTAAACATGCTTTAACTATGTTGCATGCTGCATGTATAATTTTAAGCGTGTACAAGGAGACTTTCTACTTATTGCCTGCTGAAGCCTAAGACCATCATATATTCTGTGAGGAATTTTATTACAAAAGTTACTCACTACTTAATGTAGGTTTTTAAATTTCATGTTCACATTCAGAAAAAGCACAATCATTAAATTTGTTCTTGCTTTCTAAAGATTTATTATTGCTACTATTATTTTATTTTCTTAAATTAGAAAAATGAATTTATTCATTTTTCAAATTTTACAGGCTATTTCTACCTAAAAATTTTAGTTTGATAACTGTAAAATTACATCCAATTATCAGTTTTGACAGTTAGGTTTAAAATTTTTTGGTCTTCAATACAATCCAGTCGAATTTTAAAGTGACTGCATTGTCTTTTTAAATACTACATTATACATGAATTTAATCAAAGCTAACAAATTACACAAATAAAGAAATACTGCACACTAGAAGCATCTTCAAATTTACAGAAAATATCAAATGAATAAAATTTTATTTTTTCTCTGTGTTAAACCTGGAAGTATAACAAAGTAATTAGTTTAAAAAAAAAAAAAAAAATCTGTTATTTTATTTGAAGATATTAATTCATTATTTGGGTAATTTTATAATTCCACAAGATTGTGAGAAAAGTTTGTCTACTGTTAAATTGTTATTTAATTTAATCAGGCATGAAAGTTTTCAGACTTTAGTCTGAAATCCTTCCCTTTGAAGGTCGTGTTGGCTGTTTCTGAGATCTGTGTAAATCCAAAGAGAAACCATAACCAAAATTTATGTTGGGGTGGGGGGGTGGGGGGGGGGGAGAAAATCACTTTAACTTCCCAAATTATGTAACTATTTTGCTGAAAAATCAACAAAATTACTCCTTCACTGTTTTTAATTTTTATTTTGCTGCAAATTTTTGAAATAACTTGATTATTTTGCTGTTAAATATGATAAAATTTTGTACTATTTTCAAAGTTAATTCCAGAAATGTGTAATATTATATATTTGCTTTTTTGGTAGCAAATTTCTGAAACGTGCAATATTTTCACAGTTGATTAGGGAATTGTGGGTTTATTTCACTACTGTTAAAAAGAAATTACATTTATTTACAGGTAAATTAAATGCTTAAGTTAGGGGTAATTTCTGCTGCCAATTTCCAAAATAATGAATATTTTGGCACTACCAGGAATAAAACTTCTTTTTTTTTTCAATATGTGTGTGTCTGAAATATGTAATTATTTCATTAAAATTTCTGCTTTTTTTGTTTAAATGTATGATTAGCAAATATGTAAAATTTGCTGATTCTTTTTTTTTCTTTTTTCTGCCAACTTCAATGAATTTACTAATTGATTTGTAAGTTAACAATTGTACACTTTTGTGTCTTAATTCCAAAAACACATATTTTTGCATTTTATTGTGATACTCTCTTAAAAAAAATCCAGTGATTTTAGCTCAGACTGAGTTAATTTTCACTCCTTTCCAGTAATGAAAATGCACTTTTCCTATAGGAGTGAATTTCATCTATCTTGCGGAGTAATTATTTCCACTCCTTTTTGATAATTCATTTTCACTCCTTTTTGATAAACAATAAGCACTCCTTATTTGAACTGAATCATTATGTTAAATGAGTGACTCCACTCCACTTTGATAAGTCGTTTTTAACTCCTTTTTTGAGTAAGAAGAAAAAATTATGTACTATTGACAGATATTTTCCCTTAAAAATCTAATTCTGATTTTAATATATCTTATAAATAAATATCTACTAAAACACCCTACCTATATCCCCCCCCCCCACACACACACACACCAAAAAAAAAAAAAAAAAGTGAAATTCGTGTTAACATTATTAACCACAATGATTCTTTTAATAATTATAAAAGATGCTTATAACCTTTAAGGGGGTCCGGGACACTAAATTTTTGTTTTTATTATTTATTGATAAATTGATGTAATTATTTTTTCTGAAATTGTAGCTTTTTTGACGATGAAGTTGAGCAAGAAAGATTTTTTTTTTTTTTTTTTAATGAAAAATTTTTTATGAATTAAAAATTTGTTATATCTCATGAACTAATGGTTCAATTTACAAACTTTTTTCACCTTTATATACAGAATGGAATTATCTTCAATTTGACGCCAGGATTTCTGATTATAATAATAAATTTTTTAAATGTAAATTTTAATTTGAATTAACTGAAGATAACTAAATGCTTTGAAAATAACTGAAAACAGATGATGCTTTATAAATTAAGGGTAAGTACAGTTTTATTTTTCGATCTCAATAAGTTTTTTGAAATTACCTACCTAATAACTCGCTTATCTATGTTATTGTAAATGTTTTTCATGTACTGTACTAAAAACGATCGGTACTTACGTATTCACTGCATGCCATTTTACGAAGTGAAGTATAATCTGCACAAGTTTATCATACTTTTTTATCGTTTAAAACTATTTATGTAATTGTTTATCATGTAAGTTTGTAATAATAACAGGTTTATCATAGTGCCGAATAACTGCTGGCATGCGGTTAATACAAAAATGCCATGTTTTAAATAAAAAAAAATTTTTTTTAATTGTAATATTACTAAATGTATATACATACAATTGAATTTTTAATGCTTGCAAATTTTCTAAATTTTATTATGATAAATTTCTAAATTTTGCATCTGTACCTTACCTTAACAATAATTTTTAGATTTCTGGTAAAATATAATAAAAAAAAATATCAATACAAATGTTAATTTTTTTAAAGCATACATGTAGTATGCACAGACATCCTTTAAAAATCAGGATTGTATTTTCGGCATGATAGGAAATAATAAAAAAAGCTTACTGTTATTGTTTACATAAGAACAATCCACAATTTGCTAATTAATATTTCAAATTAGTAAAAATTGTAATTTAAATCTGTGTATTGAAATTTCATTATTATGCTATGACTGATTAAGAAAGCTGTTTTATATTTAATTAGTGAAAATTAATTAAAAACTTTATTTTTTTCAAATTTTAGAGATGTACCATATTCTGATTTTTACATATATATATACACTATATATTAAGTTTCACTTCTATATTACATTTTATTTGGGCATATATAGAAGAGGCATTCATTCAATATTTTAAGACTATATTTGGTATTACAATAAATTTAAAAATAATCCTGTAAAAAATAAAAATAAAATAAAATAATCTCATGATTTTTGAAAAAAAATAAAAAAAAAAAAAAAAAAAAAAAAGCTGTTACATTTTAAATTCTTAAATAAATATATATATATATATTTAGAAATGTTTTTTTTTTTCTCTCACTCCCCCCTCTTTATTTTTTTCCTAGCTTTAAAAAAGGTAAAAAAATGTATTCAAATTTCATTAAAATACATTGTTATTATTCATTTCGTTGTAGATCAGTTAAAAAAAAAAGAAAGAAAGAAACTTCTGCATTTTATTAAAAAAAAAAAAAGTCTGCATAATAAATAAAACTATTATTATTATTATTATTATTATTATTATTTTATTTGTTTTTTCAATTGCGGCGCCATCAGTGGCCGAGAAGTTCTGCTTATGAAGCTGGTATTTGGGAGGCACCAGGTTCAATACCAGGTCATAGTTGCTGAGCTAGTTTTACGAAGTTTTCTGTGGTTTTCTTCAAAATTTGTGTGAATTGCAATGTTTTCGTTGAACACCTAATTTAAAGATGTGATTTTATTCATAGAAAACACTCTTATATGAAGCATCCTAAAATCAATAAGCAGAGTTTTTGCGAAATAAATATAGTTTTCTCCTGTGTCTTTTTTTTTTTTTAAATAATAATTTAAGCTTGATTAAATATATTTAATATCTTGTATTTATTCTGCATTATTCTCGTTGATAGATATTCTATTAAAAAATTCACACAAATTTTGAAGAAAACAACAGAAAACTACGTAAAACTAGCCCAGCAACTATGACCTGGTATTGAACCTGGTGCCTCCCAACTACCAGCTTCATAAGCAGAACTTCTCGGCCACTGACGGCGCCACAATTGAAAAAACAAACAAACAAAATAATAATAATAATAATAAAAAGATGATAGTTTTATTTATTATGCAGACATTTTTTTTTTTAACTGATCTTCAACGAAATGAACAATAACAATGTATTTTAATGAAATTTGAATATATTTTTTACCTTTTTTAAAGCTAGGTAAAAAAGAAAAAATTAAAGAGGGGGGAGTGAGATAGAATAAAAAAAAAACATTTCTAAATATATATATATATATAATAAAGATGATCTATTAAGCATAGTAGAAGCCAAGCAACAGATACTAGATCACTGAAATACCAATATATATTTTTTAAGAATTTAAAATGTAACAGCTTTTTTTTTTCTTTTTTTTTCAAAAAACATGAGATTTATTGTAATACCAAATATAGTCTTAAAATATTGAATGAATGCCTTTTCGATATATGCCCAAATAAAATGTAATATAGAAGTGAAACTTAATATATAGTGTATATATATATGTAAAAATCAGAATATGGTACATCTCTAAAATTTGAAAAAAATAAAGTTTTTAATTAATTTTCACTAATTAAATATAAAACAGCTTTCTTAATCAGTCATAGCATAATAATGAAATTTCAATACACAGATTTAAATTACAATTTTACTAATTTGAAATATTAATTAGCAAATTGTGGATTGTTCTTATGTAAACAATAACAGTAAGTTTTTTTTTTTTATTTCCTGTCATGCCGAAAATACAATCCTGATTTTTAAAGGATGTCTGTGCATACTACATGTATGCTTTAAAAAAATTAACATTTGTATTGATTTATCATATACTTTATTTATTTATTTTTTACTATGTTTTACCAGAAATCTAAAAATTATTGTTAAGGTAAGGTACAGATGCAAAATTTAGAAATTTATCATAATAAAATTTAGAAAATTTGCATGCATTAAAAAAATTCAATTGTATGTATATACATTTAGTAATATTATAATTGAAAAAAAAAATATTTAAAACAGGACATTTTCGTATTAACCGCATGCCAGCAGTTATTCGGCACTATGATAAACCTGTTATTGTTACAAACTTATATGATAAAAAATTACATAAATAGTGTTAAACGATAAAAAAGTATGATAAACTTGGGCAGATTATACTTCACTTCGTAAAATGACATGCATGAATACGTAAGTACCGATCGTTTTTAGTACAGTACATGAAAAACATTTACAATAACATAGATAAGCGAGTTATTAGGTAGGTAATTTCAAAAAACTTATTGAGATCGAAAAATAAAACAGTACTCACCCTTAATTTATTAAGCATCATCTGTTTTCAGTTATTTTCAAAGCATTTAGTTATCTTTAGTTATTTTCAAATCTTATAAGCACGTCAGCACGAGCACGAGATTGCGGGCAGCCATTTTGAATCTGGATCTCGCTCCAAAATATCACATGACTTAATCAGTCCAATGAAAAGGCTCTCAATTCACCCCCTTTAAAGATTTTTCCTGTTTCACTTCGAACTGTAGTGTTTTGCTCTTTCACCCGGACAGAGGGAATATTTGGAACCAGTTTTTTTTCGCAAATTGTCAGTTTCTGATAAAACAGTTACTCCGAAAGGATGAATGTCATTGTGAAATATTACGTTCCTATATGGAGTGATTAATTCATTCTTTGAAATTAAGCGTGTAAATTTGTATTGTGTGCAAGTTCAGACTTTTCATTTTTTATAAAACAATTTTATTTGTTAGTTATTTTTGTTTGTTATTCTTTTTCTAACAAAGAGAGATGGGTAACCAAGGTGAGCCTGAACCTCCGACTACTTCTGAAACACGAGATACAGCAGACCCAGACCATAAAGCGAAAAAAGGATAGGCGACTTCGACTAGCAACCGCAAAGAAACGTGCCATCTTAAAGAAGTTTCATCAGATGAAGATTATTCAATATCTAAAGCCAGCAAGTCCACAACCTGAGACACCCCACCATCCCACTGGTGAAAGCCATCAACCTTAGGCACCCCACGACAGCCGACACAGAGCCTGGTGAGTGTCTAAGTTGTGTGGTGTTTATTAAAATCACTGCACGACTAAGATAACTCTCCCTGGCAACACAAAGTTAATGCACATCGCTTCATCAAAGGATATGGAGGTAATGATTTAATTGTTTTTAATTAAATTATTAGTTAATTTATTTTTTCATTTAATTTCATGTAAATAAAAAAAACAGAATTTTATGACAATACTTATTTATTTAAACACTTATATTTAAAATAATGATTGTTATTATATGAATGATCAGGACCCTGTGCATTTTCCGGAACGTGTGTATACGCAAGTGAAGTGTGACGTCACTGACCATCCGTGGATGCAAGAAAAATATTTCCTATGTTAATCGCCCATTGTATTTTTTTGTAAAAAATTATTAAAAATCAAGGGAAATTATCCAGATTTCTGATCGCCTTCTTCATGTTTGTGTTTTTTGTTGCAATGATGGTCGCAATCCAATTTTCTTTCATTTAAATCATCATCTCTCAATAAAGAATTATCTGAAATATTAGGAAGCGCTTCGTCTTCAAAATTTATTGAATCGCCGGTATCCCCATAGTGCGGTTTGTACGGTTCAACTGGATGACCCATTGTTTTGTCTAGTATCTTTTTAAGTATCATTATTCTCATTTTCCTTAATCGAAAAAAAAGTCGAAAGCCAAAATTTTCAAAGTTATTGCCAGTACCTTTAGAGTAAAAATGCCTACCTATGTACAACATTCATTTCGGACACAATATACTGATGCCGTCATCATCAGTACATAATCTGAAATTGTACATAATTAACTGTACCGTAATTTCATTATTTTTATAAAACAAAGGCATGACCCAGGAATTAATTTTCTTGGGAATTTCCAGGAATCAAGTTTATTGTGATTTACTGCCTGTTGAGCCGCATATGAGTTCAGACTTTATTTCATATGCATTTTTCAATGACTAATTCAAAATTGCTATTATATTCTTGTGTTATTTTTCTTGCCAGATTTGAGTATGATTTTTGTTTGATCTCTTGAAGTTTCCTAGATGGCAACATCATGTGAATTATATGCACTCTTTCTTAACTCAACTTTATAATCATACTAGCTGTTACCCGCGACTTCGTTCACGTGGAAATTTTGATGTGTATGTGTGGGAACTGACGGTTTGATCATAATATGTAATGTAATGAAACCTTTTCATTGTGGTGCTGTGCAAAACAGAGTCTGATAAAGTATACTAAAAAAAATTTGTAACTCATTGAAAGATCTATGGGAAAAAAATACAATTTATTTTTATTCTAACACCGATCTGTATGCAACATTAAATGACTTATTTTCCGTCAGCACATGCAAGTTCTGGGCACTTGCAACACGGAAACAACCAACATATAATTGACCGTGTGAGAAGCATGGAGTTCCTAAATGAATGCCTGTCACTTTTAAGGTTTGGCCCTGGGATTTGTTGATCGTCATTGTAAAAGCCAATTTAGATGGAAATTGCAATATTTGGAAATAATATATTTTTAAAAGTTGAATCTTAAGAATCTTTGCAAGCGTTTTTTGAAATCTAGCAATACTCTAAATGTATATACAGAATATGATTTATTATCATAAATTGACTAAAAAGCATCATAAAAAGTATAATCAAAATAGGAATTAGTTTTTATTTATTTATTTTTAATGCCAAAATAAATAAATAAAAAGTTATCACCAACATGGCGATAAAAATTAAATATTCGTTCATAGGGATCCTGTACTAAAACAGTACTGCGTTGCGGAAGTATAAAAACTGGGTCGTCAATGATGAATTTTATTTCGAAACCTTTCTTTGTATGATTTTAGTTCACTATTGCACAATATTAATCTCGTTCTAATAATAATTTGGTGACTGGTGAATTAAAATTTTAATTATGTGGTGAATTTCATATAATATTTATGAGTTTCAAATTTTTAAGTTTTTTTTTTTTTTTTTTTTTAACAAAGAAATGATTTTTTTTTTCATCTCCCAGCGAATTGTTGAATCATATTTTAGTTCTTAAACAATTTTGGACGGCTTTGCCCGCTTCGTTGGCAAACTCTTTTCTATATAGCTTTATAATAATAAAAAAAAAAAAACTGAAATCGGTCAATAGCTCGCTTTGGGTTCCCGCTGCCTTCAGCAGCGACTTGTTCGTCCTTGCATTCTCTGGTGCCTGTCCCTATTGCCTGCGACAATAGCTTACCCATGGGCTTCCATTTGGGTGCTTATCATATATGACAGTTTTGATACGGACAGTATCGAAAAATTTGAAGTTGCTCTTTTATATCTGAATCCCAGTTACATATGAACATGATACGTGATGTACATAATATTTGCTCTCAAGTTACTTCCTATATTTATTTGATCTAACCGATCAATCATAGAATGACAGCAATTTCAAGCCCCCTATAATATTACAATATGCTATGATCGGCTACTTCTATCGCATGAGAAAATTATTTTTATTATTATTATTATTTTGTGGTTATATATACTTCATGCTTAGTTAATAGTAGTTGGTATATAGAAAAATAAATAAATTGATTAATATGTAAGTATTCCAGACTATTCTCTATCTCTGTACCAAATTTCATCCAGATACGTTTAGCCGTTTTTGCATGATTGAGTAACAAACATCCATCCAAACTTTCGTATTTATATATTAGTATAGCTATCGTTATACTGTTATTGATGAAGAAAACTTTTTTTAGATATTGTTATGATTAATGGGTTCTTTTCCTTTATCCAGGCTCATGGAAATCACCAAATGCGAGCCAAGTTGCCAAGCGAAGCAAATGTAAGAATAGTTTACGGAATAAAAGTCGAAATGTTACATTAGGGTTGTAAGAAATTTAGGGTTATAAGAAACCAAGCCATGGCCCCATACAAAAAATCACATTTTGGTTTTAAGAAATTTTGGTGAAATTCTACATTATTTGGTGATTTTTCGAAGTGAGCCAAGTCATGGCCCCATACAAACATTCACTAGTTGCCAAGTCGCCAAGCCCAAATCATTTTTCGCTAAACCAAGCCCTGACCCTATACAAACATTCACATTAGGGTTGTAAGAAATTTTGGTGGAATTCTACATTATTTGGCAATTTTTCCATGCGAGTCAAGTCGCCAAGCCCTTAATAGTA
Source organism: Salticus scenicus (assembly GCA_963930645.1). Lineage (NCBI taxonomy): Eukaryota > Metazoa > Arthropoda > Arachnida > Araneae > Salticidae > Salticus > Salticus scenicus. The sequence continues at coordinate 45,243,669 of OZ005658.1, forward strand.
TTTGGCAAGTTTTCCCATACGCCCGGATAAAGGAAAAGTACCGATTAATGTAACTAATAATTAGAGCTGTAGCGAGTACTCAGTATATACTCGGCACTCGACCTATTTGCCGAGTACTTGGTACTCGGCCAAATGTAGGCTATGTATTCGGCCAATACCGAGTAGTTGTGGGAATTTCACTATTTTTATGCATTATTGAAAGATATTTATTTATAACTAAACTAAAAAAATATGGAAATATAAATACAGAGTCATTGTAATTAAAATTTTTGCTATAACTGCTGTCTGCAGTTAAAACGGGCTGTTATCAAACTTAGTATAGAGATACAGTCACCTGTAAAAAGAATTTGGTGCCAGGACCCTCGTAGAAATTTTTAAAGTTTATTAATAATCAATATTGCCTCGGAAATATTGCATCATTGCTCCACCCCAATGATTCATCCAACAGCTACTTCATGGTTGAATGAGATTGGCCGTTATACCCGAAAGCGGGCATCTGCTGCTTGCGTGACCCCAATCCAAACAGCTGTTGCCATCGTACTCTTTTTGAAAGGGTTCATTGTGTTGTGCCAATGAGTCATCACGGGGATTCAATGCACCTGGTCCCTTTTGAAAGGCCCCATTCATCCAAAGACATCATGGTTGAATGAGGTTGGTCGTTATACTTGAAAGCACCTCCCCCCTCGTGCACCTGGCCATTGAACAATGCTTCATTGTCTGCCCCCAATGAGTCATCACGGGGACCCTTTTGAAAGGCCCCATTCATCCATATACATAATATATATTAATAATAATTATAAATAATTTTTTGATGGATAAAAAGTTGATCTCAAATAAAATCCCCAGTGAAGATAAAATAATAATAATAATAATAATAAATAAATAATTTTTTCTGAATAAAAAGTTGATCTCAAATAAAATCCCCAGTGAAGATAAAATAATAATAATAATAATAATAATAATAATAATAATAATAATAATAAATAAATAATTTTTTATTAATATCTGGATAAAAAGTTGATCTCAAATAAAATCCCCAGTGAAGATATCATAATTCAATCATTTTTTCTGAATAAAACGTTGTCCACTCGCTCCCATTGGTTCCTCCCGACACGCGGAGGCGGGGCCTCGCGAACGTCTAGAGCGGCTTTCCGTTTACCGAGTCAGTCGAGATGGAGTGCTCCATTTGTTACGAGTCTCTCTCTTCTTGGAATGGGTTTACCCTTCGCTGCGGACACATGTTCGACACGACATGTGTCCGGCGCCTACTCCTTCATGCGCGGAGCTATTCGGAAGCCCAATGCCCCCTCTGCCGGTTCGAATTCTACTATGCAGGACTGGAGGGGCAGTTGGACATTCCTGAACAGATACAGTTGTCGTCGGACACCTCCCGCTCCAGCAGTCCGGATTTGCCGAGCGTGGAGGAACTGCTGCGCTCCAGCGAAGGGTCTTCTGCTACTCCCACCGCCTCTGCTGCTCCCACCGCCTCTTCCTCTGCCGGCCCTCAGTTTATTTCTCTGCAGGAACTTCGGGCTACGCGCTTTGAGCCCGAATTTTGGAATTGTTTAAGGGCCGCGGCCGCCCTCTCATCCACCGCCTCTGCCACCGCCTCATCAGTCTCTGCCACCGCTTCTGGTCCCTCATCGGCCACCGCCTCATCAGTCTCTGCCACCGCCTCTGGTCCCTCATCAGCCACCACCTCATCAGTCTCTGCCACCGCCACCGCCTCTGGTCCCTCATCAGCCACCTCCTCATCAGTCTCTGCCACCGCCTCCTCATCCGCCGCTACTATCACCAGCTCCTCGGTTCCCGCAGCCATTTCACCTAGTCCTTCCTCTGCGGCCGCCTCACCAGTCCCCGGCCCCTCCAGGAGAAGAAGAGGAAGAAAGTCCGTAAGTTCCCTGAAATTTCCATTAGTTAAAAAATTATCTTTAAAACTTAAAAAAAAATTACGAAAATCATTTAAAAAATTCAACCAATCAGCTAAACATATCAAAGACTTAAAAAATTTAAATTACTCCATAGATTTTAATTTTAAATTAAATAGATTGCATACACAATATTTACAATTGAAAAAAGAACACACACTCTTTATGAGAGAAGTAATGAAAGCCCTCCCCTCTTCTTCTTCTTCTTCTCCTGTTGTATAAAAAATGTTGTATATAAAAAATGTTGTATATAAAAAATGTAAATAATTGTATATAAATAAAATTGTTTTATTGTTATTAGTTTGTTTGTTTTTTTAATGTTGTTTGTTTTTTAAAGTAAAAAAATGGGACTGGACTAGGTATTGTGGGGGTTAACCCCACAATACCTTGTCCAGTCCCATTTTTTTACATTCAATTACTTACCAATATTGGATATTCAAAATAAAAAACATATTCCTTAAAGTTTATCGGATATAATCAAGAGTGAATTAAATTAAGACAACTAATATATAAATGTTACTGAATCTTAGGGTGATCTGTGTTACACTTTTATTTTATTTTATATATGTCACTTAGTATCGAATAGTTATATAATAATAATAATAATAATAATAATAATAATATATATATATATATATATATAATTTATATATAATATAAATAATTTCAAAACTTTTGCGAGCAAAATGAAATGGTAATATTTTCAATATGGTATCAGAAAATGAAAACACCTCACAGAAATTATACTCACCTTTAATCCAACAAAATATAAATGATGTGATACCACCATTTTGGATTCTCAGTATATAATCGATAGAATTCAAATAAAATGGTATTAGAAAATGAAAACAATTACTTCAAATCTTAAAAGGAAAGAGTCGGTGACTGAGAGAGAACAAAAAAATCTTTCACCGACGCTGACAAACTATTCAACAATTTTTTTTTCAATTTCAAATTTTTTTTAAATGTGTTGGTCAACCTTGAAAGCTTTGGTGAGTTGATAAAAAATTTTTCTTTCGCTAGGTCTCCGAATAAAATTTTTTTGAAATTGAAAAAAAAATTTTTTTGAATGCTTTGTCATCAATCTTGAAAGCTTCGGCGAGTCGGTCATGACAACGCATTCAAAATTTTTTTTTTCCAATTTCAAAAAATTTTTATCCGAGCTTTCAAGATTGACCACAACGCATTCAAAATTTTTTTTTTCAATTTCAAAAAAATTTTATCCGAGCTTTCAAGATTGACCACAACGCATTCAAAAATTTTTTTTTAATTTCAAAAAAATTTTATCCGAGCTTTCAATATTGACCACAACACATTCCGACTCACCAAAGCTTTCAAGATTGACCACAAGGCATTCAAAACAATTTTTTTCCAATTTCAAAACAATTTTATTCGGAGATCTAGCAAGAGAAAAGTTTTTCACCGACTCGCCAAAGCTTTAAAAAAAAAAAAAAAAAAAAAAAAAAAAATTTTTTTTTTTTCTAAGTAGGTAAAAAAAAAAAAAAAAAAAAAAAAAAAAAAAAATTTTTTTTTTTTTTTGGAGGATAATTTCTGTGTGGATTCCACATCAGATGTATTCAGGGCAATGTCCATTTGAGATTTGAAGCAATCATGTGACTCATTGTTTTCATTTTCTAATACCGATTCGGTGATAGATAATAAATAAATAAATAAATAAATAAATAAATAAATAAGGGATTTTGAGTATAATTTCTGTGTGGATTCCACATCAGATGTATTCAGGGCAATGTCCATTTGAGATTTGAAGCAATCATGTGACTCATTGTTTTCATTTTCTAATACCGATTCGGTGATAGATAATAAATAAATAAATAAATAAATAAATAAATAAATAAGGGATTTTGAGTATAATTTCTGTGTGGATTCCACATCAGATGTATTCAGGGCAATGTCCATTTGAGATTTGAAGCAATCGTGTGACTCATTGTTTTCATTTTCTAATACCGATTCGGTAATAAATAAATAAATAAATAAATAATATAATAAACATTGAAGGTAATATTATGGGATAATTTCTGTGTGGATCAGATGTATTCAGGGTAATGTCCATTTGAAAAGAGATGACTCATTGGCAAGCCTCCTTTCAAAAGGGACCAGGTGCATGGAACCACCTGGCCATCACACGGGCATTGTTCAACGGCCCTTTCAAAAGGGCAGCGAGCATTGAGTTTGTGCATTCAACCATGAAGCCTTTCAAAAGCATTGTTCTCCTCCCTCAAAAGGAAACCAGGTCGATGAGGCAGCTCTCATTGAGTTTGTGCATTCAATCATGATAAATGGGTCACCCCGGGATGATCGCATGACAATGAAGCATTGTTCAAGGGAGGGCTGTCTTTGGATTGGGGTCACACAAGCGGTCAACCATGAAGCAGTTGTTGGGGGCCTTTCAAAAGGAACTAGGTCCCCGTGATGACTCATTGGGGTCACGCAAACAGCAACTGTCGCTTTCCAGTCCAATCTCATTCAACCATGAAGCAGCTGTTGGATGAATCATTGGGGTGATGCAATATTTCCGAGGCTCCATGATATGGACTTTAAAAATTTTTACGAGAGTCCCGGCGCTAAATTCTTTTTACCGGCGACTGTATGATTTGCAGTACAACCAGTGCAAAAAATGCCAGTGCCCTGAAATTTGCAGTACCACGCGGGTTGTATCAAAGGGGTATTTGAGTGATAGATTCAATCCCGATTTGGGGGATCAGAAAAAAACGCCGACCTCCCACGGTGTCTGGCCCCGCTCGCACGGCAACCCGCTGACCTCGGTCACTCCCGGTCTGCTGGGAGACCGTGAGGCGGCGAAGCCTTTACCCTGTTACTAAATAACATTTTTGTATCCACATAAAAATTTTTTTATTATAAATTTATCTCCGTCATCAGCAGGTGTCATTAGAACATAATAATTCTTCATCTGCCCAGGTGACTGCAACTGATGTCCCTTATATGTAAAATCTAGGAGAGTTGTGAAAATTTTCCACAGTTTTTACAAAACTATTTTTGATCAATTTTAAAAGTCCTTTTATTTGTGAACAGGAGGCACCATCGTCGTAGGGGTAAATGGTTATTCATGCATTAAAAAAAAAAAAAAAAAAAAAAAAAAAAAAAAAAATTTTTTTTTTTTTTTTTTTTTTTTTTTTTTTTTTTAACGTCTTTGTGCTGGTATCGCGTCCATTTCTGGAAGCGGTTCTGAATCGGGTCGCAAAACAGGGGGTTCTTCTTCTTTTGTTTCTTCTTCTTGAGTCATATTTTCTTTCTCTCCCCTCCTAGAATTTGTTAAATACATTCGATTGCAAAAATCTAGATAAAAACCGGTGGGGCTACATTTCATCTCCAACTGTGTTCCGGGAGGTAGTTTACGGGTTGTTAAGAAACAGTCAATAACACCTGACAGTTCGGCGTATCGTCTGTATCGATTCAATTCCCCTTCCAATTGTTCGAGAGACATGTCTCTCATTTTTTGATAGAAGGTTTCATTATCATCCAATATACTTAATTCTGTAACAACCTGTTTATTAACCATGACTACTTGTTTTATGAAAAGAAAAAACACAATATTGTTTTTATATCATTTTATTTCACACTCAAAAAGTACATTTATCTTCTCTTCCTCTTCTGCTGAGCTCCCCACCAAATTATCCATGCTTCCCGAGTCACAACTGCTCTCGTATTCACTACTGCTCTCGGATTCACTACTGCTCTCGGATTCACTACTGCTCTCCGCAAAATCGTCCATAGTTAACTTCAGCTCCTTTACCAGAAATTCAAATAGGCTGTCCCCAACGATTTCAAAAAGATTCTTCTCCACGAGTTTCATGCATTCGTATAGAAACTTTCCGGCATAGATCAGATAATGGACAGAGTCGTTTTTAGGGTCAATCTCTTTCAATCCAGAGAGGAGTTGTGATTCGACATCTTTCGTGTCCTTAATAGAATCGAGTTCCGGATAAGTTGGAAACTGTTGTACCATCCGATCTAGGATGTTCTTTTTGAGGACGTGCTCTTGGGTGCTCAGTTTCGAACTCCTCTTACGGTGATCCTTTAAGAAGAAACAACGCCTCTTCCCCTTACTGGCTAAGGCGAGAGAATCTTGCAAGAGAGAATGAACGACAAAGTTAAAGTTGTCAGTAGCCATCTTACTCTGCCCGTTCATACAAAATTGACTCCTCTATATATTTAAAAAAAAAAAAAAAAAAAAAAATTTTTTTTTTTTTTTTTTTTTTTTTTTTTTTTTTTTTTAAAGCCACACCCACTCAAAAAAAAAAAAAAAAAAAAAAAAAAAAAAAAAAAAAATTTTTTTTTTTTTTTTTTTGAGTGGTTCATTTTGTATGGTTTCAAGTAAAGATGAACACGGAACGCTATAATCCACATTTAGATAATCATACTCGAACCAACAAGCTACCTCCACTGACTTATGAAAGTAAGGAAAATTATGCATCTAGTGACTTCCCTAGGGATGGTCACATTTTAAATAGCCCTCACGCCTCTTGGGGATCCAGGAATAACCGACTTTTCTTTGCAGAATTAAATAATAAGTCAAAAAAGAAATAGGGTGGGACCATCCACGTTTGGAAAGCCGCACCGACCCCTCTACCGCAAAACGTGCCGTGACACTCCAGAACGACCTCTGGGTCCTGAACCTCGGGGGACCGATGGCACTGTTTCATTTGGCTCTCAACCTGGGAATGGCTTCTTCGACCGTGGAGGGGGGGGGATTTTCAAAATACACTTTCAACTTTTTAAAGATGGTAAAAAAAATGAAACAAATAATAATATTTAAAACATTTTATTGTTACAATTATGATTACATCTACCTACAATAGGCTTGGGACAGAGTTCTATGCTATTTGAGCACACTTCACAACAAATAAAATGATGACAATCTTGAATTACAAATACACTCTACCTACAATAGGTTTGGGACAGAGTTCTATGCTATTTGAGCACACTTCACAACAAATAAAATGATGACAATCTTAAATTACAAATACACTTCAATTCTACCTACAATAGGCTTTCGACACATGGGACAGAGTTCTATGTTATTTGAGCACACTTCACAACAAATAAAATGATGACAATCTTGAAAAACAATTTTTCTTTCTCTGTCAAAACAAATTATACAATCCTTGTTAGTCACAACACATGATTTGTTATCCATTTTAAAGGGTTTGCTAAAGGATCTTTCAAAACCACATTCTGAATCATGATGCTTTGGGTTATCCTTGGGATCCACTCTCACTGCACACATATAACATATAATTTTGTTTTCTTCTTTACAAAAGAAAAATCCGTCATCGGCCAATTCTTCAGTTTTAACATTCGTATATCGCCAGGAGCGAAGTCTCTTCTTCCGATAGCAATATGAGGGAAATTTCGGTTTATAGTAGAAAGACATCTCTCGTGCAATGCTAGTGCATACCCAGCTGCAACTGGCTGGTGGAAACGGTCGCTGTGACTGGCTCGAAGGATGTCTGAAATACTTCCCTAAAAAAAAAAAAAAAAAAAAAATATTTTTTTTTTTTTTTTTTTTTTTTTTTTTTGAGGTGTGGCTTAAAAAAAAAAAAAAAAAAATTTTTTTTTTTTTTTTTTTTTTTTTTTTTTTTTTTACAAATTTTTTACAACATATATTAACCAACCAAGAAATAATATAATTGCTACATGAATGATAGAAAAACGATAGAAAAACTCATCATTGGATGTGGGTGGAGAATTATAAATTATGATTGAAAACTCATTGTCAATTTTTCCATATTTCCCAAACGCATTTGTAATTAAATTCATATGATTAATCCATTTGAATATATTCCCTTCTTTAAAAAACTTCATTAATATATCCACCATGCAAATGTATATTTCTTTATCCTTTTCAGGATAGGTTTTCATGCAATGAGCCATCCATTTTCCTGTAAAAATGAGAGACTCTAAGACGATTTTGTGATAGGGTAACGACATGTCCCCAATTATCACTTTAGATCTTCGTTCTTTCGATCGTTCAGAAATGTTATTCAGTTGCTCCTGCAAAATTTTATAAATATCTCCATCCTCTACCTTCATTACAGTTGGATATTGTTTCAAAAATTGTTTTATCATCCCATGGATCGAATTGTACATAACTAATTCTCTTTCATTAAAATTTACAGTAAGATGGTCAATAAATTCAGGATGAAGATAATGAACAATAAAATTTAGAATTTTTTGGAATACCAATTCTACGTTTGCATCGAGATTAGAATAACTGGACAAATAGTCACCATGATAACAGCAGGGGAAATTGACAATTCCACCTTCCATGTTTTTTTGAATCTAAACTCAATAAAACTCAATTTATAATTAAAAAAAAAAAAAAAAAAAAAAAAAAAAAAAAAATTTTTTTTTTTTTTTTTTTTTAATCAAAGGAATTATCATCTACAAACAACCACAACGAATTTGGCATCTGTGCAATGGAATACTGGATGATGGGTGAATGTATGATGCAAGAGAACAATACTGTTCCTTCCTTTTGTAAGTAATACTTTTTTCCCTCGATCGCTATCCAATAGGGGGTGCGATAAGCGCACGGTTTTAAATCACTTACTAACACCATCGGTTTATTAAATTTGCAAGAGTGTAACTCATATTGTCGTCTTAGAGTAAAGGTAGAAAATGTCGTTTGACAGAGAATACAAAAAAAACGACCATGATTACCCATGTGTTGGAATAATTCAGTCAAATTATCAACTGTTTCCAGATAATAGTCACAAGGAATGCTACTATCCTCCTCTTCCATGATTGGGGTATCCTGTGGCAACACCCATAAATAATTGAAAAAAAAAAAAAAAAAAAAAAAAAAAAAAATTTTTTTTTTTTTTTTTTTTTTTTTTTCAACTATATATACTACCCAGTGGCAGAGACATTCTCAGACATGGCTGTGTGTAGCCTCTGCTCCACGCCTGTGGAAGCATGGGACTCCTTCACTCTACTGAAGTGTCGACACAAGTTTCATCCCCAGTGTCTCTCGACCACGATCCAGGCGTGTCCAACGTGTCACTCGTTCGTGGAATACTCGGACCAAGAGCGTTTGCGCGAAACGTTGGATTGGAAAAATATTCGCAAGGAAACCGAAAAGACTTTTTTGGGTCGTGATCTGGAGTTGGTCAAACTTTACTCGCTCATGAACAGTTGGATGTACTTCTCTTCCCTCCGGGAACCCGACGATAGCTGGTACGGGAAAAGTGTACCGCCGTTCGAAGACGGCAACCTCCATCTGGCGGCCAAGTGTGTGCGCAAGTTTTCCGAAACCACCCACAAATGGTATCATATTAGTGTTTTATTCGAGCAGTATTTCAGTTTTCGTAACCTGATGTATCACACCAAAGGAGTGTACACGTTACCTTTCTGGTGCTGGTGTGACGGTGCCAAAGAGAAAAAATGGCACCGACACATGATTCTAGTCACTGCTTCCAGCGACTTTAAATTTGTGGGGATGAAAATACGTTCCCTCCACACGGCCCAGGACCTCATCGAGGCGATCGGCTCCGTCAGTCGACCCAGTACTTGCACCTTCAACACCCGACTGGGCAATTTCTATATCAATCGAACTCTTCGGCTGACTTTCCAGTGGATTCTATCCTTTGCTTACGAGGGTGGTTTTTTTCGGCAGGTCACCGATCACTATCATTATCATCTCAGTGTCCAAGAAAAATTTGTGCGGGCCCACCCACAAGACAAAGTGTGGTTAGTCCAGGGCACCCGCTTGACCGATACCCTGCCGATTGAGGAAGAGTTTGTGTTACCCATCGCCAAACCCTTCAAACTCGTCCCTCATCCGACACCCCATTTTCTCTATGCGGACACCCCACTCTATTTCGAAGAAGACAAGACTTTGCTCGCCCTCGAGCCGAAGGTGTGGAAGAGGCTTCAGGTGGAATCCGGTAATGTGATGCAACAGTTTTTAAAAACGTTGTGGATACGCCCGTTTTGTTGGGATGAAACCTTCGACCTCCTCCAAACGTACCAAGAACAGAATCAGGAATACCAGAAAAAATATGAGGACCTTATCCAGGGATTGAAAAGTTTGATACCCAGTGAATAATTATTAGATCAGTGTCTATAATAATTATTGTAACTAGAATAATTTTTTATGTCATAAATGATTGTCATTATTGTTTTTAAACTATCACATTTTTTATTGTTTAGATCGTCATTATTGTAGACTATCATATTTTTTATTGTAAATAAATGCTTGTGTTATTTTTTTTTTCCTACAAAATAATGGCTACAATTTGTTCCCTCTTTCGGACTCGACTGAGGGCCGTGTACACCAAATTCAAATTGGATCGGATGCCTCCGAAATGAATGACCACTCGGTCTGTGTCAATGGTTTCGCCTTGAAATTTGTGAATGGTGGAGGCAAACCCCAACTCGAGGGGATACTGGTCTCGGGAATTTTTGCCCACTTTGACCACCCTCTGCTGAGGGTTCACACAGATCACGCGATTCTTGCGCACCTCTCGAAAGACGAGTTCGGTGCCATTGGGGACGGGCGAACAGTTATTCTCGGTCACCACCACGCGACAGCCCGCCTTCAACCTCAACGCCCCGTCGTTCAGGGTCACTTCGGGTCCCGGCACCATGTGGCGAATGTACCACTCGTTCAGTTTGTGGACCCAATCGCGGGTCGCCGCCATGGCCCGCTGCGCCTGGGACAGGAGGGGGCCGTCCAAATCGTCCACGACCGGAAAGTGGTCGCAGACGAAAGCAAAGAAGGGCGTCTCCTCGCCGCGATCGACCAAGGCACAGAGCCGACGGATCAGGTCGTGGTACTCGGGCACGAACCGCTGGCTCTCGCTCAACGTGAGGTAGTGCACGGGCCAGGGCGGCCGCTCGAACGTCACGTCGAACAGGTTGAAGGGAGAGTGGACCGGACTCAGTTGGTAGGGGTCGCCCAGACACACCACCAGCAGGGGGTGGTCCGCGCGATCCAGGAAGTAGCGAATCACCCAGTAGAGGAACCAGGCGGGGATCATGGAGATTTCGTCGACGACCACGAGGTGGGGGTCGCGTTCGCAATGCAATTCGTCGACGAGGACCCGACTCTTCTGGATCGTGGCGAGGAGGTTCGTTTCGTCCTGGAGCTCCTGTTCGAGCGCCTGGTAGACGGGGTTGCGGTAATAGAGTTTCATCGCCGAATGGAGGGTCTGGCCGCCGATCGCCTGAGCGCTCTTGGCCGTGAAGCTCATCTTCAGCAAGTCCACGTCCCGGACGTGCTCCAGGGTGGTGCGGACCACATAACTCTTGCCCGTGCCGGGTCCGCCCGACACGATCACCAGCCTCTTGGAGGGTCGCTCGCACCACTGCTGCACGAGCCGGACAAAAGCGCTCTGACCCAGAGTAAAGGAATGTTTGTCGAGCCCGGACAGATCCAGTTGAAGTGGGGAGGCTTCACGCTGCATGGCTGTCCCTTTTGTACCATGAAACCAATCACCCTCGTGATGACGACGGCCCAAAGCCGCTGCGAATACACGCTGCTGGGCTGCGAGCGCCTGCCCTCCTCGTACCTGGTCGACTTGTACGCGCTGTATGTGGGCAGGGCCACGCCTCAACCCCCTGCCGTCGTCTCGTCGATGGTCTCGCTGGTCGTCGAGAAGGTGGTGCCGCCCAGCCAGTGGCTCGACTGTATCCTGTGGTCGCGCTACCGACGCGAAGGCAAGACCGAGTGCTTGGAACTGTTTGTGCGGCGCGGTGGCTCGCAATCCGAACACTTGTATGCGGTGGGAAAAAGTGGCACCCTCTTGATGGGCAAAGGAGAACCCCTCGAAATACACCGAGAGACGGTGCAGCTGCTGATGGGCGAGTCCAAGACGGGATGCTCGAATCCCAAAGTGATTTGGATCGATGAACCGAAATGCGAAACCCTTTAATTGAAAAAAAAAAAAAAAAAAAAAAAATTTTTTTTTTTTTTTTTTTTTTTTTTTTTTTTTTTTTTTTTAGGGACCCCCTTCTTCCACTTCTTTATCCCTGTTTACAGCAGCTTCTTCCCAATCAGGAATGTAACGTTTGCATAGCTTACACCTAAAGATTTTATCCCGCTGCACCCGGTAGAAAAAATCGTCCACGTTAGCAAAATCTTCCTCGCACGTACAAATGTCAGGTTGTGCTTTTCCGGGTATACTTTTGATGCAGGACGACATGTGCCATCCGTGTTCCGTATTGTATACCAGTTTAATGTTCAGTTCGGGTCTTTGAAGGGTAGCCAGATGAAATTTGTACAATGTGTAGAGTTTCTTAAATCTTTCAAATTCCGGCTGCTGCGCCAAGACCTTATCGTTGGGTAGAATTTGTAATTTTTTGTAAAAAGTCAAATCATCATCGGAAAGAGAGAGCTGGATTAAATCTGCCATCCTTACTTTATTCTTATAGGAAAAAAAAAATTACATTGAAGGATTTTCATATTTAGATAATCTCCTTTTTAATTCAGCAATTTCGGTTTCTCTCAAATATTCGATTTTCTTCTGAAGAGTGTCAATCTTCTCTTCCGCAGTTTTCTGAAGTATATCATTTTTCTCTTCCGCCATTTTCAATCTCTGTTTCAAATCTCTGATTTCTTCTTCGCGTCTCTGTTCGATATCCGCTCGTAAATTCTCATATTTATTTTGTAATTCTTGGAACTTGTTCTTCAAATCCCTGTTTTCTTTTTCCAATTCTTCACACCGGTCCATGAACGGTTTCGCACAGTTCAAACAATCGCGTTGCCTGGGATACGTTTCCCACCAATCGTCGCCCACGACTCGATAAAACAACGCGTAATCCTCTATATCTTTTTTCAACTTCTTATAGTGTCGTTTTTCGATAAAATAAATTTTTTTTCCTTCGTTCAGATATAAATAGTGATTCGTGATCTCTTTGGAGACTTTAAATTGCTCTTTCACCGGTAACACGAGATTCATCGTTATCTCGGGTAAATTTTTGACTTGAATTTTCCATTTCGAACCGATCCTTTCAATCGGTACGCAGAGCAATTTTTTCGGATCGCAATGTTTATATTTCTGTCCGATCAACTGCATGATGCCGCCGTCCCACAGGGTCGCCAATACCAGTCTGTAATCCGCCGGTAAAGTTTCCGAGATGCAAAAATGATTTTTACTCCTTCTCTTTTTTTTGATTTTGTCGAGAAAGTCCACCTCCTCTTCGCCAAAGCTAAAATTGCAACCCGAATGGCGCTGACTCAGGTAACCCATCGCGTTCACCAAATGCAGTTCGCACTCGATCCGTTTGTATATCTTACATCTGAATCCAGGATAAGGTTTGGCGGCTCCTTTGGGTAGGACGACCTTTCGCCACATGCGTCTGAAGTCCTCCATGGACCGCGACACTACGATCAGGTGTCGGTGTTGTCTGAAGCAAGGCTCTGGTTCCTTTCCGCCGTCGCACCAACAAGAGAAGGGCAGGGTGCCTCCGTCCAAAGAGGCCATCTCTCGAACAAAACTCTCGTAGACCACGGCTCGCACCATCACGTGCAGCCACACGTAACCCCCTCTCACATATTTCTGGACACAGGCGGCCGCCACATTCAGAGTGTCGTCTTTGAAAGGCACCGATAAGGATTCATCGTTCAGGTCCAGAGGGGAAACGGGTTCGGTGTAGTATGTCTCGTCGGAGAAAATTTTGCGGTGACCGAAAAACTTGAACCTCTCACACATGGGCTTGAAATTGAAAAATTGTAATTTCGTGATTTTTTTCGGAGAACCACCCTGTGGTTGTTCAACTTTTCGCTTTAACGTCGTCGTCATGCGAATTTTAAATTTCCCATAACATTCCAAAAGATGTTTCGCTCCATCGTTTTTCCTCTCGAAGGTCACATCTCCCAAACACCAAACACAGCATCGTTTAAAATTCAGTCCGTGCGTTGTTTTACAATGCTTTTCGTATTGATTCGAAGCGATCCGTATTCCACAATTCGAATACGGGCACGCAAACGAAAACACATTCCTCCTCACGGTATCGAAATAATACTTTAAATTTCTGTTCTGAACCATGATGAAAACGTATAAAAATTCAATGTTTTCTTCAACAAAGGTCCAAAACAATGATGAATAATAGAAAATATTTTAAGAATCACACAATTTTTTCAGATAGAAAAAGAATGCAACCGAAAACTCAATTATTGTGCTGTTAAATATTACTACTTTTTTAAATATATATAAAGGTAAGAATTTAGTTTTCTAAAAACAGCACAACTGTTTCTAAAAATACAATGTGAAAAAAATCTGAGTTTTAGAAATCAAGCAACTGATATATATTTCAAGTGGGCGTGGCTTTAAAAAAAAAAAAAAAAAAAATTTTTTTTTTTTTTTTTTTTTTTTTAAGTGGGCGTGGCTTTAAAAAAAAAAAAAAAAAAAATTTTTTTTTTTTTTTTTTTTTTTTTAATGAATAGGGTGTTATCGAATATGTTTTGACCCATAATATTTTATTGTGGTCGTGCTATGATTGAAGACAAAGATTTAAAGCGTTATTCTAATACTGTGCGGAGGGGTGCGTTTCCGTTTGTATGTCCGTATTCGAACTGCAAAATACGTATCGCTTCAAATCAATACGAAAAACATTGTAAAATTAAACACGGAGTGAATTTTAAACGATGTTGTGTTTGGTGTTTAGAAGTGACATTCGAAAGAAAAAAAGATGGGGCGAAGCATCTTTTTGAATGTTATAAGAAATTTAAAATTCGCACCACTTCTAAACGAAAAATTAAAAAACCGGTTGATCCTGATCCACCACCCCTCGATACTATGACATTTTTCAATTTCACGCCAATGTGTGAAAAACGAAACTTTTTCAATCACGAACCCATTTTATCAAAGAAATGTTATGAACACATTTGGCCAATCGAATTAAAACTGCTTCCGGTAACCTTTGAAGATGACAGTCTAAATTTAGCGACTTCCTGCGTGCGAAAATATCTCGAAGCCGATGACACGCTCTGGATTCACGTCATGGTGCGAGCTTTCGTATTTGAGAATTTTTTAAAGATTATCGATTCTTACCATGGTCAAATAAAAACTCTTCCTTTTTCTTGCTGGTGTAACGGAGGAACCGAATTGGAAACGCGTCATCGACAACACAGACACTTGATCGTCGTTTTCCCGACCCAGAAACTTTTCAACCATTACAAGCAGCAAAAAATTAAACCGAAAGACGACATACCTTACAGAAGTTTCAAGTGTGTAATACACAATCCTATCAAGTCAGCATTACATTTAGTCAATACTTTGGGTTACGTGAGCCAACGTACATCCAGCTGTAATTTTACTATTGAAGACGGGTTAAAAATACATGGAAAGGCTAATCATTTTTATATATTGGAAACCCTACCGAAAGATTACAGATTGGCATTGGTCCTACAATGGGATGGGGGTATCATGGAATGGATACATCAACTATACAAACACGTCGACCCACAAAAACTATTGCAGGTTCCCATGAAACACATCGATGGGAAATGGCGTATCCAAGTCAAACATTTACCCGATGTACGGCTCGATTTGACACTTCCAGTTTCTAAAAATTTTCAACCGTCTAATAAACCCACGGATTTATTCTTTCACCTCACCGGTGGAAAAAAAAATATATTTTCGACGTTCTTATTATACTAACAAGACAAATTATTATCTATTTCATCATGTCGTGCGTGATGAATGGTGGACTCCGTGCTTTTTGCAACAATCGTGTTTGAATTGTGCCAAACCCTTTATTGCAGTATGTGATGAATTACTAAACGAAAATGATTGTTTAAAAAGAAAAAATGAAGATTTGGAAATGGAACTTGAGTTTGTTAAAAACCCATATTAACCCAAACCCTTAAAAAAAAAAAAAAAAAAAAAAAAAAAAAATTTTTTTTTTTTTTTTTTTTTCACGGTGCGGGCAGGCAGGCAAAGTGGTACCCGGTCCCTTCGGTGGGCTGCTGGCCGCAAAAGATGGCGTCCATGGACGATTCGACGGTGACCCACTGCCCTCGCGTCGGTCCGGTGCTCAGCTGGGAGCAATTGCGTTTCAGCGCCTCGAAGCTCAGTTTTTCGAGGGGGGTGCGGTCTTCGTTTTTGGCCAAGCCGTCTCGGTTCATGGGGGAGAGGGTGCCCCGCCGAAACATGTATTTCAGGAGGACGACGATCGCTTTCTCGTAGGGCGAGTCTTCGTTCCGAAACAGTTGTCGCTTCACAATCTCGAGCAGCGTGTAAAAGCTACTCGAGACGCCGCCTTTCTTGTAGACGTTGCGCACGTCCGAGAAGCCCACGACGTACCGGAGGGGGATCTGTCTCAGCAGTTGATAGAGGTCTTTGAGGGATCGGTAGAGCACTTTCAAGGAACCGCGGTCCTCGACCACCAGGAACTGAAACGCGCTCAAGTAAGCGTAGCGGCCGTCGTGCGTCAGACCCTTATTATAGAGGTCGCCCCGTTTCAAGAGACCGGCCGTCGGCAATTTGCCAAAGAGCTCGGCCAGGGGCAGGTCGTCGGAGAGGAAGACGGTGGCATAGCGGTGGCGGTTGGCCAATTCAAAGATTTGAATCTGGGTGGAGAAGAGGGCCAATTCCTCCACAATATCCTTTTCGCAGTTGAACGCGTAACACTGGGTTTCGGACAGCGACTGCAAGTGTTTGCTGTCCAGGGTGCCTTGGGTTTCGGATTTGGTGGCGCGACAGGTCAGTTGGATGCCGAAGGCGTCACCGGGCGTGGGAAAGGTCATGTGTTTCACCACCGTCCACACAAATTCGGGGATGGCGTCGCCGTGTTCGTTGAAAAGGTTCAAATTCCGGACTCGGCGCAAGTGACCGTCCAACACGCGCAGGACCGACTCCAGGCTGTAGGGACGGATCCGTCGGAGGAGGGCGGCGTAGAGATCGGGTCGCTGCTCTTGAACCACTCGCAAGAGCTGGGCCGTGACAAAACTCATGATCAAGAATGTTGACGTTGAAAGAGTTGTCGATCCTCTACCACCGCGTTCAAATCCAGAAGGAAACCGACGCCACGTGTCTGTTGGTCTATTTGCTGATGACCACCCCGCTCAAGATGCGGGATCTTTTAGGATGGTTCAACACCGATCGGAGGAGGAGGCGAGACTTTTTAGGCGAGGCCCTGCCCGACTATCAATCGATCCCGAAACTTTTTGTCAAAAAACACCAAACGTATTTGATTCGATGGAAAAAAGCGTGTAAAGCTTGGCTAGGCAAAGAGGGAACCTTTGAACAGTTGAGACGGGCCTGTCGAGTGGCACGAGCGAAAGGAGTGTCTTTTTCATTGTAAAAAAAAAAAAAAAAAAAAAAATTTTTTTTTTTTTTTTAAAGTGGGTGTGGCTTAAAAAAAAAAAAAAAAAAAAAAAAAAAATATTTTTTTTTTTTTTTTTTTTTTTTTTTATAAAAGTAATGTGTTAACAAATGGCTCCAAATCGACTATGGAGAACCCAGGTGCATGGGATAAAAAAAATGTCGTCCGTATAGATTATATTTTGGAAAATGTTTTTGCATATTTATTGAAAAGGTATTATACATTTGATGCTGTTGATGCCTGGAGTCTAAGAGAAAAAGAGGTGTTGAACATTGTCACAAATAGCTTAGATGACTTGAGAGAGAGTTATGGGATACAAATAAAAAAAACTGTAATGCAAATTGATCGATACGACGAGGATACAGCAGGTACTATTATAGCAGGATTAGCACATGAACTTTTTAGTGAAGGTAAAACTTGGAGCCGAATTGTAGCATTTTTCTGTTTTATCGGAGAATATACCACTGCAGGTATTCGTCACAATGCACCGAGAATATTTATAGATGTTATGTATGAAACTTTTTCACGAACAGTAAAAGAAGAATTAGAAGGATGGATAGAAGACCACCATGGTTGGGAAGGAATGGCAAATTGTGTGACTCAACGGACTACGTCTAGGACTGCCTGGTTTAGGACTTCCGCCTAGTTAAAAAAAAAAAAAAAAAAAAAAAAAAAAATATTTTTTTTTTTTTTTTTTTTTCAATGTATATATAGAGAGAGAGCGAGCGGAGAGATCATTTCCACCATGTCAGCGATCTGTTCTTGGTGTAATCAACCTTTGCAGGGAGATCCCTGCACCTTTCCCAACTGCGAGCATGCCTTTCACTCTCAGTGTTCTCCTTTCTCCCGTACTCAGTGGTGTCCTCTGTGTCCCTCCGGCCGCATCCCGTTCGTCGTTCACCAGATCATGACCAACACGTCCGATGTGGATTACATGGTGACCATGGAAGTGGTCGAGACTCAAGAGCAGCGAGTTTTGGCCAACACACCTCCCATCCCCATGAGTCGACTGCAAACTTTGCTTCTGGAAGATTGTCTTCCCGAGAAATGTGTCACGGTGCGATTTTTAGCCAAGCCTGAAGACGAGGTGGTGATCACGCTCTACCGAGCCAAGCCTGCCCGAGTGCTGGAATTTAAAAAGTACCGAGTCACCCGCATCCGGATCTACGATTTCATTCGACGAGAAGAAAAAGACACCCAACACTTTGTGTTCGGAGACCGATCCCTCGTCTGCAACGCCACCATCACACCCGAGAGCGTCGTCATCCGAGACTACTTCAAGCGGGAGCCCCTCACGGTGACGGCTCGCATCAAAGACCCAGACTATTTCAAATCTGTAACTATTTATTAAATAAAAAAATGACTATTTATTATTATTTGTGTGTTTTATTTTTCGAAAGAGGAAAAAACACCCTATCATGAGTACAGCGGCCGCCAGGATCCACCCGGTTGAAAAGAGGGTGGCATGCAGGAGCGGCGCTGAGGCAGGAGGGGGGACCACCCTTGTCACTTGGTTGGTTTTTCGGTCTCGATACGCATAGTTGTGGGGGAGGCTGTAAATGGGCAGCTCTCGGTGGGTCAAAAAATCTCGCTCTTCGTTTGCGTCTCGAATTAATTTACCCAGGATATCAGCGTCGGTGAGGTCGGAGGGGGTCTTGTCCGGATCGATGTAAGGCGCATCCTCTTTCTGCATCAAGATCACCTTGCCATCGTTCGTGACCGCATACCGATCGAGCATCATGTCCGGCAGATAATATTCATTGTTGAAACAGTCTTTGGGGTAGTAAAAATCGTAAGTCTCCCCCTCCTTCATCGCATACTGGTGGTTGAGAAGGATCTCGGTCCCGGAAGGGGTTCGGGGATAGATTTCGCCGGTCGCGTCCACCGCATAGCGATCCGGTAGGGTGTGGGGTTTTTCAAAGTCGGGCGGCGTGATATAAAACTCGGACCCCGCTTCGTCTCGGGGAAAGACGGTCTCGCCTTCTTTCGTCGTGGCATAATAATAGGATCCATCCGGCATTCGGGCAAACGCGCCCGGTGGATAATATTCGTCGTTTCGACGATTCACGGCATACTGCTCTTTCCCATCTCGCCGCCTCCCGATGCCATAGCGACCGTCCACCCCCCTCTCGTAGACCTCGTTGCCTTGGGCATCTTTCCGATACTTGACGTTGCCCCGCTCGTCCAGAGGGTAGAGGATTCGGCCCCGTTTCGTGGTGAGCAGGGGAAACCCTTCGGGAACGTATTCGTTGCCAAAGAGATCCGTCGGATAGGCCTTGGATCCGTCCGGTAACGTACGATAATGGGTGGCAATTTCATAAGACATCCTTAAATAAAAAGAGTCATGTGGACCGTCTATACGCTCCTTTTCTTTACCCTCTATCTGGTGCAGTGGCATCTGGCCCGCAACCTGCTCTCCTATTATACGGCCAAGTCGTATCCCTTGAACTTTTTGCGCTGGAACCAAGATGTGGTTGGATTGGTTTGAGCGATTGATCTTCGGGGGAGGGGCCCTGGAGCCTCCTCCTCCCGAAGTGCTCCCTTTCATTCTTCGGATGGAAGCCGAACGGATTCCGTGGCTCGACTTGATGGAACACGGAGGACTGACCGCTTTCCCTCACCAAGTGTACGGCGACCTGAACCTGCTGATCGACTCTCTGAACGCGGAGCCCCGCCGTCCTTTCAAAACACGGGTCGTGTCCCGATTTTGGGACGAGCTGGAGCGGTGGCTGGCCCAACCGAAAGATCCCCCTTCCCCCCTTCTCCCCCCTCCGCCCACCCAAGACGACGCCATTTTAAAGGAGCTGCTGGAAGAGGGGGGAGGGGGGACGACCTACGCGTACCAGTCGGCCGCGTTCTGGGGGGAGGTGGCCCGGCGCTGCCTCAATCTCCGTCGACCGGTCCACCCTTCGCCTTTGCCCGAGATCTCGAGCGAGCAGAAGCAACGCGCCCTGCGCCTCTACGACATGACGTGCCAAGCGCGAGGTCACACGGTCGATCCGCTCCACATGGTTTTGGTACCGCGGGCCGAGTATGTGAATGCGGCCCACTGGCTGACGGACCAGACCTTGAAGGCCTTTCTCCGCCAACAGCCCCTGCATCCTCTGAGCGTGTCGGTGAGGGCCTTGCTGCAACACACCCTCCAGCAGGTGTTGCAGGGAGAGAAACCCGAGGAGCTGGACGAGTGTCCTCAACTGGACGCGCTGTTGCATAACGTGCGCGTCATTCACGAGAGCGTGCAGCAAGTGCCCCACGACAACGCGCCTCCGAAACTCATCGATGTGTTGCAGCGACTGTTGGCCCTCAGTCATCGAGACGGTCTGTGGGAAAAGGAGATCCCCTCCTCCCTGCCCACGACCCCCGAAAGTTCGCTGAGCCTCTTCTATCTCACCGAACAATTGCGTCGGACGGAACGCCTCCTCTGGATCCTGTTACATGATCCAGAATCTGCTTCAAAGCCACCCGAGCACACTTGCTCCCGGTATCTCTATGCCAGGGACAAGTGTCGGGGGCCGTGTTCCGGAGAGCGGGCACCCCCCACCTTTCCACGTTGAGCCGATGAGGGATGCCGGCGTCGATCAGCACTTGCGGTTGATAACTGTCTCCTTTGTAGCCAAACACGACCGTGTGGTCGGCGGACTGCTGAAGCGATCGGTAGCGTGCCTGCAAAAAAGCCAACACCTCGACGTAACGAGCGCCCCCGTCCACCGTGACCAGGACGTCCGGTCGAGCATGGGGATAGAGTCGACGCATATAGGCATAAGGGATCGGACTCTTGAGGAGGAAATGGCGCTCCAGACCCGTGACGTCGGCATAGGCGAGTTCCAAAGCGAGATAGCGGCGACCTAAAACCACTCCTTGCGTGTGAACGATTGCGTCCACCATAATAAAGATGAAAACGTTGGGATTCACAACTCTCTTGCTTGGTTTTGTTTTGGTGCTCTTGCTGATCAGCGGGGTGTTGATGGGTTGGTCTCTCTACCAAATGGCCAAGGCACCCACCACTACAACCGCTAATAAATTTTGGACCGACAATAAAATGAGTCTGATGGCACCCACCGTGATGAACGTGTTGAGTATGTTGCTGTTGGGAATGTTGGTGGCGATGGGTTAGTAGAATAAAGTAGGCAATGATGAACTTAAAAATGATCTTGGCTGCCGCACTCCTCGTCCTGATTGTGATCGGACTGATGACGTACGGTTTCGCTGTGTACTCTCTGAATGGCGATGTACCCGCCACAGCAGCAGACCGTGCAAATGGAGCGGCGTATGTGACAGCACATAAAATGAAATTCCTCGCACATTTGATTGTACAACTCTTACAATTTGCGGTGGCTGGACTGATTGCCTACAAGTCTTGAATTTATCATTAAAAAAAAAAAAAAAAAAAAAAAATTTTTTTTTTTTTTTTTTTATAAATGAATAAAATTTGAAAAGTTGTTCTTCGATAACATGGCTTTCTTAAACACGATTGCTACTGCAATCCTCTCGTTTTTGTTTCGTTACTTTATGCCCAAGGTGAAATATGCAAAAGTGTTCAAGTCTGCTATGGATCCGAAACAGGACCAATCTTCGGGATTCGATTTGTATGCCCCTAAGAGAATCGTGTTGGAACCGGGCGAGAGAAGAGTGATCGAGACTGGAATTGCGTTTGAGTTTCCTCCCTACATGGGTATGTTTATCCGGGATACGCAGGTCATTGCAGGACTCAGCGTATATGGCGGTGTGATAAATCCAGGAGGCTCGGTAGGGGTGATAATCCAAAATGGTTCCTCAGAGGATTACACAATTGGGAAAGGAAGCCCCATCGCACAAGCTGTGTTTCATTTGACCGTTTATCCTGAAATGATGGAGACGACCGACTGGAATGATGTCACACAAAGTTAAAAAAAAAAAAAAAAAAAAAAAATTTTTTTTTCCTTCAGAGATTAAAAAAAAAAAAAAAAAAAAAAAAAAAAAAAAAAATTTTTTTTTTTTTTTTTTTTTTTTTACTGTACCTTTTCAAAATGTACATCCAGTAATCGGTAATTGCAAGCCTGATTCAGTGTGGTCAAGTGTTCTGCCATTTTTCGCAAAACGCCTTCGGCGATCCAATCCAATTTTTTCTTCTCTGGTGACGTTAATATACTTAGATCATCTTGTACATCTTCGTCTGACTGGAAACTTAATTGATGATAACTCCCATCTCCGTATTTATCCATTAAAAATTTCAATGGGTCAAATTCTTCGGTACGTTTTTTAGTCACCATACGAGGTTTATCGACGTACGGAAAACGACGATTGGTAGCAGGATCAAATATTTTTCTTATATCACATATGCGACTATCACCATCAGTGACTATCGGAGGAGGCATTGTAAAACTGAAGGTCGAAGGACCACCATTTTCAGTCGGAGGTATTGTATAACTTAAGGTCCCAGAATTTGCAAGTGATGGTGGTGGGTCACTGGTGGTTGCAAGTCCATGGACAAAACCTGGAGTCTCTCCATTCCTAAATGTAATTTTCGAAAAATCATATCCAGGTCCATGCTCCGCTATTGCCTTTTTAATTTTGTCCCCTACTTTTGCAAGATACTCGTCAAATGAACCTAATGATACTTGTTTATACAATGCTTCCAAATGATTTTTTTCATCGTCTTGAAGAGTTCTTAAATTACCCTGTTCGTCAAAAAGATCGTGCAGTATATCGTGTTTTAAACACTGTAAAGCGGTTGTTATGAAAATTATATTCTTATCCATAATCTTGATTCATGGAAATTTTAGAAATCATTTCACGAAAAGCTGTCAGGCTCATCCAATCGGCCACTATCACGGATCCTTTCACATTCACCGTTCGATTTCAAGACGGACCCGTTTCCATAAAAGACAGTGTGGGTCTGCGCATGTGGGCGGCGATCGTTCAACACTTGGAGTTTGAATGGATCGCGGGAAACACGGATCACTGTACTGTCGAACCGGTGAATTACTATGCCCTGCTAGGTTTCCGTCAAGGGGATGCGGTTCTCATTCGAAATGCAGACGGTGTCGATCAGTCTATTTTGTTTTCATAGCCCAAATCAAATCGTCCATCTGTCGAAATGCGAAACGAAACTTGATGTATTTGAAGACGGAAATGAATAAAAGAGCTGTGAATATAACGAGAGTGAGAACAATGAAATGACCGCGGTAGCAAGTGTTTGCTTTCGATTCCACCGTTAATATACCAATAGAGTACAACAACCCACCGGCCAACGTCAACAAAGCTAAGGGTTCCAATTGTCCAACTTTAACCATCATAAAGATTCTTTAGCCTTCCGAAGCTGGTAGTGTACTTGATTCCAAAATTCATCGTGCAGAACCAAAGAATTGTCGAGTTCTTCAGCAAAAGAGACATAATTTGGAAAAAGCTGAGCAAAGCTATGGATGCTGTGTTGCATGTTGGTCAACGAATGTTCTTGTAACCAACCGTGGATTGTCTTCCAGGTATGAGGCCAACTAGGAAACATTTTATTGATCTGCTGAGCGACCATTTTCATTTTATCGGTTCCGAGCATTTGATGTAAAAACTTTAAGACATTATCATAAACAACTTTGACAATTTGTTCAGAATTCATTTCTCCCCCCCTTGACTTTGTTTCTAAAAAAAAAAAAAAAAAAAAAAAAAAAAAAAATTTTTTTTTTTTTTTTTTTTTTTTTTTAGATCATTATATTCTTAAAATTTTTTGAAAGCAGTAAATGTTTATCGTCCTTTTTAATTGTTTGTTGTTTTTCTAATAATTTATAAGCTTTATTTAAAGATACAAGTTGGCTTTGATAAATGAGTCTATCATCTGTCCATTTTTTTATTTTGGATGTTGATAGGTATGTTTGATCGAAAGAATCAAAATACCTACATCTGTGCAAATTTGTTACATTTTCTACGACAAAATAATATTGTGTATAATAATTCTCATCACATCCTATAAATTCAATTTTTATTAGAGGATATTTCTCTATATCTTCTTTGGTAAACTTGAAACGAAATCCAGTTTCTTCACGAAATTCTCTGTAAGCATTTAAAAAGCATTGTAACCGAGTTTTTGGTAATTTAGAACTCATTTGACCATGAGGAAAATCATACAAATCTTCAAATATTTTGTTATCTACAAAACGATAATAATCTAGTTGTTCTCGTTGAGTTAATTGCTGTAACCAGTCACATTCAATAATGTCTTTAAATTTGTAATAGATATTTTCATCATATTTTATACCATGTTTAAATAAGAAGATGTAAAATTTTTGGACGGAATAAGGTACTTTTCGTTTTATAAGCATCACTCTACCATCTTTAGTTTTAACAATTAAACCATACGAAATAGAAAATTTATTACGATGCCGCAGCATTTCCAATTCAACCCTATGCCTACTTGATCCTTAAGAAATGTTTTTTTAAATATATATACTTAAAAAAAAAAAAAAAAAAAAAAAGAGACAGAAGTTATATGATAATATTTATTTCATTGAATTACATCCATCATACATTTGATTGTACATAGCAGTTAACATTATTTACTTTCTCCCAGCATACACTTCTTTTTCTTCCAACTTGAATAAAATTTACAATTTGTATTTTGTGGGACCGCCTGTTCTTCTTTAGTTTCGTACAAATCAAATACTTTCTGGGACTCATCATCAATGTTTTCATCGTCGTTGGGTACTAGATTGGCTAAACGATAACAGTTTTCAATGCAATGACGAAAGACTGACCGGAAGATTGACTGTATGATATCCATGAGAGTTTCTTGGGGCTTTGAGAAATAGTAAAGAAACCAATATATTAATTTAAAAAAAAAAAAAAAAAAAAAAAAAAAAAAAAAATTTTTTTTTTTTTTTTTTTTTTTTTTAAATTCTTATTGGTTTTCTCTTATGACTCGGATATATAAAGTATTTATTCCATGTTACATACTTTCGAAAGTGTAAATCTTCCAAAAATTTCCCAGTCAGGTTACCTGACTCGGCCTGCACCATTTTCCAATCACAGTCTTTTAATTGAGCAAGTTTCTTATCAAACTTAAAGTAGAGTTTTTGACCATTGTTTACATAGAGAAAACTATCTGTAACATAATTTACAGGTATATATTTTGCATCTACTCGAAGGATAAAATCCTCACGTAATTGTACAGAACGTGCAAGGTTGTATGTTTCCAACTGCCATCGATCGTTTACTTTTTGAGTAGAGAAATACTTTAAATTGTTGATGATGTAATCCGTTACACCTTCTTTGTAGACGAATGATAACATCCATTTGGAAAAAGGAGGCAGTAGTCGATTTATATAAAAGTTATTTCTTTCTTTGTGAAAAAAACACATAGATTCTTTCCTGCAGAGTGCGTAGATTGTTTCGAGAAGTTGGTAAGGATTATCTATTGGATGATATTGTGGATTGTCTTTGTGGAGGAATCTTGATTGAATCACATTTATAACAGATGTTACTAAAATCATATGTCTGTGCCATTGTCTATTCGGGCCACTGTCACACCAACACCAGCAAGGTAGTGTGAAGGCTTCGTTTCCTAAATTTTCCAAAACGTTTTCAAAATTTAAGAAATCACCATATGAGATTTTCACATGGAACCAGCGCATAGTTGTTTCTTTTAGCGCTGTAAATATTCGAATGGATAAAGCACCCATATTAACATTTGTGTCCTTAAACTCTAAACCAATGCCTGCAGACCACCATTCATAGTTGGGTAGACAGAGACTTGCAAAATGACTTTGGAAATACGAATCCTCAGAATGTGCACGTCCAAAAAAATTTTTCTCGTTGTTTTCGCGGTAACTAGGCCAGTCGAAAAACTCCTGCAACTCTGCATAATCTGATTCGTTGATGTCAGTACGGCAAAGAGGACAAATCGTGTCATGAAACTCCACTACATTCCAAATGCACCGATCATGAAACGGATGACGACAAGCACTTAAAATAAATTTTTGATATTGGAGAATGGGTTCAAGACACACACTGCAATCCTCCATGACTGTGGGTGAGCTGGGACTGACTGGTCGAAAGCAAAAGACTTCAACCCATTTAAAAAAAAAAAAAAAAAAAAAAAAAAAAAAAAAATTTTTTTTTTTTTTTTTTTTTTTAAATTCTTATTTGTTTTCTCTTATGACTCGGATATATAAAGTATTTATTCCATGTTACATATTTTCGAAAGTGTAAATCTTCCAAAAATTTGTCTGTCAGATTACCTGACTCGGCCTGCACCAATTTCCAATCGCACTCTTTTAATTTAGCAAGTTTATTATCAAACTTAAAGTAAAGTTTTTCACCATTGTTCACATAGAGAAAACTATCTGTAACATAATTTACAGGTATATATTTTTTATCTACTCGAAGAATAAAATCCTCACGTAATTGTACAGAACGTGCAAGGTTGTATGTTTCCAACTGCCATCGATCATTTACTTTTTGAGTAGAGAAATACTTTAAATTGTTGATGATGTAATCCGTTACACCTTCTTTGTAGACGAATGATAACATCCATTTGGAAAAAGGAGGAAGTAGTCGATTTATATAAAAGTTATTTCTTTCTTTGTGAAAAAAACACATAGATTCTTTCCTGCTGAGTGAATAGATTGTTTCGAGAAGTTGGTAAGGATTATCTATTGGATGATATTGTGGATTGTCTTTGTGGAGGAATCTTGATTGAATGACATTTATGACAGATGTTACTAAAATCATATGTCTGTGCCATTGTCTATTCGGGCCACTGTCACACCAACACCAGCAAGGTAGTGTGAAGGTTTCGTTTCCTAAATTTTTCAAAACGTTTTCAAAATTTAAGAAATCATCATATGAGATTTGCACATGGAACCAGCGCGTAGTTGTTTCTTTTAGCGCTGTAAATATTCGAATGCAGAAAGCACTCATATTAACATTTGTGTCCTTAAAGTCTAAACCAATACCTGTAGACCACCATTCATAGTTGGGTCCACAGAGAGTCGCAAAATGACTTTGGAAAGACCAATCCTCAGAATGTGCACGTCCAAAAAATTTTTTCTCGTTGTTTTTGCGGTAACTACGCCAGACGAAAAACTCCTGCAACTGTGCATAATCTGATTCGTTGATGTCAGTACGGCAAAGAGGACAAATCATGTCATGAAACTCCACTACATTCCAAATGCACCGATCATGAAACGGATGACGACAAGCACTTAAAATAAATTTTTGATATTGGAGAATGGGTTCAAGACACACACTGCAATCGTCCATGACTGTGGGTGAACTGACTGGTCGAAAGCAAAAGACCCCAACCCATTAAAAAAAAAAAAAAAAAAAAAAAAAAAAAAAAAAAAAAAATTTTTTTTTTTTTTTTTTTTTTTTCGATCAGTCAGTTCCAGAGGGCTCATTAAAACTTTTTCTTACATCATCTAGCAAACATTACAAAATTTTTTTGTCTTACCAATCTCGAATGTGGCATTTATTTTTCATGTCTGAAGTAAGTCTAATTATTGATTCATCTTCTGAGTCCTCCTCCTCCTCTTCTTCTTCCGATTCCTCCACCATAACTCTTTTTCGACCCCTTTCCTTTGTCAAATGGTCATTCATGGTAAATGTATATTTAAGACCCGGTATGACCAGCATCACGATGCGTCGTCCTGTTGTGTGCCAATGTAATAATTCGCCATGCATAAATCGCCTCCAAAGAAATGTATTTAAAATCATGTCGGTGGCATGGGTCGGGTTGGGCAAGTGCCAATAAGCCATATTCATCAACGTACATAATGTTTTCTTTTGACTCACAAAGAGTTGTTCGAAATTCACCCCTTGGCAATCCTCGACGTCCATCACCCAGTTGGAAGCCTCCGACGCGGCGACATCGGCCCTTCCGTAGGTATATTGGACATATTCCCCCCCTCTGTCTGGATATTTTTTCAAATATTTCACCGAAGGACAGTTGGACGATTTGTAGTCCTCGATATTTCTCAGCTTCCGGTAAATGGCATATTTTTTGGGATCTCGGCATCGATAATTCGCTTCCAAGAGTATCCTGACCCATTCGACCCATCCGTCACTGTCGGATCGGTAAAAGAGAGCTTTCCACACGCAATCGAGTACCTCTTTCAACATCCATTGAACCAATCCGTTTATTTTTTTCGCGAAGCCGACCATCACATAGTGGTCACCCGCCTCGTACGCATATCGTTTTTTGGACAGGACCACGAGTCGTTTCATCCGTTGTTCAAACTTCAGTTCGACGTGAGGCAGGTGGAGAAAGGCGTTCACCTCGTCACAGTGATCCACCGGCCATTTGTGAACCATCAGGCTGTCGGTGTCCGCATAGCAAATCTGGTACCCTTTGCTTTTTAAATAGTGATAGGAACCCAGCAACTGGTATCTCGCTAACGTCACAATGGTGATGGCTAACGGGAGATAGGCGAGGCACGAATCCTTGTTGCCCATGATGCCGTACAGAGAATTGATTAAAATTTTGATGGCGAGCTGTACATTGTAATGATAGATATCTTTGGTTTTTTGGTACGCCTGCTGGTGATGTTTCCGCAACTGGATAAAGTGGGTGACGAGGGTCGGCAGAAAGGCTTTGGTATGGGGGTTGATCACAATCACATACGGATCATTGGATTGGGGATCCGGATAGGCGAATTGCTCCAAAGGCCTTGTGCGGGACCTGTTGAAATCCAGGTGAGAATGCTCTCGATGGGGAATGGCCAGCAAAGCGTTGCGTTGAGGCAGAACCTCCCAATCTTCTCGTCTCATGATGGTGCAGGTGCCATAACACAAATTGCTACTCACCAAACAGCTCGGATACATACTACTGAAATCCATGACCACCACATCTTTGTACACTTGTTCCGGTCGAGAATAGTTTAAGGCCCCCTGATACTTTCCCTGTTTATTGAGGAGATGGTGATATTTCATCAAATCGACTTTGAAAAAATGATCGTTCAAAAAGAACCCCAATTTCGTACCGTACGATTTTAAAAGTTCGGCCAAATATTTTGAATTACCCACATGCAAAGCCTGTACCATATTTAAAGTGGTGAAATTGGCCCGGGACGCTAAGAAGGATAAGACCTCCTCTTTGATCAGCAGACGGTAGACCAATTCCGAATCTCTCAAACAATAGTCTAAATAAGTGATAAAACTTCCCAAATTGTGATACGTCATCAATTTTGGCAGGTTGCAACATTTGAAAAGCGGGTTCGGCGAGATTCGTTTCAAACAACCACCGCGGTATAGGTCCATAGGTATACCAACTCCGGATACCAATGGATTTCACGGGGACTTTGGTCATGTCTTCCAACTTGTGACGCGCCACGTCGTCCAGTGTATAGCTCGGCAAATTATAGTCCGAAAAAATTTGGAAATAGGGATAGAGGTCTAGAGTAATTTTGTGGTCATAATACACCACGATATCCGATCCCACATAGTTGGAGGAGTAAGTCAAAGCTAAGGAACCGAATCCTAAGAAGGTGAGTCGCGCTAACAGAAAGGGAAGATCGTAAAAGTTGATGTTGTAACCGGTCAAAATATGAACGTCTTTCAAGAGCTCGTGAAATTTCAATAACATTTCCCCTTCTGTTTTATAGCCATATTCATAGTCTTTCAAAGGTTGTTGAATGCCTTCGGGCAAAACATATAAGATCCATTTTTGAGTCCCGTAGCGTCGATTCCATTTGTAAAGACTCACCATCACCGTTCGGTCCGTAGGAAGATACCCTCGGGGCAAGGCATCCTCGACAAGAGGCACCGTTTCCAAATCAAAGGCTCCAATGGTCCAATCGGGTGGGTCGGTGCGCTCGGGCACCATGTGCAAGCAATCCAGTAAACTGTGAGAATCATTGTTGAGCTCGTACCACATGTAATAAAAAAAGAAGGTATTGTGTCGACTACAGAGGTCAATGTAGAGGCGCGTCAGCCACTCTTCCGGTTCGTAATAGCTAATTTTATATTTTTGGAAAAACCTACCAATGTTTTCGTGGGAAGCAGTCGTATAGACTTTATAAAAAGGTTTTCGACTATACTCTAATTTTCCCTTGGCCAACCTTTCGTCGAAATAGGGTAGTACTTTTTGGGTCTCCTCGGAAAGTTTGCGATAGACGACATTGTGACCTGGAAAAAAAATTTTTATATTTTGAACCACCTTATCAATGTCACTCGTACAGACTCCAATCCATTGCTCGTAATATTTTTCTATAATATGACGCTCCCCTTGCTCATTGAGAAATATCACGCGGATCAAATTAATACTTCTCTGTCTCTGAACACACTCCCAGTGGGTGGAAAAGTACATCATTGTGAGGAAAAATAATGTATCAATTTATTTAAAAAAAAAAAAAAAATTTTTTTTTTTTTTTTTTTTTTTTTTTTCAATTTAACGATTTACTTTTCGTACTATTTTTAAACAATTTTTGCACTGTTTAAAACAGTTGGGCATTTCATCAATGGCTCTATCTTGTTTCAAATACACGATATAATCTGGATTTTTACAACAATTTTGTTCCCGTGTTTGTTGGAACCACTGTTGACATTGCTCTTGTGTAAACACTTCCCTCATCTTGAATAAACCAAAGAATGACCTCAGTCTTTCTATCCGGATTACTCCTGCTCTACTTTTGGTATTTTTACACGTCCACACCCGTACCCAAACCGGCGAGTGGAACCCCTTCTCCAGTTAAACCCTACGCTTTCACTTTCAATTCCCAAGGACCCCACCATTTTCAATTTTTAGTGAATTCGAAAGTGGCTTGGGAACACGCGATTCCTCAAGACTCTTACGTTTATGACTCGGGGAAAATTCAGAAAAAAGACGCCTGTTACGGCATCCAATTTGGGAGGTCGGTGGTCACTAAAGGTGAAACCCTTTACAACTACTTAAAAGAAAAACCAGAAATGAAGGATGTGTTGAAATTTCAGGAAACGAGTCCTTATATGGTTCAAACGGGGGACCTCTTTTACTTCACCTGCAACAACAATGAGATACGAGATTTAAAAATGTGTCCGTCAGGACACGTTTTTCTCCAAGGAAGGTGTCGACCTATCAATGCCTGTACAGGAAAACCCAATAACACGAAACTACGCCACGCGGTCATTACCAAATACATCGTGTGTAAAAATCAAAAAGAGATTGTCAAAAATTGTCCCTTTCAAAACTTTTTTTATCACGATCGTTGTATGAATACAAAAGATTTAAATTATTATTGCAAATTTTATGCCGATACACCGTTCCTCCTCAATAGTGAAACGCGCGTGGAGTGCGTGGCCGGGAAACCCACTTACAGGACGTGTGCGCCGGGCACTCAATTTTTTGACAAGGATTACTGCGAACCCAATAGTTGCGTGGGGCAACCGGACGGCACTCTATTGCCCCTCCCTCGGCAGGACCTCGAACCCTTTCACTTTATACCCGGTTTCATGACGTGTCGCGGAGGCAAAATTGATCAAAAAACGGTCTGCCCCCAATCCTGGGACTACATGTTGACGCGGGGGGATAATCTGACCCACTTACCCATGGTGTTCGACGGGCAACAATGCTCCATTCCAACGTTTTGCGACAATGTCTTCTCGGACGATCCGGACGTCATGGTCCCTCTTCACGAGTTTACCAAGTCGGTTCAAAACTGGAACCTCTCCGAACGGTACGACCGAGCGGCGGGTTACGTGTGCGAGGGGGGGAAGCGAAAACGACGCCTGTTGGACCCCCACTTGCGGATAGGGAAACGATTCAAACCCGAACCGGCGTGCTCGGGTTCGGAAAAATGGCCCCTCTTCGAAGATCCGAGTCGCTATTACGACTGCGCCCTTCAGAGTGTCGCCTCTTGCCTCCCCACGGAATACTTTAACGGGTTGAAGTGTGCCCCCCGACCCGACAAGGCTTTCTCTTTCCACCAAATACCCCTGTTTGAATTTGATTCGTTGAACAGGGAGTCTTGGATCATTCCTTGGGACTATGATACGAGTCGACCCGAGATGATCTGCGAAGATCCCGAGTCGATTTATATCAAATCGTATAATATGTGTTCGCATCCCGACTGTGTCTCCATGGCATTTCTATACCTCATTCCTGATTTGTCTCTGTTATTACCGCAACAAGCCAAATGTAAATTCTACAGAGATGAATATAAACTGAAAAAAGAACCGGTCACCTTCGAATACAGTTTTTGGAACCAAAAGTTGTTTGACGAGGGAGTGGAGAGGGAAGAAGAAGAGGTGTGTACGCCCGGTCAATCTCTTCAGACGGGCAATTTTATTTGGGATCAAACGGTGTTTGCCACCTGTGACCTCAAACACCCATTTATTTTTTGTCCCTCGTCCCACAACTTGGGAATTATTCCGGTCCCGTCTCACGGCTATGCTTGCAAAGCACCTGACGAAATTACCGTCTATCATGACAGTGTAGACTGGACTCCGTTTACCACCAATGAAGTGCAGCGCATTCGACCCTATGTATGGGACGGTACGAAACAATATATTCGGAGAACGAAGAAGGACAAAAAAGACGAAGAATTACCCGAAGAAGGCGTGGAAATTAAAAGAAATGAA